>OX463781.1:19971629-20571629 GCA_949825025.1 Siphlonurus alternatus | reverse complement strand
ACAGCTGTTGAGTTAAGCACTCTATGAATTAAGTATAGCTCGTCATTAATTTACATTTCCTAGCGTGGCGATCATGCAGTACCTGTGCGAACGCTACGGTGCAGACCAAGAGTCACTGTACCCTCGCGATCCTCGCAATCGCGCTGTCGTCAACCACCGACTCATGTACAACATGACCTCCTACTACTGGTGCGTCGTGAACCACGCTGTAAGCACCAATATACCAAACACCGTGTAGTAATAAGCAATTATTACTACAATTATTATTACTCCCTGTCAACATGGATTCTTGAAAGACCGTTCTACTGATACAGCACTATTTGATCTTTTAAGCCACGTTTATATGGCAATAGATAATAAACTATTTTGCGTTGCAATATTTTTTGATTTATCTAAAGCGTTTGATAGTCTAAATAAAGATGTATTATTGAATAAATTTGATAACATGGGAATAGGAGTTTCGAGTCGTAATCTATTAGATTCATATCTAACTAACAGACAACAATATGTTGAATTAAATTCAAATTCTAACGGCCAAAATATTACATATAAATCAGACAAATTACCGATTACACTTGGAATTCCTCAAGGAGGAAAAATGTCAGCCACATTGTTTAATACAGGAACAAATGACTTATCAGATCATGTCAAGAATGCGGTATTAGTAAAGTATGCTGATGATATTACAGCTATAATCACAGCAGAAGCCGAAGATGAATTAATTCGTAAGATTAAACTTACTATTGAAGAGGTACATACATGGTGTACAAATAATAAGCTAATATTAAATTCAACTAAAACCGAATACATCCAATTTCATTCCCCTAGACAAATCCCTTTGAATAGTTATTTGTTGCAATTAGCCGGGAAAACAATTAAAAGAGCAGAGTCTGTTAAGTTTCTTGGTCTACACATTAATGAAAGTTTGGATTGGTCTTTACATGTAAATGCGATTTGTAAGAAGATAAATTCGGCCAATTTTATGTTATATACAATCAGGAATCATGTATCTCATGAAACCTTGCTAACCATATATTATGCGTATGTTTATCCACATTTGGCATATGGCATAATAAATTGGGGATGTAAATCGGAACTATTGAATCGATGTTTTGTTTTGCAAAAGAGAGCACTTAGAACGATTTTAAGAATACCAAAAGGACAGTCGTGTGTTTCACATTTTAAGGCTAATAAAATGTTAACTGTCCCTTGCATTTATATTTTAAATTGTGCCTCATTCAAAAAAAATCATCCAAATTTTTATGTTCAGAATGATGGCTATCATGACTATAATACTAGGAATAAATCGAATGTAGTTACTGAAAGACATAACACACAATTTTTCAAAAACTGTGCAATGTATCAAACAGCAAAATTTTATGAATTTTTACCAGCATGTTTGAAAGAAATAAAAACCAATAAACTTTTTCGCACAAAATTAAAGAATGTATTGATCAATAAAGAGTTTTACTCTATTAAAGCTTTTGAGAGTAATAAAATGTCTGAAAAAGTATTATCAGGATTATAAAATAAACAAAATTATAAATTTACATATACATTGTATTGACTGATATATATATATGTATGTATATGTATATATACATATATGTATGTGTGTGTATATGTGTATGTGTATGTATATATATATATATATATATATATATATATGTGTGTGTGTGTGTGTATGTATGTATGTATATATATATATGTATGTATATATATATATATATATGTATATATATATATGTTCCACATAAACTAAAATTTATCAGTATTAATGGTGACTTTGGCTTGTATTTTGTTTTTATTATTATTGTCAGTGATTGTGTTTGATAGTGTTAAATAACTTATGTAAATGTGTTTAAGTTTGATGTTTTTATGTTGTATTTTGTCCAATTTTGACTTGAACATATGTTTGTCTTGTACAACCAAAAAGAAGTTCCAAAATAAAAATAAAATAAAAATAAAATTAAATATATTGCAAGAATGCAACTGGATCTGATATTCGACTCCCCGTTCAAACAAATTTTACTATTCGTTAAATTTTTCCACAGTTGGGTGAAGCTTTTGGAGTGGATGAGGATGCTGATAAGCTGCGTGAGAAGGCACTTAAGGCGTTATCAGTATTTGAGACCATTTTAGTACGCCAAAACACGCGCTTTGCTGCTGGAGGTATTATAATTTTTATAATTAGCTTGATAACATTTTATCTAGAAAATAATATTAAATGAATGTTCAATGCACTGCAAATTTAGTATACTATATATAACATTTTTGTTTCAACTTCATATCAGACCAGGAAATCCAGGAATATATAATAAGAGCTCTTAATTCATTAAGTCGATCGTAATACAAAAAAAACGGAAGTTCATATAGACGTCATAATAATGCAAAATGTAATTATACATATTACATATAAGTTTATATATTGAATAAACATCAGCATTCGACGTTTTCCTCGGTGCTTAGAATTGTTTGTGATCAGACTGATCAGAATACCTTAAATAATTATTTTACATTCTTGGGAGGATGTTCATGGGAGATGTATAATAAAATGCACTTTTTTTTAACCATATTATATACAATTAATCAAGCAATCTGTAAAACACATTGATCAGGACAATTATAATTTTATTTGTTATTGTCTGCAGACCAAGTTACCATCGCGGACATCTCACTGGCTTCAGGTACCATGTGTCTCGAGTCAGCCAACTTCAACTTCAGCCCGTACCCGACAGTCGCGCGCTGGTACGAAACCTTCAAGAAGGAGTGCCCTAAGTTGTGGGAGGGTCTCAAGCCTTGCATGGATGATCTACACTATTATTTCATCAACCCACCACCAAAAAGTACCCTTGCTAAGTTGGAAGAGCTCAGAGAAAAGAGCAAGTAATGAGAAAGAAAAATACAATAATTATAATGTAATATTAATATAATTATGTATTTTACGATAAATTAGCATGTATTTTTGTATTACACACGTGCTGTTATTATAAATATTATATATAATATACATATAATATAATTACGTATCATTATATATAAATATATTAATATTAATTAGTAATAATGTAATAATAATTATTTCTTCGACACTTTTGAATTTTTCACTTCCCCCTATATTCTGTAGAGCTCCCCCCAAAAAAACTCTTGTTCTTTTTCACCCAGCTACTGAGCACTAAAATGTGTGGGATTCAAACGGCTTTATAGTTAATTAATATTACATATATTAACATTGTGGTTTCCTATAGGTTTGTTCCCTAGCTCAAGTTAATTATTAATATTAATAATGGGTTATTATATATAGCTGTTTACCAAATTTATTTTGACATCTAAAAAGCAAAATAAATTGAAAGACAACAATTAAAATTTTATTCAAAATTTCTGTGAGCTTGAATTTTTATGGAAAATTGTTTGCAAATAAACATATTAAAGACTTAGCAGATTTGTTATGCAGATTATTAGCTACATCATTTATCAAATACACATAATTATTAATTATTACAGTAAAAATAATAATTTTGTATAGTCATCATTAGTAAGATAATTGATAATCTTCAATATATTTTTATTATATTTTTATAATAATATATTGACAAAATATTATTATTTTAAGAAGTTAGTTACTTTGAACCTATACATTTAACTTATCGATAGAGAACATTGCAAATCATTAGGGACTTGCATGGTCCCTAACACAGTAAAATAATATAATATTTTTACCCAGATAAACAGATCCTCAATATTTTATTTTTATATTTAATAAGGTTGAAAAACATTTTTAGATTGGTATTTAATTTAAAATTAAGTGTATTGGAGTACCGACCTCAAATTTTTTTATTGCAGAAATGGATAGAGGGTGCAAAAACAAAAATATGCTACTCTGAAATTTTTCAGATTTTTCTGAGACCGGGAAGTATTTTTAAAAAATTATTGAAAGTGCAAAAAAGTGCCGCCTCTTGCCGCCTCTCTTAATGAAAGATAGGACCCAAAAGGGACGTGGATTCGAACCCGACCTCGCCAAAACTTTTTAGCAATACTTCCCGGTCCCTAAAAAATCTGAAAAAAATCAGAGTAGCATATTTTTGCACCCTCTATCCATTTCTGCAATAAAAAAAATTTGAGGTCGGTACTCCATTGTCATTATTTTGTCAGTAAAAATTGATAATACGTATATAGCATTGCAATTAAATTAATATTAGCAATGGGGAATTCTCTTACAACTCAAATTTTAATTTAACTACTATATTATGATAGGGTACATATTAACAATAAGTTTGACTTAAGTTTCAACTTTTTTAACTCAAATTTGGGGACTATGAAGGGATTATTAGAATAGGGGCAAAGTATATATGCAACCCGCGCGCAAACCTGAAAATTGTGACGTAGAAACTCCCTAGTTAACACACAACAACTGCCTGATATCATAGTTTGAGCGTCAAGGAGTCATTGGCTATAAATTTTAGTAACACGATCGAAATCAGCAGGTTTTTCTACCCTATATAGTATCAATAGTTATGTCTCTAATATCAGTTTACTTTAAGAGTGATAATCGAAAATATAAATTTATTGCCGGAAAATTTCGCCTGCTAGGCAGCGTAGGCAGCTTCTACGTCACGTTTTGGCGCTAAATTCAAAAGGAGGAAGATTTTTAAAAAATTCCCATGCCTCCAATTTTGAAAATTGAAACTTTTTTGTTTTAGGACATTTAGTTTCAAGGCATAGAGCATCTGAAAAAAAAAAAAAAAATAAATAAATGTAGGAGAATTCCCCATTTGTGATTATAATTCATTTATAGATTTGTTAGAAGGTTCGAAATATTTTTATTGATATTTTTTCCTATATTAAAATTTTATTATTTTTATATGAGAAAAAATATTAACTAACATTATACAATCAACTAACTAACTAATTAATTGAATAACGTATGAAGAGGTACGATTTACGAAGCAGTTAGCCAGGTTTCTAACTACGTTTAGCTTAACCACGTTAACTAGATAATTCATTTAGTTTTTTATTTACGTTAATTTTATGAAGCTAAATATGGTTAACTAGGTGGTTAAACATGTAAAATTTAGTTTAATCAGGTATAGTTAAACGTGGTTGAAGCTAAAAGTGGTTAGAAACCTGGCTAACTGCTTCGTGAATCGCACCCAATAAAGTTACATGCTTCTGTAAATTATATACGAATTTTTTTAATAATAAAATTTATTAATATTATTTATGTGTTGTAAAAAACAATATTTTTTTATTTTTTTTTTTTTGCAATTTATTTGTATTAAAAATAAATTTAACATATGATAATTTGCTATGGAGTATTGACCTCAATTTTTTTTTATTGCAGAAATGGATAAAGGGTGCAAAGTTATGCTACCCTGATTTTTTTCAGATTTTTTAGAACCCGGGAACTATTTTTAAAAAAATTATTGAAAGTTATTTTTGTGACGTCACGAGACGCCGCTCCTTAAGAAAAAGGTAGGACTTGCCGCCGCGTGACGTCACAAAAAGGATTTTTTAAAAATACTTCCCGGGCTCTAAAAAATCTGAAAAAAATCAGGGTAGCATAACTTTGCACGCTCTATCCATTTGTGCAATAAAAAAAATTTAGGACAATACTCCATTGGATTAAAACATTTAAAACAGAAAATAAAAATATTCATTTTCTTTAAACATCGTTAGACGTTTTCAGAAACGTTTCAAGTCTATAGAGGCTTGGTGAAAGTCTTCTAGTGTCATATTTTCTTATATTTATAATATTATATGTATGTTATTATGGATATTATACCATAGCTGTTCAGCTTATTATACCTATAATAACCTTACCTCACCAAAAATTTGCACCGCTCTGCATGTTTCTTGGAACTGCAGCTCCAGCATGATTCAGCAATATATGCAGGTGATGTTATTAAAGTTCATATTGTCACTATACAAGGTGTACGTATACACTGTACATTTATTCTACATTAAATTTATATTATATTGACTTAACTGCATGGCAACAGCGCAACACTGTTCATTAAAAGCATTCATCTCAATGTGACCTTGCATGTTGAGGGTCCTCACATATAACTTTTTCTGGCTTATCATCATTCAGTTCTCAGCTTTCAGATTCGCAACATACAGCTCCCAGCTATCGAGGTAACTATCAAGCTTATAATATGCATAACTAAACTATATAAAAGGTATGGGTGGTATGGGTGTGATAATTAATACATTATATTTATTTCTTACAAATTTATATTATATATATATAGTGTTGTAAAAACGTCACGGATTGGACACAAAATTTAAGAATTAAACACATTGCTATTGGTTGGAGGCGCACATAAAGGTTAATTAGAATTTAGAATCAAATTGGTCGTACTGACAAATATTATATATTGCACTATTATTTAATTATACAGAGGTGATGGTAAATTAATTGAATCTGAATTTACAGTTGGTGGTTTCTTAATTTTTTTAATTTGTAATTATTTAGTTTCTAATAATTTTTAATGCAATATTTTTCCACCGATGTACGAGAAGCTAATTAACAGATAATTGAAAAAGAGGAAAGGAAAAGTATCTAAATAAAGAAGAAGGCAGAAGGCGACCGCTCGCGGAGCGGCGAGTGCGCGTGCACCGGCCGGCCGGCGCGCCTGCGCACTACCGCCAGACGG
Source organism: Siphlonurus alternatus (assembly GCA_949825025.1). NCBI lineage: Eukaryota > Metazoa > Arthropoda > Insecta > Ephemeroptera > Siphlonuridae > Siphlonurus > Siphlonurus alternatus. Next base: position 20,564,973 of record OX463781.1, on the reverse strand, counting down.
GTAGAGGAGACCGCGGCGGAGCGGAGGCGGGGCTTAGCCACGTTATAAGCTGGCCGTGACCCCGCGGATCGCCTGCTTAAGAGATAGGGGACGGGGGGGCTGCTCGGACCGAGGCTCTATGGGACCGCGGCCCACCGCTTTTTTTCCCAGAGCCCGTGCCGGCCCCGAGCAGGTGTCGCATTGGCGGCCAAGGATTCGCACGGGAGGGCCCCCCCTTAAAAATTCAAAAGGGCGTTTTTGGCCACTTTTAGACCCCCGGGGGTACCGCTTCTTCTTTTTCCTAGATTTTTTCGGGGGGTACTTTATTCCATATCCCTCGCCGTGAGGACCCCCGTCATGACTTCTATAATACACTTTTTTCGATTTCGAGTATATAAGAATTTTCCCGTGTGTCCGCAAAACCGCGAGCCGCTTTTGATTTCTGCCAGGGACCCCCCCCTCGAAATTATCTCGGCCCCCGGGGGTCCGATTCCAAATCTGAAAAGTGGGGGCGGGAGCGCGGGCCAAAAAAAAATTTTGGGGTGGGGTCGGCGGCCCCCAAACCCCAACCCCAAGATTTTTTTTCAACTTTTTTTTTTCGCATAAAAAGTGATTTCGTTCAGGAAACCAACATGGCCGTCGCCGAACCGACCGTACCCCCCACTCCTCCCCCACCCTTTTTTGCCCCCACCGCCGCCGTTCGCGTCCCATGGGTGCTTTAGTGACGGGACTCGAGAGTTAAGCCTCCGGCCCCGGCCCCCGACTTTTCGGGGGGTGAAACCCCCCAAAAACCCCTCCCCCCCAAAAAAAGACAAAACGCGTTTTTTTCGAAATTTTTTTCGCGGAAAAATCGAAACGAAAAATAAAAAAAATATGCCCGCGAGGAATTCGCCCCCCACCCCATAGGACCGAATCGCGGCGGTTTTAACGGGTTTTCGGGGCCCGTTTCCGGTTCGCGGCGAAACGCCTTCAATGGGGAAGGGAGGCGCCCCCGATGCGAATTTACGAAGCCTCTCGCGACGGATCGGCCGGTAAACGCGGAAACGGCGTGGGGGGGACCTTTCGCGTGACGTCACGAATCGAAATCGCCGTTCGCGCACCGCGCGTCCGATTCAGTTTTCGACGACGGCCACGCCCCGGGGACGTTCGCAGGGACTCGCTGAAATTTTTTCAGACCGGAAGTGCGAAATTTTTTTACCGGAAGTGCGCCGTTCGGCCGCTAATTTCTCGAAGGGCGCTCCGACGGCGGGAACGGACCAGTAGGGAAGTCCCGTTCATGAATACATCGTAAAAAAAATCAAAAAGGCCGAGGCCGCGAAGCACCCGCCCCACTTCCGGTTCGTGTGGGCGGCAGGGTCGGTTGCGGGTTCTCCTCGCCTGCCGCCTCCGTTGCAAAAAAATAAGCAACCCGCATCGCACCTCTCGGACGGCGAGTACGCCCACCGCGAGGGGGGGACGCGATCGATGACGTCATGAGGTGGAATAAAAAGGCAGGCAGCGTGCGTCGCACGTCGTTTTCGTTGGCGGCCGTCTTCCGGTGACGACCGACGGACGCTGCCTATTTTTTTGGGGGAACGGAAGTGCCATATATTTCGAACGGATGAACACCGGTACACGTCAGAAGTATATTCATTCAATTTCATGATGGCCCCGTACGTGTTACATTCGCATGCACCTGATGAGAGGAGCAAGATGACGTGAAAAATATTAAACCACGAAGGACGGCGTTCGCTGCCAATCTGTGGGAGTCGCAGATTCGCGTGGGGGTCGTCGGCCGATCAAGGGAGTCTTCGAATGACGAGTTTACATGCCGCTCTTCTCCTCATCGCACGCTCGATGTTCGAACGCCGTGGCGGGAACACTTCTGAGACGTCATGTTTCTGTTGAAGACCACGAGACACGGGGCCATTAGGTTATTTCCCCTAACGGGTCCGCGAGTAGTGATGCCCACAAACAAGGGGCCGTCAGGTTATTTTACCACAACGGGACCGCGAGTGCAGCAGAGTCGTGTGGGGATAATGAGGCGATAGAAGTCGCCGGATGACCAATTTACACGCCCCTCTTCGGCCCCACTCACTCGAGATGCTCAAACGCCGTGAGGGAAACAGTCTAGGACGTTTCGCTTCTGCTGAAGACAGGAAACACGGGGCCGTCAGGTTATTTTACCCTAATGGGACCGCGAGTGCCGCACGTCGTGTGGGGATGGTGAGCCGATAGAAGCCGCGGCATGACCAATTTACACGCTTCTCTTTGTCTCCACTCACTCGAGATGCTCGAACGCCGTGGGGGAAACGGTCTGGGACGTCTCGCTTTTGGTGGAGACCACGAAACACGGGGCCGTCAGGCTAATTACCCTAACGGGACCGCGAGTAAAGAAGCGCACGAAACACGGGGCCGTCAGGTTATTTCATCCTAACGGGACCGCGAGTGGCGCAGAGTCGTGTGGGGATGGTGAGCCGATAGGGGTCACCAGATGACGATTTTACACGCCCTTCTTCGTTTCCCCTCTCTCTCGGTGCTCGCACGCCGTGGTGGAGTTGGTCTGGGACCGCTCGCTTCTTGTGAAGACCACGAAGCACGGGGCCGACAGGTTATACCCTACACCCGATGCCCCCCCCCCCCCGAGGCTATCCGAGGACAGGCCCGCACCGACTTGGGCTGGGGGGGAGGGGCCGTCACCTTCGAAAGTCGCTGCGCCGAGAAGCGACTCGGAGACCGCGTGTTTTTTCTTTTTTCGTCGAGTCTCTTTCATGCACCACGAGTCGAGGCGCGCGGCGAATGTTCCCCCCGACCACCCCGGGGCGTCCGAGAGAGGGCTCCTCACGCGGGCAGACGCCGGCCCTCGGCCCTCCCGTTCCCCCTTGCCCGGATCGGGAACCCCTAAACCCCACCCTGGGGGGGGGGGGGAGGGGGCGCCGGACCCCGAGACATCGATCAGACTTTTTTTTTCTCACGAGACGAGAGTAAAGAGGGGCCGAGGACGCGCGTGACCCCGACCGAGAGAGGTCTCCTCTCGCGGGCAGACGGCCCTTCCCCCGCACTTTCCACCCCGCCAAATTCGAGGACCCCCAGCCCCATTCCGGGTGAGAAAGGGGGCGCCGGACACCGATTCATCGATCAGACTTTTTTTTTTCACGAAACGAGAGTAAAAAGGAGCCTACGACGCGCGTCACCCCGATCGAAAGAGGGCTCCACTCGCGGGTAGATGGCACTCACCCCTCCCGTCACACCTTGCCCGAGTCGGGGACCCCAGGGTTCCACCCCGGGGGGGGGGGGGGAAGGGGGCGCCGGACCCCGAAAAGGAATCAGACTTTTTTATTTTTTTTTTCACGAAACAGAAGTAAAAGGGGCTATAGACGTACCCCACCCCAAAAAGGCGGGCCCCCCTAACCGCCCGAGGGAGGCCCTCACCCTTAAGTCCCATTACCCCCTGACCGGGGTCTCCGGGGCCCCACCCTAGTATTTATTATAAAAAAGGGTCACAATTAACTTTTCATCCTGACATTTCCAACTACACCACAATTTAACTCACTGCAATGTAATGCGCTCTCTCACACCACAATTCACTCACAAGTTAATCATTTGCATGTATTCAAATTCAAATTCAAATTTTATTCATCTTCCAAAGACATGTCAACAAAAATACATTTGAAATTCATTTAAAATAATCGTCCATTTTATATATGTTCATAGCCAGTAAATGCAGTTTAATCTTCTTTTTGAAGTGCACAATATCACTTTCACTTTTTAAATGGCTAGGGAGATTATTATACAATTTTTGGAAACAATAATGCGGTCCATTTTCATACGCCGATGTTCTATGAATAGCAGGGGAAAACAAATCTTTATATCTAGTATTATAGGACATAATAGTACTATTATGTACGATTGTCAGCAATTTTTAATTCATCGTGTTACGCGTATATTTCGTTATAAGTAAAATGTTTATATGAGATGACCAAAAATGTTTGACTAACACATTTTATGTCATCCACCATCTGCAGATGCGTGTGTTCATGATGCGCGGCAGTCCGCCGAGCGCGGCCGTGCTGTGCACCCTTGCGGCCCTCAAGCAGCCCTTCACCGCCGTCGAGATCAGCTACATGAAGGGCGAGCATCTCACTGAGGAGCACGCCAAGGTAGTTTGTGAACATCGGAAGAAAATACATTGCTTTGTTTTCCATCGTGTCCTCTTATATTTCTAGAGAAATCCACAAAAAGAAGTACCTGTTTTGGAAGATGATGGAATGTTTCTCAGTGAAAGGTAAATAAATATTTAATTTTTTTGTTTAATTGTTTCTACTTTTTTAATTGTGATGGCTCGTTATATAATAAAAAATAAAGGCATAAAAAATAATAAAAATAAATTTTATTTTATTTTTAATATTATATTTTATTTTTAAAGCATTTTGGAATGCAATAAAATTGTTTTTGTGATATTTTTTACTTTTCCGTGATACAGACTACTTGAACCAGATCTTATTTATAATTTTATATATCGCAATAACTGTAATACAATGGTGTAATTTCCTCCAGCGTGGCGATCATGCAGTACCTGTGCGAGCGCTACGGTGCGGACCAAGAGTCACTGTACCCTCGCGACCCTCGCCGTCGTGCCATCGTCAACCACCGACTCATGTACAACATAACCTCCTTTTACCCCAGCATCAGCAACCACACCGTGAGCACCAATAATACCGATATACTGTACTATACGCACCGTACGTGTACGACTGCATGTACACTGCGGAGTCTCTGCAGAGTTGAGAGGACATAAATATAAATATATATACCGTCACATCAGAATTAAAGATAATTAAAAAAAAAGTAAGAAGAAAAAAGAAGAAAAAAAAATGAGGAAATGTACAAATGTACTAACTTTTATTTGTTAAAATATTTGCATTTTTTTTATAATTATTGATATTATATATTCAATTTTGAAGCGATGACTATATTATCTTATATGTAGGATATGCAGATGTGATGTAGGCAGATGAAATATGATTCCTTATTCTTTACTATATATATTATATATTATACCTACCCTCTATAGCTGCGATAGCTCAAGTGGCCTCACTGTACAGCCAGAAAGAAAAAATTATAAAAATGTATACGCAATTACATGTAGCACACTTGTAGCTGACCTCACTTGTCAGAGTAGCTGTAATGATATTTTTTTTAAGTATTCAATATTTTTTATAATTTTTTAACTTATTTATTTAACAAGCATGATGTGTCAGTTTTTGAAGTGTCTTTCTTTCAGTCATGACACATCCTTATTGACTTACGTGTCAATTTTTTTAAATATGATTTTTTCCCCACAGTTTGGTGCAGCTTTTGGACTGACTGAGGATGCTGATAAGCTGCGTGAGAAAGCGCTGAAGGCGTTGTCAGTGTTTGAGACCATTTTATCACGTCAAAACACCTGCTTTGCTGCTGGAGGTACACGAATAATAATTTCTATAAATGCATGACCAAATTAATAAATTAATGGAGTTAATTATGAGATATGCTCTGTTAATCTATGATGTAACATTAAGAAATGTTATTTTGTTGATCTGAAAACTTTGACCATCAGGGTTCAGACTGGTACGTGTTATTTCTAATTTTCTATATATGATATAGCTATATATTGTAGCTATTTATAAGAAATAAAGGTGGATTCAAATGGCGATTTTTATCATGCGACGCGATGCGAATAATGCGCACTTGCTGTAACATCCATTGGCGGCCATATTTGACGATTAAAAAAAAAAGAGCATCGTAATTAACGCGATTCCCGGCGAATTCGCCGCCGCATAGAATTTCACAGCTTTTGCGTCAAAATCGCGTCGCATCGATCGCTGCTGTCGCCATCTGAATCCAAGGTTGGTATAAAGGAACGTTGTCTGAATCCGCCTTAACACCAGTGCTATATTTTCTGTAGAGTATAGAATTAAGATTTCATATTGTCTGCAGACCACGTGACGATCGCAGACATCTCGCTGGCATCAGCCACCTTGTGCATGGAGGCCGCCACCTTCGACTTCAGTTCGTACCCGACCGTCACGCGCTGGTACGAAACCTTCAAGAAGGAGAATCCAAAGATGTGGGAGGGTCTGAAACCTTGCAAGGATGATCTGCACCACTACTTCAACAACCCACCACCAAAAAGCGCACTTTCTAGTTTAGAAGAGCTCAGAAAAAGGAGCAATTAAGCATGAGAAAAACTGTTGCGATATAATCAGATGAATATATGGTAAACTTTTTGTTGTTGACAGGCATTAAAATTTTCAACTCTTGAAATTTGTGTATATTTTAATAATTTATTATTTTTTATTATACAGTCATAACTTTTAATCCATAAAAATTTCAGCTGCATTATAGTAATATAGTTATATCATGGCATAATCATCAATCATACAATAACAATTATTGATTAATGAATTTCAATGATAAATTTAGCTATATCAATTTATATGAAAGGAATTAATGAATACCTGTGTGATTATAAAAATATTAAATAATATGTACAATGTAATAATATAGCTATATATTTATTTATATTATTTTTTTTATTGTATTTGCATTTTGTATTGAATACATAATTTTATATATAATTATATACTGTATATAGGAAATAATAATAAAAAATTAAAACATAATTAATGTATAATCTGCACACTTGTGAGGCTCGCAAAAGTATTTTAAATGCATTAGGTGTCATCCGTGTAATTAACCCTAAAAAAAAACATGCAGTGTGTTATGTATATAGTATCGAGTATGAGTGATAATTAATTTAATTATAAATTATACACTTTATTATTTAAATTAGAGTACACGTACGTGTGCTGAAAATTATATAAGTGAGAACTTATAATATATATAATATAAACAATACATGTATGCGCCGACGTCATGCGGGAAAGTAATGCATGTAAATATATATATATATATATATATATATATAATTATATATATATTATATATATATATATATATTGTATCTGTTTTATCAAAAGTACATATTATACAAATTTGGTGAGACTTTTGCCAGAGACACACTATAATTATATGTCTATGTCGTCTATGAGACGACAGAGAAGAGACACTATATTACTAATAAGTAATAAGGCTCTCTCTCTGACTTTTTTGTCTCAGAGACCCTGCTTTTGTCTCCACCATCAATATTTCAATTTAAATATCTGCCGCTCAAACCTAAGTGAGCGTTATATTACGCATCTTTGTTATGATTTTATTCGGTTGGAACACAATTTATTGTCTGTGGTTGGAAATAATAGAAATAGCTCTGTGTTTTATTGTTTGTTTGTTGCTCTCGTAGACGTAGTTTATGTTTTGAATATTTCAAAAAATTAGAGGTAATATTTGTGTAAAAATTAAACATTATTAAGTTTGTTGTGGCTGTTTTATTGCGGTGTGACAGAGTCGTAAAATTAAGTCTGAAAGTTTTCTTGCCCATCCCTCTTTTTGTTGATGTGGCTCATTTCTTTAAATTCTCACAGAACGTGATTATTATTATTTCAGATAATAGTAATTAGTTAAACCGCGCGCTGATTAACCGATAAATTAGAATGATGTTAACGTTATAATACCGTGTTTTACAGCAACATGTCGAAACTTACGCAATGGCTCTCGATTCTACTTCCTTTGGCCTGCATTTGGACTGCATCAGCCTATTACATCCTGAAGGAAGAGGGGCTTGCCTCTGTTGTGAAAGAAACTCTTGTTAATCAACTAGTTATTGCGTCACCTTTCATCTTCCTTGTTCTATTCGCTGTAAGTAAAATTGTAGATAGATCACAAAATAATGTATGCATAGTACATAAATATGCATACAGTATGCATATATGTTTTAATTGTATGAAAAAGAACAACAACGTGCAACTGTGCAAACGAAATTTTGATATTAATTATTTAATTGTATGCATACAGTTTGTAAGTATGCATACTGTGTACTACTATATAGTGACTGTACAGTATGATGTGTATTCATACAATATGATACAGAGCATTAATATATATCGTCTTAGGTTATGCATTCAGTACTGTTTAAGTTAGGTGTAATTGTATTGTACTTAAAAAAAGACAGTACTTTGCATTGACTGATTTGCTCATGTGATGTTGTAGGTGTATGCGGCCACGGTGGTTCTGTGGCGAACGTTCAACTTCAATGACTGCCAGGAAGCTGCTGAGGAGCTGCAGAAAGTAAGTCCAATCTGTTGCTCACGCTTGCTTACTGTGGCATGGAGGTATTGCAACTTGAAATTATTGAAAACTGTATGAAAAACATACAGTTACTGTAGTTATTCAAAATGTACTTGCTCTCTGCTCAGTCTATAAGCAAATGAAAAGAGAGAGAGAGAGAGAGAGAGAGAGAGGGACACAGGAAATAAAATAATTTTGTTTATATTATTATATACTGAATAAGAACATGCATCAGCTAGGGTCTTGAGACTATTTTGCTGTAAGCCATCATAGAACCTGTAGAACAAACTTAATTTAACTGTGCTAATATAATTTGATAGCTAATTTCCAAATTGAGATAATTGTTGTCGTTGTTGAAAAAATATAATAAGCTACATCAAACCAGAAAGCCTTGAAAATGTTTTATTTAGCGTATTTAATCTAGGCATTATTGATATACTATTTTTCAGTATTAAAATGTGACAGCTTGTACACCCAACGCCAAATCTAATGCGAAAATATCGGGGAGGCAACTCTGTGCTTTTAAGGACCAGGACCATCACGATGATGACCCACCTGTCACTCATGATGAGGGTTGACAGAGCGGCGATCTTTGATGTTATTTATAAATTACTTGATTGTTTTTCCTCTGCTTTTTGCGGAATAATGAAAGAAATGAGAGTGTAATTAAGTCATAAACAACATCAAAGTTCACCGCGATGCCAACCCTCATTATCGTGATGGTCCTGGCCCTTACAAACACAGAGTTGCCTCCCCGAGATTTTCGCATTAGATTTGGCGTTGGGTGTACTCTACCTCTTTTTATGTATCTGTGACATAATTACTAAAAAAAAAAAAAAAAAAAAAAGATGATGATGATGATGATGATGGTTCAATACTTGTATGAACTAAAATTTATACTATATTAAGGGTAAGGTAACGCCACCAATGTTAAAAAAAATCCCTCTCACAAAAATTCTGAAAAAAATTTAAAATGTTCTCCTCTATACCCCCTATCAGTACCTAAAATATCAGGTATACAAATACGATCTAGTTTTTGAGTTATAAATTTTTAAAGTTGACTACTTTAACATGGAGAAATGAAACTCCCATGTTAAATTGGTCAACTTTAAAAATTCATAACTCAAAAACTAGATCGTATTTGTATACCTGATATTTTAGCTACTGATAGGGGGTGTAGAGGAGAACATTTTAAATTTTTTTCAGAATTTTTGTGAGAGGGATTTTTTTTAACATTGGTGGCGTTACCTTACCCTTAAATAGTTTTATTTTAGCTTATATTTTTTTCCATTTTTTTTTTTTTTTTGAATTTATTGACCATTAAACATTTAGATCAACCAAGGTTACAATAATATAACTAACATCTTTGGCTGATACAACAAATTACATAAAACATTACTTAATTTCTTCAAGACCCAATGCTATTATAATGCTTACATAATTTCTCTTTATTCTTCAGGAAATAAAAGAAGCAAAGAAGTTTATGGTGGCCAATGGTATCATCGAAGAGTGAAAAATCTCTCTACTTATCTGTACATTCCGTGTTGCCTAGGAAATTTTAACTGACGTAAATTTAGTTTTACCGATATTTTTTTCTTTCTTTTTTCACCAGTCATATTTTTGTTCGATAAAAACACATTTTTTTTATTTATTTATGTATTTTTTTTTATCATCGTACTAATTAATTAGTTAAAATGAAATCTGGGTTGTTCAAAATGCCACAGGGTCAATATTTTATGAAATTATTTGTGATGTTTTATAAAATGAATCAGAAAACGATCTCAGAATTTCTTATTTATGTATTTTTAGTGTGGGGGAAAAAATGAAATAAAAACGAAAACAAAATAAATAATATACATATATTATGTAATCTCATGAATTTGTCTTGCTTATATAATATATATAATTATGTGTGTAAAATGTCTGCAAAATAAAATAAAATTTCCCATATAATTTGTTTTGCAGTTTATTATAGTTAAATATTTAATTTTACAGTTTACAGTGTTTACACAATATAGTATTTTCCTCAATTTTTTTTATTGCAGAAATGGATAGAGGGTGCAAAGTTATGCTACCCTGATTTTTTTCAGATTTTTTTGAGACCTGGAACTATTTTTAAAAAATTATTGAAAGTCCTTTACGTGACGTCACAAGACGCCGCTCCTTAAGAAAAAGATATAGGACTTGCCGCCGCGTGATGTCACAAAAAGGACTTTCAATAATTTTTTAAAAATAGTTCCAGGTCTCAAAAAAATCTGAAAAAAATCAGGGTAGCATAACTTTGCACCCTCTATCCATTTCTGCAATAAAAAAAATTAAGGACAATACTCCATATTCATAATATATTTTACTTTTAAAACTTATCAAAAATAAATAAATATAATCATTTATGAACTATCCTTAGTGAAAATTATACTTGAAAAAATTATAAACTATGTCATAATTATACACTAATCCCAAAAAATGCAATGCTTTTTAACCTTTCTAATCAGTACGTTTGATGGTTAACCAGCATGTTGCTAGAGGCATTATAATATAAGTATCCATTGATGAATTATTTTTCATGCGGTATTGAAAATGCTAATTTCACTTGTGTATTGTGTACAGTCTTAACTACAACATTTTTTTATTTTATTTAATATTTATTTTTTTACATTTATTAGATTACATTCTAGATTTTTATTTTCTAGATCAAAATTCTAGACAAACTGAACCATCAAGGTGATCACAAAATGATCAAAATTTGGGGATTAAAGTAAATAAATAAAAAAGTTACTGAATGAGCACTTATGTCAGTTATGTCATGCTAATTAGGTATAACTTCTCAAAATTGTTTATGAAACTTTGTGATCACACATTATAAATTTAGTATCCCTATTATTTTTAAATTTCGATCACTGAGCTCATGATAGAACTATAAGGGGTGAGCCAACTTTACAGGTTTACAATACAAGTTTAATTAATTAAAGATTTGCTAATTTACCTCACCCAATAAAAAATTTCATGATTTAAACTATATAGGACAAAATTTCCTTATAATAATTAATTAATAACGCGTAAGAACGGCCCGAGAACGCGCGGGTATAAATCATAAAATTTAAAATAATGTGAAATTTCAAAGATATAAATTTTATTATTTTCTGCTTGGATATCAGCGAGTTTCTTTAGTGCTAGATGCTACATCAAATACAAATAATATCTGTAAGTCCTATGTGACCTATATAATTAACTTCCTTCTTAAAGCACTTTATACCGATAGAACAGCGGGCGTGTTGAGCCGTATATACGTTGAGAAACAATTTAATAAGTTGCCAATATATCATATGTACAGCAGTTGAGCGGCGAACACTTCCAGCAATTATAGCATAGCCAATTTTATACTTCATATTATAGTATGTATAATTGTATAATATATTATAAATGTATGATACTTATAATATGCAGGTATATATATATAAATTACCTTTCATAGAAAATTCGAAAAACTTAACGAATAAAGTGTAACAAAATTATAACTTTAATTTATAATATACACTTTGTTTAATTCTTTCAGATTTTGTTTGAAAAAAATAATAATAATACACAGACAGTCTCTTTCACGTTTTATATATTAATATTAATTAATACATTTGGTATATATTTTTTTAGTATGTAATAAAATTAATTAATATAATTCATGATTATGGATTTTATTATTATATTATTATTTTAGATACTTTTCCCGCATGTCTAAATTAAACAGGGACGGAGGGCGGTCAGGAGCAGCTCTGTAAAGCCTAAACACACTAGTGTACTAGTAGGGTGCCCTGGGTGCCTGCATACCGGCCTTAGGATGGATAGGAAAGGTGGTGCAGTTCGCAAGCCTCAAGTATAGCGCGCTCCAGCTATAGCGCCCTCAGAGTCGGTCCTATAGGACATATTCGAGGGGGTCCTATATATATATATATATATATATATATATATATATATATATATATATATATATATATATATATATATATATATATATATATATATATATATATATATAATTATATATATATTATATATTATTATTATTATATAATAATAAAATAAAAAAATGATATATATATATATAATATATATATATATATATATATATATATATATATTCCAAGGGTAAGGTAACGCCACCAATGTTAAAAAAAATCCCTCTCACAAAAATTCTGAAAAAAATTTAAAATGTTCTCCTCTACACCCCCTATCAGTAGCTAAAATATCAGGTATACAAATACGATCTAGTTTTTGAGTTATGAATTTTTAAAGTTGACCAATTTAACATGGGAGTTTCATTTCTCCATGTTAAAGTAGTCAACTTTAAAATTTTATAACTCAAAAACTAGATCGTATTTGTATACCTGATATTTTAGGTACTGATAGGGGGTATAGGAGAACATTTTAAATTTTTTTCAGAATTTTTGTGAGAGGGATTTTTTTTAACATTGGTGGCGTTACCTTACCCTTAACTTAATTAGACCTCAGAATTATTATAGTTTATAATAATAATAATTTTATTTCGAAGTTAAAGGTTGCACAAGGCAACATACATCACGTCAAATGTCACAAGATACCAAAATACTAATAACTATACAAAAACAAATCACATATTATACTAACAAACAAAACAGCCACAAATTTCATTATTAAAAAAAAAAAAAAAAAAAAAAAAAAAAACAATTAACGCAAGCCTAGCATTGAAATTTAAATTATAGATTTAAACAATTCTCAGACAATTTATTAGCAAAAAAACTTTTAACAGAATAAAATTCTTTATCAATTAACACTGATGTAAGCTTAGCTTTAAAAACAGAATCAGATTCCAGATTTTTTAAACAAGAAGGAAGAAAATCATAAATTTTTGCACATTGAAAATGAGGATTCCCCTCAGCAAACACTGAACTCTGTTTTCCAACCCGAGGGTTGTTCTTATTTATTGTATTATAACAATGGACTGTATCAGCTATTATAAACAGCTCAGGATGATTCAGTTAAAATTTTATTACTTTTGAAATGAGTAACACACGAATCTCTTTTCTTAAATTTTAACATTGTTCGTAAAGAACGCTTTTGTAAAATAAAAAGCTTATGAAGTAATTTATTACTTGATCCATAACATATTATTCCATACGCCAAATGAGAGTAAACATAGGCATAATACACTGCAATTAATGATACTTTATAGTTTCGTTGTGCGGATGAACCCAAGAAACCATATATGTGAGAAGAGTCCAGTACGTCGTCGGGCTGTTTTAGGCAAAGCAAGTGCATGCAAAGTAGAAGTTGATGAGCATGTAGCTCCAGAAATAGCAAGCATATGATTACAGTACGCTAAAAGTAGTTAGTAGAGAGAACGTGTAACTTAATTCACTCAAGGCCACAATAACTTTAAAGGTATACAGGCCTCAAATTACAAATTAGACAGACATTAAGAGTTGCTCAAGTTTATAATCAACATTCGTATTATTTTTACCTGCGCGCGGTGCGTCTGTGCGAAGTCGCGCTGTAAAGAAAGTCCTTGCTGACGTCACAACTCACAGCTAGCACCGATTAGCATTGAGTTGTGACGTCATCAAGGACTTCGTGACGTCATCAAGGACCAAATTTCTTACTTTGAACTGCGACTTCGCACGGATGCAACACGCGTGGAAAAAAATGATGCGAATGTTGATTATATACTCTAAACCCACTTGGTGACTGTCTAATTTGTATTTTGAGGCCTGTATGCCTTTAATATACAACAGCTTTCCGTGAGTGCATCACTAATTAAGTTTCGCGTTTTAGTATTACTGCATGCCATAACCACAAACTAAAGAAAGAAAAAAATCTCATAACAAACAATTTATGTGACTTAACTAATACTGCTTTCTCACTACCAAACATAGTTATAATGTTAAAATTAAAATTTTGTATTTGTATTTATTTATTGCACATATAGAACCGTAAGGTAGTTAGTTATAATGTGTATTAAAAATTTTAATGCGACACTAGCGCTATATAATATGTAACATAAGCACAAAACCGCAGTAAAAAAAAATCAAATTATTCTTTATTTACTTGCAGTAATTACTGCATTAGAAAATTCCAAAATAATTTTTAAGAATCTAGCTAAAATAAATTAATATAGTAAAGTCGTAAATTAATAAACATTTATGAACAATTTAAATTTATTTAATCTTTTTCATTTACCTTTATGTAAAGTATTTTGAAACTTATAAAAGATTAGTTCTCACAGAGAACTAAGCTATATATATAATTACATTTTAGTACATAATTATAATAAAAAAAAAAATTATATACTCTTGCGCTGACTTGTAATTTTTAGTAACACGTCACAATTAACGCTTTATATTGCAAATTGTAAAATAATTAAGCATATTAAATTGTTAAATATTTTATTAGTTTTATTAATGTCAATTAAATATTAACACTAATATTCATACTATGAAATTAAAATACATTTTGTTATTATTCCACATAATCCACATGCAATATATAATAACATTTTTTTCTATATGCTACATATTATTATATTTAATATAGTGTTAATACTATTATTTATTAATATTATTATATTTGTATTTTTAAAAATATTAACACATATATTGATATATACATTAATAACAATAAGAAAGATTAAATTTATAATAGAGTCTCAAATTGTTTTAGATGATGACGTCATCTTGCTCTGCATTAGAATGGCCAGGTTGGTTACGCAAGAACCCGCACCCTGTATACACAAACACATTAAAAAAATTATGTAAATAGAATTACCAAGAAAAATTGATGATATATTATTGAGAAAGCTTCTTAGCGCTTTTCAATTACAAACATATTATATTATGGAGGTATAACAATTGAGTGGCAACTATTATATTATTTATTTGTGTGCTAACATGCTCTGCTACCGTTCTTATGGATTTAACAAACTGTTTAGCTATATTCTTGCTGCTTCTATAATATACTTTATACAATTTTAATATTCAAATACATATTAGTGAAAGACTAGATGACTTATGACTATAATATAGACGTACGTAGTCTTGATAATATATGTATCAGAGAAATAAAAACAGCTGAAGTTTTTATATAATTATTCTAAATTATCACTTATCAGGGAACCATGATGCCATGCAACGCAAAAAATAATAATAAAACAACAACATATTTTACCTATTTATAGTATTCTACTATTCTTATAATTAATATCCTTTGGGCGCTATGTACTGTACAAGACGACTAGTGCATGTAAGGTGTGAGCTAGATGATCGATGACCTATTAAAGCTAGCTTATACCTAGCTCGATCCTACGTATTTTTTTGGGGTATTCATAGGTGCGAAGGGGAACGAGGGCGATCCTTCCACCTTCCGTGATCTCTCTGTGGATCGATATATTTTGTATTCTCAGAAAATTCGCTCACCACACAAAGCAACTCGTAGTTTATTGGGAACGTCCCGCACGCAGTTAACGTCACGCGCTGAGACGCCACCTCGGATGAGAAAAACACCAGCTGCAAAGTCACAAATATATATATATATAGTAGAACATATTAAAGCACTGAGTATTAAAATTATATATACACACATACAAATGAACACAAGTGCACAGCATTCCTTGTAGACCAAAACTGCATATATAATATTAAGCATTAAGTGTATCATAAAATATTAATTATTATACTCTATGGAGTCTATTATGAATGCAGCATGGGAGTTATTAGTTAAATTTGCTTGGATTATATTGTATTTGATATCGATGGTTATCGTTTTTTTTTATGCTTTTAGTTATTATTATAATGATATTTCATGTTTACATATTATGCATTGCATATATTAATTAATATGTATTTTTTTTCCTGCAGCAAGCATATTATAATATTTACCTAAATCATAAAATTATATTATAGAAAATAATTCTGTAACTCGTCCATACATTATTTTGAAAATAATAAAATATATTTATATAAAGTTAACGTGCATGCATGTTAGCCTAAATATATTAAAAGTCCGCCACCATGCTAAAACACGTATTTATAATTATTATTATTATTATAATTTAAATTACTAAAAATATACATTTTATAAGAATTATAAAATATTCATAAATAAATATTAAGTATATATATTATATATATATATATATATATATATATATATATATATATATATATATATATATATATATATATATATATATATCGAGCGTGGCGCAGTGCATTGACCGGTTCTCGTTAGATCACCGAAGTCAGGCTACGTCGAGCGTGGTTAGTACTTGGATGGGTGACCGTTTCAAGTAAAAAATACGCTGCTCCCTCCCTGGGGTAAATTCGTCTCGCTTTCCACCCAGTGCAGTGATGCACTTGTGTGTGGTTCCCCAGGCTTTGGACATCGCTTTGGTCCATTGAGAAAAAGTAGAGGTGTCCGTCCTGACTGAGGTTTTCCACGGTTCCCTCAGTCTCACCTCAGTGAATGCTGGGACGCGTAAGCATGCAGGCCGTGGCCACTATCCGTTCCCTACCTTATCCCTACCCAGTACCCCGCCGCGAGCTGTAAGCTCTTAGGGGTGTATCCTTGTAAAAAAAAAAAAAAAAAAAAAAAAAATATCAGGTCAGTTCAATAAGGAGATGGGCTGGGGTCAATAGATTATGATTTCGATTAATTTCACATATGTTACACATCTAACCTAGGTTGATGAGGTTTTAGCATTATTTTTTGAAATTTAAAAAAAAAAAAAATAATTTCAGGAATTTTTAAAGAATCAATAAAGAGGGATTGCTAAAATTTTTAACATTGATGATTTTGACCTTGAAATTTTATTAAGGTCAGAGGTCAAACTACAAAAAGCGTATAACTTCAATAGAAGGATAGACATTCTTTAAAACCTATATCTTAATTGATTTTTTTTAACAATGTACTTTGGTATGAAGTTTAACTTCATACCAAAGCACATTGTTAAAAAAAAAATCAAGATATAGGTTTTAAAGAATGTCTATCCTTCTATAAAAACCTGTTTTCAAATTTATGGAGAAATTCAAAATTTTGAAATTGCATTTTTTTTACTAAATATTCCGAGGTTTTTTGAAAAAAAAAAAAAAAAAAAAAATAGAGTTTTATCATGAATTTTGAATTTTATACAGGTTACTCATCTGACCTAAGTGGATAAGGTTTGAAAATAATTTTTTCAAATTTAAAAAAAAAAAAAACAAACAAACAAAAACAAAATCAAAATAAAAATTCACGGTCAAATTTTGATTTTCGGGTTTTTTTGAAATTTGAAAAAATTATTTCCAAATCTTATCAAACTAGGCCAGATGAGTAACCTGTGTAAAATTCATGACAAGACTCGAATTTTTAAAAAAAAAAAAACTGAATATTTATTTAAAAAAAATCGCAATTTCAAAATTTTGAATTTCTCCATAAATTTGAAAATGGTTTTTTTATAGAAGGATAAACATTCTTTAAATATCTTTATTTTTTTTAACAATGTGCTTTGGTATGAAGTTATACGCTTTTTGTAGTTTGACCTCTGACCTTTGACCTTAATAAAATTTCAAGGTCAAAATCATCAATGCAAAAAAGTTTAGCAATCTGACTACAAACTTGAAAAAAATTAAATTATAATTCTATGTGGAGCAGAATTTAAGATACAATTTTTTTTTATCTCTCGAGATTGCCCTCTTTATTGACTTTTTGAAAATTCCTGAAATTCGTTTTTTTTTTTTTTAATTTCAAAAAATAATGCCCAAACCTCATCAACCTAGGTTAGATGTGTAATGTATGTGAAATTCATCGAAATCTATTGACCCCAGCCCATCTCCTTATTGGACTGACCTGATATTAACCAGATATATATATATAATATGGGTGTAATCAATGCATGGAGTGATTTTGGGGGTTTGATTCTCTCAGTTTTCCAGACGATACATCGATCATCCAGCAAGGGCAATTAATTGGGCTGGAGGGTGCCATGGGTTACCCTCCTTGAACCGCCGACTTCATTGTGGCGGCAACATCCCTCGATCCCCCAACCCCTTAGAAAGGTTCTGGATGTGCCACTTTCATATTTTAAACGTACTCGTTATATAATAATATCATGTTTTTAATATATTATAATGTACTGTACATTGCAACATGCAATTAATAAAAGATGTTTTCTTAATCAATTACACGATTAATGAAGAAATTATACTATTTTCCTATAGTTCATTCTAGATTTTCTTGATAAATATTATATATATACTGCATGATAGTAAAAATGTATTTTATATAATGGACAATTTGCATCAACTTTTTTTAGTAGCTCAATCGAAAGAGGAGGTCGAAAAATACACCTGTGAATTTTATGAGATTTTTATTCTTACTGCATGCATCATGGCTAAAAGAGAGGTCACGTGACCTGGAGGCGTCGCCCGCGTCGCCTATGACGTCATTGAACTGCTCGGTCAAAGAAACGATCGACTTTATAACGCTTGTAAATAACCACGTTGCTATGGAAACAAAAGCAACAATTAATTTATTATTTACAAGCGTTATATAGACGATCGTTTGCTTGACCAGACAGTTCAATGACGTCATTGGCGACACGGGCGACGCCTCCAGGTCACGTGACCTCTTTACATCCCTATTTTAGCCATGATGTAGTGAGAATAAAAATCTCATAAAATTCACAGCTGTATTTTTCGACCTCCTCTTTCAATTCAGCTACTAAAAAAAGTTGATGCAAATTGTCCATTATAATGAAATTGAAAATAAATTGTACTTACCGTTTCTCTTAACTTCTTTTTCGGTACCATATTTGTTAATTTAGTAATCAAAGGTCCAGTTTTTCTTGCCTTAAGAAAAGTCAGTTTATTTACAATTTTATAGTTAACCCATGCAATATGTATAGTATAATAATATAAAATAAATATATTGAATAAATTTAAATGCAGAAGCATATAATTATAGAAATATCATTCAATATAACATACTGTTATATTCAGTATAATATTAATTATATTAATTATTATATTTATAGTCAACATAATAATGGTAATTAACTTCAATTAACTCACCTCCTGAACCAGATTGATGCATACCCTAAAAATAATTCCCAATTTCGCTACGTCGATAAGAAACCAGAATATATTTAAAATCTCTATACATGGTGTTGAATTAATCATTAATGCATCATAACATAAAGATATTATTACAAATAAATCATAATGAATGTAAATATTTAATAAACACATCAGACTTAGTACGTTTAGACCGTAAATGCAGTTTATTTGCTCAATTATGTCAGCTATTTTGTTGTAAGTCCACCGCAAATTTTCCATACGTTCTTCAATACTATTGGTTTTTAATAAAAAAAATTGGTGTCGATTTCCAATGTATTCGCTTAACTCATTATTAATTGATTTCATATACGATTCTAAAATAATGCATAATCCACAAAATTGTAACTCAATGGAAAATATACTACACGGAAATAAATTCTCACAAAGATGTGGTAGAATTTTACCGACTTAGCTCGAGCTAAAACCCATGAACCAAGTAAGTCGGTAAAAACTCCTGATCCAACATTGTAATTCAAATCATACAAACGGGTCGGTAAAAACTACAATCTTAATGGGTTAACACGAAATTACACATTAAGTCGGTAAAATATTAAAGATTTCGAATAGTAAAACTATTCCATTCAGACGTGTAAAATTTTACTGACTTGATTTTGCTATTTGTATTTTTTACCGACCTAATGTCCTAAGTTTTACTGTCTTGTATCCTCTAAACTTAACTCTTTAATTGGGTGAAAATTTGCCAACTTTATTTGTAGCTATTACTATTTTCATACTTGTAAATTTGACGTTTAATATTTTGCTTACATTGAAATATAATGAATATGAAATGACATTATACACTGTAACATTGATAGAAAATATTAGTATTATTACAAAAAAAAATTACAATGCATATATAATTATAAATTAATATATAATTTATAAAAATTACTTTGTGAAAATATTTCACACATCACTCTCGATCTATACCAGAATTAATTATATTTTATTACACTATTTAACTCAAATAAACTTAAGTACGTCATCATGGAATATAATATTGTTGATAAATAAAAAAGTTTCATCAAATTTGTTTCATATTATGTAATATATTTTATTTATTTACGACAGCATACAAATTAGGTAATAATATATTTATATTTTTTTTTTCAAGAGAGAAAAAAAGCAAGTATCAAGAGATTTGAATGACAATAAAAAATAGCAGTTAATAGTTGTATAAAAGTCACTTAATTTTTATGAATCACTTTCAACTTTCAAGTCGAACACCGAGAATGAATGTCACTTGCTACAGTACACAGACCGTTGATAGTCCAATCCTTTGAAGTGAAGAGGCTTGCCTTTCCTTGAAGTAGGGGTTCGAGGAATAACTTTTCCTATCGTGGTGTGATAATGCAGAGATGCATCGCGGATGCATCATGATAATGAGTCGATCGTCCACTAGCTGCAGCACCCAGACACCTTCGGTATAGGCGCGTCATTGCTGTAAATATTTGTTATTAGAGCTAACAAGGTACAAGCAATATTCATGAGAAAATACTCAAAATACAACATATTTTACTTAATTTAAAAGCAACTGAAGCGAAAAATTATAAACCAATGTTTTATACCTCTTATAATACGTGTACCATGTATTTATTTATAATTAAAATACGGCAAATTAGTATGAATTGATTCGGTAAATTTATGTTAAATGGTGCAGGGCATTCATGAATGATCTTTTTAGAAAAGATTAATAATTTGCATAGTGTCATATTTATAGTAATCGAAAACACTTCGCACTAGGATTTATTTTCTTAAATTCATAATATTATCCTCTAGTCACTAGAGGATACATGTATTTAAGAAAATAAATACTGACAGAGAGACACAGAAAGAGAAATCAAGGAGATAAATATAATCAAATAGTCATATGAGTTACTGACACAATGATTTTATGCTTACCTTAATATGATATTCACGGTGATGAAGTAATGATGAAAAATCTTGACGGTACTTAATTGTATTGAAGAACTATTTAAATTAAACGTATTAAACACGGCAGCCCAACTTTCAGCACAACCTCACTCACCAAGGACGCGTCAAAAATGTGAGGAAGTTTGCTCAAATGCAACGGACATTTTTGAATAAAACAACCAAGTTGGTAAATTTTAAGAACGTAATGGGCTATATTTGCAAAGTTGGAAGTTGCAAAAAGGAAGCGTGCTAAAATCACAGATTTAGGTTGGTAAAAATGACACTGCAAAGCAAAAATGTTAAACTTTTACCAACACTCTTTAAACAAGTTGGTAAATTTTAAGAACGTAATGGGCTATATTTGCAAAGTTTGAAGTTGCAAAAAGGAAGCGTGCTAAAATCGCAGATTTAGGTTGGTAAAAATGGCATTGCAAAGCAAAAATGTGAAACTTTTACCAACACTCTTTAAAAACTATTTTACAATCCTTTGTCTACAGTTTTTACAGAGTACATTGTAATAATGTCGGTAAAATATTACAAACGTGCTGGTAAATGGCGCTTTTACCGACCTTTCCTATTAAAAATTTTTGTCCGTGTAAGATTTGATATTAAACTCCAAAAACATCTCAATAATTTTAAAAGATTAATATTGTACAGTTGTAACACCTGCATCAAGTAAATATATTGTGTATATTGAGTTGCACCGTGAAATAACACAGAAATTAATAAAATTTTCCACCATAGATAATTTTGAATTTTATTGATGTTAATAATTTTATCTATAATATCTAAATCATTGATTAATATTAAAAGTTTATTTGATTTTAATGTTAAGAAAACAATGCAAGATAATGTACAGAAATTTAAGAACAAAGCCGTCATTATAGTAACAGAGAAACCATCAGAAATGTATTTTTGCATTGCTGCGTTTATTATTTGATACATTTGGTCTAATCCAGAGATCTCATTACATATTAAAATTACAATACTGTACGCGTAAGCGACTTTGTCCCATTTAATCTGAACGGTTCCTTGCTTCTCAAAATACGTGATTGGTAAAACTCCAGCAAATTTTGACACATGATAAAGAGGATGTAAAGCCCACAATGCGCTCTTTCCAGCACCCATTGAGAGACTATAATTTATGATGATATTACCTGTACCTCTTACCTGATGTTAATATATATTAATTTACTTAGCTTAATTGTATCATCAAGAAATAAGTAATAAAGCTAGAAGCTTTTTAAGTGGCGTTTATTCTTGAATGAAACACTTAATTTCTATTATCTTCCAATATATATATATATATATTAATGGACATCAGATACAAATAATTTAATCATATAATTTATAAAGTGAATATTCATCTGGATATATGACATGAGTGTTATATAATTATGATATATATTATATATATAATGGCTCTCGATTTCATCAATATTAATAGTTAAATATGAATTGATGTCATGCCCTGTACGTGTTACACATCATGCAGAAACGATGTAATATTATATATATATATATATATATATATATATATATATATATATATATATATATATATATATATATATATAATTAATATACATATATTATAATTAATTATATATATTAAAAGTTACGATACGTATAATACGTATACGTTAATGACCGACAGACCGAGATTTAATAGAAGTGATTTTAATATTGTTAATAATTAATTAATAAAGTCGTCTAATTTCTAATTTTTAGTTAATTCATTATGATTTCCATGCATCTTATTGTTATAGTGCATCTATGATATATTGTAAAATAATTTTATATTATAGTGATATAATAAAGAATAAATGCATTAAATGTATTTTACGCTTGTGGGATGATCGAATCTCCGAAGAGAAATATAAATATTAAAATTAAAATATATCAAATTGAAACATTCTTTATAGCTATATATATTATATAATATGTTATATATACGTTACTATATATGCAAATAATTAAATATACGAACAGAGGAGACCCGACAAATTTCTGGCCATATTATAAAAGACATGGAGGTACACGTCTCTGTATAGGGTCAGGGTCTCGGATATACGATTAATTATATATTTTAAGGTCCAACCGGTCGATATGGTATAAAAGCCTAGATCGTAAAAATAATTATATATATATTTATATATATATATATTATATAATTATATATATATTAGTCATAGAAATATATGCATATAGAAATTTAAATAAATAAATACACGTAATAATTATTGTAGAGCCTATAGCTATATATATAGGCTCTGATAATAACTTATACAGAGTACATACATAATATTATAGTCCCTCAGGGTAGTGTGCTAGGGCCGCTACTTTTTATTATTTTTATTAATGATATTGTACAGAATTTGCGGGAGTCGGAGATGAGGCTTTTTGCTGATGACAGCGTAATCTATAGGACAGTAAGTAATAAGCAGGATGAGCAAATTCTACAAAAGGATCTGGAGACAGTGGGTATATGGATAGGAGCTAATAAAATGAAGCTTAATGTTGGAAAATGTAGTGTGGTTAAGTTCAACAAAAGAAGGGAGCAAATTAAGTCAGGTTAAATATTTTATGGAGGGGGAATTAAGAAATCAAATCAGAGGACAAATACAAATATCTGGGAGTATAAATGCTTCAGTGCAAACTTAATTGGGATGAACATATTAGGTATGTAACCGCAAAGAGCAGAAGGAATCTTGAGTTTGTAATGAGGAATCTTAAGGGGGCAGGCAGGGCAGTAAGAGAAAAAGCATACAAGTCTCTGATTAGACCAATAATGGAATATGGATGTATAATAATGCGTGGGACCCGTATAGAGCAAAAGGGAAGAAAGAGATGGAAAATTAAGATACAAAGACGAGCAGCAAGAAGGGTTCTAGAAAAGGGGAACTGGAGCTTAAAATTACCTGTGCATGATAAAAGCAAAATTTATAAGGGAAGAGACAGTGTGACCAGAATGATAGAGCAACTGGGATGGGAGGATCTGGAGGAAAGGAGGAAGCAAAGTAGACTGACAACAATGTATAAAATAACTAGGAACCAAAAGGGCTGGGAGGAGCTTAGCGATCGTACTGAGGAAGGGCGTTATAAAAAGGTAGGAGGGACCATGATTGGAAGCTGGAGTATAGGAGAAGCAAAAATGATGTGGGCAAGTATTCTTTTTTGAGAAGAATGGTAAGGGAGTGGAATTTGTTGGATTCTGGGCTTGTGGATGCTCGGAGTGTTGGTGAGTTCAGGGAGGGGCTGAGAGAGTCAGCCGCAGCAAGCGAGCCACCGTGGTGGAATACCCACAATAGCCGCCAAGCAGTGGTGTATGTATGTAATGTGTGTACATACTGCTATTTTAATCTTTAATCTGTACTCTGTAAGTCTGTAACTTATGAAAAAGTTAGTAACTCTGTTGTAACTTAATTAATTATAGTTACAGGCAGTCTCTGATCGAGTTACAGGTTACAGCCAAGTTTAAAAAAAATAGCGGGGATTTTAATCAAAACAACAAAAAAACAGCTGATTGATGAATGCGCAAATTGGCGAAGAACTGAAAACTAATTTTATAAACTGTATTTTTCTACTCTTCATGGCCAATTAATTCAATTTTTCAGTAAAATTTGGTCCCAGTGTTTTTTTTAACTTTATGTGTGCATTTTATGTACACTGAGGTATATGATAGGGCATAATATTTTACTACAATGCAGACTGACTGCATGAGCCCCGGCAAATCTCACCCTACATTGTAGCAGCTATAAAATTGTGCCAGCCTTCACCGTTATAACTGTGATATCTCTACAGATAAGATGCCAATATAATTTTTTATCAGTAAAGCTTGCAATCAAGAGCTCTAAATCTATTTGCACGTTAACCGAATCGTCAGTCAGGTGCAACTATGAGCACGAACATAAATGAAGAGTGTCCTCCTGGCACCTGTCCCCTGGATAGCCAGGTCGCAGGGCACGCTTTCAATGACAGTAAAACCAGAATTGGTGAGTGTATTTCAGTGGCTTATATTTAAAAAAAAAAAAAAAAAGTTACATGGTATTGGGTTACATATGGCATAATATGCATACTGCACTGTACATATATATGCATAATACACAGTTACATGCATACAGTTACAGTATAAAGGTGGCCAGCTGACATTCTAGCCTTTTCATTGGCTCATATATCTGGCGCCGTCTAGTCTACTGAGCTGTTTAGTGGTAAACTAAGATCTGTTATACTGTATGTTATGCATATTATATACATACAGTATGTATATATGTATTATGCATAATTATGATATGCATACACCTTGGAGAAGCTCATATGCCTATATTACAGGGTCCTGTCGCCCTGTCTCTACCTGATTAGCTGGATCTAATTAAAGCTCTAGCTATGAATAATAATGCGGATAGTTTTTTTTCTACTCATGACTCCAGTATGATAAGATGCACTTTAAAACTGGTACAGAATCACACCGCAAGACGGCGTTATAAAATGTTTTTCATGACGGCCATAGAACCTCGCCATTTTCTGCTGTGTGTTTACACAACTCCGTAGAAAAATCAAACTCTCCTCAATTTTTCTATGGCATTCCACTGCAGCATCCACAGATGAACGAACGTATCTGAAAACTTGCATGGGGCGTTTCTAATGCGTGCATGCAAGCTAGCCTTTAGAGAATGTGAAAGCACCTTAACACAGTACGCAGAGAGGAAAGCAATTAAAGCACTGAGTTTATATAACCATCTGCATGAAGATTAAAAGTGATAATTAACGCCTTCACAGTAAAGAAAACACCCACTACTGGACAGTACACCAAAGCAATGTGTAATATTCATGCTATTTTAAATTTGAAACAAATTATTTTAAATGCGACCACGTGTGGGCATTTGGCCTTTAAGAATAGGACCTTAAAGGCCTTATGAACCTTTGCACAATATTAAGTACACGGTTAGCTTTGCTTTAGTATGATTCGGCTGCATAAATTTTTTTGTTTCAGCAGCACAAATATCAGAGATAATAGCCGATGAAGAAGCACCTGTGACGTCACTCACGCTCATTCAGCGGCGACAATATAGGGAAATCCCTGCAAAAGATAGGTTCACTCCCGCTGCAACCACGGCCACAATTTTACTTCTGGAATTTTGAAACTTTTCCAGGGCAGTTTTGATAGTATTTGTCAAATAGCCTGAAAGATTTTTTTTGATGACATTCATACAAACTGAGTTATTGCGGTAGAAAGAGGAGCAAAAATGTTGTATAGGAAAACAATGTTAAATTTTTAGCTTATCTTGCAACCGCAATAACTCAATCTGTACACACGCCACCAAAAAAATTCTTTCAGTCTATTTGACAAATACTATCAAGACTGCCCTGGTAAAGTTTCAAAATTCCAGAAGTAAAATTGTGGCCGTGGTTGCAGCGGGAGTGAACCTATCTTTTGCAGGGATTTCCCTATATTGTCGCCGCTGAATGAGCGTGAGTGACGTCACAGGTGCTTCTTCATCGGCTATTATCTCTGATATTTGTGCTACTGAAACCAAAAAAATTATGCAGCCGAATCACCCTGAAGCAAAGCTAACCGTGCACTTACGACTGTGAAAAGGTTCAGAAGGCCTTTAAATCATATATACTGTATATATATAATTTAGAAGTTACATATATAATTTCATTAATTTACTCTTTCGTTGGGGGGATGGAAGATGTGACAAGGAATAAAAGCATTAAGAAAAGTGTAATTCAGGCTTAAAAGACTACATATCGGGAATCGGAAGTCTGCAACGGGGCTGGACCTAGCCATTCCTCAAATTTTTAGTGGTGATGTTTTTTGTTTTTCTTTATTAGGGGAGAAAGAAGAAGAGGTGGAAAAGTAAGGGAAAAAACAACAACATAAAATGACTTTGTTGGCAGTTTTATTAGGGGTTGTAAAGCACTAAAAATAAAAAGACACTCTTCTAGTGAACCGAGGTTGAACCAACACCGGGCCAGGCAGCCTGTGCACGCCCCTCCTGTAGGATAGAATGAAGCTGCAGTATAGAAGGCAAAAGAACTGTCACAAGCAGCTGTACCTATATCATAATCATATAAAACTGTTATTCTAGTGGTGATTTTTATTACAGGTTTGCTGGTGGAAGAAAATGGCTATGTTTTAAAGCCAATAGAAGGACCTGTTAGAGGAAAGAGAGAAGTCAATTTTTATCAGGATCTCCAAAAATCGTCGGACCCAATTTGTCAAGAGTTGAAGACTTTCATTCCTCAGTTCTTTGGGACACAGAAGCTTCCATGGAATGGACAAGGTATGTTAAGAAATTGTAATTACTTTTTGACATTTCCTTGTAGCTGGTCATGTAGGCAATATTTAAAAAAATAAAAATAATAAAAAAATAAAAGCCAAGTGGTTAAAGAAATGGAATGAAAAGCAAAATTAAAGTAGAATGACATGAAATTGCAGATATTACTAAAAAACTTTAATACTGTACTCATTATATTTTACGTGAAGCTCTAGGATTTTTTTTACTGGTTATTTGTTTAATATGCTATAAAAGAATAAAGTATTAAAATAATGGGGTAAAAAAAAAAAAAAAACACATTTCCATTGATATGTTTTTATAAATTATAAAACCCAATTAATTGTTGACAAAATCACAAGACTATGTATCAGACAATGCTGACAAGACTAATTTGTTTTTACTTGCTGTTGTGTTGCAAGCAGAAGTAGACTACATTGTACTCAGCAATGCAACGGCAGGTATGGTTCAGCCCTGTGTGATGGACATCAAGATTGGCAAGCAGACCTGGGACCCTGAGGCTCCTCCCACCAAGAAGGAGAAAGAGCTGGTGAGCACTTGTAACGTATTAACTGTGGATGTTGTCTGTGTTTACTTTGTAAATTAATAAAATGTAATCTAAAACACAAAAATGTTCAAAGATTTAGATAAAGATACAGTATTAAAATGTTTCACAATTTTTATAAAACTTTATTCTAAATTGTTTTTAAATTATATTTTTCATAAGCAGGGATAATTATTTTATAACAAGCTTTCTTTTGTTTTGACAGAAAAAGTATGCAGAGTCCAAGCGAGAGTTTGGGTTTTGCATTCCCGGACTACAAGTATACACAGCTGGCACTGGAGAGCTCACGAGACACGGCAAGGAGTTTGGCAAGGAGCTTGACCGCGAAGGCACCAGAGAAGGTGAGATAATTTGTAAACAAGATGCAAGACAGTCTACTACTTCTGTGATGCAAGTGCAGTGTTAAACAGAAGCTAAATGATTGCATATATGGGCGTTAAAGTTTGACCTGTATATTATTTATAAATTTACGTTTTACTTTCTTTTTCTTAAGTAAGCCCTATTGTTAAGTACTGGGGTTACTACTGGTTACTATTGAATAATATTTTTCAACTTCTTGTCTCCTTACGGACTCTACCTAGCATTGTTTAGGATTTTGAGGATTAGCAAAAAATATTTAGGATTTTTTTCCAACGTAAGATTTCTTTCTTTAAAGACTAATTTTAAATTGTACTAGAATACAGATTAGCCATCATATTATTGATTGCAGTACTATCAACATATAGTTAGCAAGATGTTTCTTGCACATAGCAACAATGTTGCCTTAATTTGTTTCAGTGTTCAAGTTTTTTCTGAACCTGGAGTCTGGTCACGGCCGCCCCGTGCTGCAGAGCCTGTTAACTCGACTCCGGTTGGTGCTGTCATGGTGTCAGCGCCAACGCAACTTTCTGCTCTACTCAAGCTCCCTGCTACTTGCCTATGATGCCAGCCAGCTGGGTCCAGCAGGAGACCATGCAACCCCCCACGCCACCCTCACCATGATAGACTTTGCCCACGTCTTTCCCTCACTCGGTAACCCCGACCCAAACTATACAGAGGGAGTAGAGAATCTGGTAAAGTTATTTGAATCACTGATGCTGGAAAAATAGTTCTCATACTGTGTTATTTTTATTTAATTTGCATTTCTATAGCTCATCTTTTAGTATACATACAAGTCTATAACTTCAAGCTGCTTTCCATTCATATTTTCATGAAATCATATTGTGTATGTTTTTCTTCCATTTAATTTTCTTACCAGCTTTATAAGAATTTCTGAATGATCAGTTTTTCTTGCATTTAAGTTTTTTATCAGCGCCATCTTCTTATTCATAGCATTTATAAGATTAAGTGCTTTCTTAAAATCAAAAGTTATCAAATTAAGCTATATTTTATATAAAACAACAATTTCATTAAAAAAAAAAAAAATGTTTTCAAAAGGTTAAAATACACCAGAAAAAAACTTTCTAGCTATGATAAAATGCTTAAAAATATATTTTAGAATAGAATGGAGTCTCTAATGCAATATTTTCAACTTTAAGTAGGTTTAGAAAAAAATAAAAATGTTTTATTTTTTGAGTATACGTAGTTAGTTATTCTCATTAAATGTTTGCTGCTACAAGACAATCCCTTGTAAAAAGGATTCCTTGTGCTTAATTGATAAATGGGCACAAATTGATAAGTGGGTAAGTGGCTATAATTAAAAATGTAGTTCTAAATATATAAACTTAAAAATTCATTGAAGTTTTTTGAAAACCTAAGGCGTGGTAGTGGTATTGGCTTTCTCTAGCAAGACATGGCAAAAAAAAAAAAAAAAAAAAAAAAAAAGAGCAAATCAAACAAACAAAAACACGAGTGTTGAACAAAACTGTTATGCAAAAATAAATTATTCTTTAATATTTCAATGGACAACATACATGAAAATTTTCTATTGCAGAAATGAATAGAGGGCACCAAATTATGCTACTCTGAATTTTTTCA
This sequence comes from Siphlonurus alternatus, assembly GCA_949825025.1. Classification (NCBI taxonomy): domain Eukaryota; kingdom Metazoa; phylum Arthropoda; class Insecta; order Ephemeroptera; family Siphlonuridae; genus Siphlonurus; species Siphlonurus alternatus. Next base: position 20,534,956 of record OX463781.1, on the reverse strand, counting down.
GATTTTTTTGAGACCCGGAACTATTTTTAAATAATTATTGAAAGTTCTGTAACTTGAGTTGGTACCTCTGAATCCTTAATAAAAAGGATAAGACCGAGACGCCTATTGACACCTCCAGGGGGCATGGCCGCACTACCAATAATTATTTAAAAATAGTTCTGGGTTTCAAAAAACTCTGAAAATATTCAGAGTAGCATAATTTGGTACCCTCTATTCATTTCTGCAATAAAAAAATTTCATGTATTTTGTTCATTTGTAAGCTTACAATGGACAACATACATGAAAAAATTTTATTGCAGAAATGAATAGAGGGTACCAAATTATGCTACTCTGAATTTTTTCAGATTTGTTTGAGACCCGGAACTATTTTTAAATAATTATTGAAAGTTCTGTGATTTAAGTTGGCACCCCTGAATTCTTAATAAAAAGTATAGGGACTGGACGCCTATTGACGCCTCCAGGGGGCGTGGCCGCACTTTCAATAATTATTTAAAAATAGTTCTGGGTTTCAAAAAAAATCTGAAAAAAATTCAGAGTAGCATAATTTGGTACCCTCTATTCATTTCTGCAATAAAATTTTTTCATGTACGTATGTTGTCCATTTCATGCGCTGATGAAATCCCTACATAGCAATGAATGTTTTTTAAATACAACATTGCCAAAAAACTTAAATTATGTGCTATAGACAATAATGGTTGCATTTTTTTATTTCATAATTAGAAAATATACATAAAATTATGCTTCTCTGAATTTTTTTTAGATTTTTTGGAGTGTGTGAACTGATTAAAAAAAAAAAAACACATTTAAAATATCTGAATTAGGGTGGTACTACCTGATGGGACAACCGTGGCGTCATTTTCTCACGCTGTAATTGGCTATTGATGACGCCATGGTTGTTTGATCAGATAGTACCACCCTAATTCAGATATTTTAAAAATATTTAAATATTAAGATATTTTTTTAAAATTAGTCCCCGCCCTCCAAAAAATCTGAAAAATTCAAAGAAGCATAATTCTATGTATATTTTCCAATTATGAAATAAAAAAATGCAACCATTATTGTCTATAGTAGCAAAAAATTCAAAATATCTTAAAACTAATGGCTAAGGTCCGTTACCTGGTTGTAATGGTTGAGGATACGGACCGACCGACAACCAAATAAAATTGGTTGGCAACAAATAAAACAACCAACATTACTTTTGAAGTTTCCCTCCAACCGCCACTTGTCTGTGATGAGTTAGGAGAATTTTCCCAACCACTTGCAACTGGAAGTACTCCTTGTCTACTCCACTTTGGGAGCACGCGAGTTTCAATTGGCCGTGGTTGGCAATCATCACAACCAGGTTTCGGACCTATTGACAAATGTTCACAACCGGGATATGGACCATAGCCAATATACTATTCTAAATCCTAGAACACCTTTTTAATGGACAACTTAAATGAAAATTGTTTATTGCAAAAATAAAAAGAGGTTATCAAATTATGCCACTCAGAATTTTTTCAGATTTTTTGGAGTCCCGGAACTATTTTTAAATAATTATTGAAGTTCTCTAAGTTATGATGGCACCCCTGGAACCTTAATAAAAAGATGAGGTAAAAACGCCAAGGATTTTCTATACTATGGATAGGTGGGGGCACTATCGTCCGTGAGGCAAGGTCGTGAGGAGAAAGTGGGTGGTGGTTACAATAGAATGTCCGCCATCTTACCATGGCCTGTGAAGCCAAAACAATACAAAATATTGCGCTCGGCGGCCATGATACCATGGCCTTTTGCCTCAGTAGCTGTAATGCTATTGGTATAGACGTAGCCTATCCATAGTATAGAAAATCCTTGAAAAACGCCTATTGACGCCTCCAGGGGGCGTGGCCGCAATTTCAATAACTTTTTAAAAATAGTTCCAAGACTGAAAAAATTCAAATAGCATAATTTGGTACGCACTATTTATTTTTGCAGTAAAAAAATTTCATGTAATTTGTCCATTAGTTTGAACAATTCTAGTTTTTTTTTGTTTTCCTGCTAACTAACCCATAAAACCTTTGAAGGATCTATTATAATTTGAATGTATAACTTACAATTAATTCTTACTCTTTCGCACCATTTTATTATTGCAAGATTCAAATTTAGTATGCTCGACTTGAATCTGCCACTTCTTTTTATGCAAATTGCTTAGTGAAATTACCAATATTTTATACAACTTTAAATATGGATCATACATGTATTACACTCTCAAACTTTTTAGCTTCAATCTTAAGGGTAAGGTAACGCCACCAATGTTAAAAAAAATCCCTCTCACAAAAATTCTGAAAAAAATTTAAAATGTTCTCCTCTACACCCCCTATCAGTAGCTAAAATATCAGGTATACAAATACGATCTAGTTTTTGAGTTATGAATTTTTAAAGTTGACCAATTTAACATGGGAGTTTCATTTCTCCATGTTAAAGTAGTCAACTTTAAAATTTTATAACTCAAAAACTAGATCGTATTTGTATACCTGATATTTTAGGTACTGATAGGGGGTATAGAGGAGAACATTTTAAATTTTTTTCAGAATTTTTGTGAGAGGGATTTTTTTTAACATTGGTGGCGTTACCTTACCCTTAACTAACATAAAAATGTCTTCCTTAATTCCAGCGTTGTTGTCTCATTAATTGAAATCTCATTGTATAGAGGGGATTGCGCTGACGTCATGCAAGGAGGGCCAGAATGCACGGACTAGCATATAAACAAAGTGTACAATAATTTTTTACTTAACTTAATAAAATAAATCAAGTTTAAATACTTCAATAATACTTCAACAGTACACGATAGAACTCATAAAAAAAATCTCAGCGCCAAAAAACCGTTAAAAGTATTTTTTATAATTTTTTTTCGTCATTTTGCCTATGCTCACTGTATAATCTGGCCTTCCTAAACTTTCTCTTTTCCCTCCCTCCTGCGCCCCCTTCGCAATGTATTTGTATAGGGAAACCCCTCTCCTGCCTCACGTAAACATAAACAGAAATCAGCTCTATATAAACGTATATAAACATGTCAGAAGACATTAACATTACTTACAGTTGCCACGACTTGCCATTTTTTTTTTTTTTTTTTTTTACCTCAAATAATTTTAAGCATACACCTAATAAATACAAAGAAAAATTTAATGTTAGCTCGCTCAGATAAAAACAGCAATTTAGGTTGTTTTGACTATATAACCACCATATAGTCCTAATTTGACTTGTTGATTTTCTTTAACACTAAATATCTAAAAAAAACAAAAAGCCCAAATTGTTATTCTCATTATTTTTCTCTAAACCAAACAGATTATGTATGGATTGTATGGTATAAGGAAAGGATATATATATATATATATATATATATATATATATATATATATATATATATATATATATATATTAATATTTACAAAAATGTATCCTTTTTGGGTCCTGAGACAAAAAAATTATATAACCAGTATTAAATTTGCATAATCTGTTTTATTTTTATGTGTCAATTTTTTAACCACAGTTCTTGTGAAATGTATTTTGATTTGTGACATCTCAATTAAGGGTAAGGTAACACGCCCAATGTTAAAAAAAAAAAAAAAAAAAAAGTCCCATACGTGAAAATTATTTAAAAAGAAATAAAATGTTCTCCTCTACATGCACTATCAGTAGCTAAAATATCAGGTATTTTAATTTGAGGTAGTTTTTATGTTATGAATTTTTAAAGTTGACTAATTTAACATGTAAGTTTCATTTCTCCATGTTAAAATAGTCAACTTTAAAAATTTATAGTTCAAAAACTGGCATTTTATATAGACACTGATAGGGGACGGTAGGGGATGTAGAGGAGAACATTTTAAATTTCTTTCATGATTTTCGAGTGAGGAATTTTTTTTTTTTTAACATCGGGTGTGTTATCTTAACCCTAAGATGAAAGCAATAAGTTTTATCATAGAAAAAAAAAAAAAAAAAAAAGTATGAATATGTAGGCTTCTTACACAATGTTTTCTTTTTAAATTATCATAACATAAAGTTTAGCTGAAAATAAATATCCCAAATAAAATTGTCACTTAAAAGTGACATCATTTTCTAAATGTGTTTATGAGGAGAGATAACGGGTAAAAACAAAATTTTTGTAATTAGATACACAGTAAATAATTATAATTTATTCTCTGCCTCTATGAGCAACCATGGCCATTTAAAATATTATTGACGATATAGGAGTATCATAAAATTATGTAGGTCAGTTTGAAGAAAAATTGACATATATGTTCGTTTTTTTTTAATATAAAAGGCACATTAAAATTAATTTATGTATTGTCTTGTATGCATTTTTAAATTTAAAAATGTTTTAAATATGCTAATAACATTCCCTGTTAAAAAATAATAAAGCTTTTAATGTTGTTTTTTCTCTAATTAACAAAATATTTTGTTTACAGTTGATGTAATGTTACTTGTATTGGTTGGATCTATATATTTTGTTATGTGATCTACTATATATATATATATATATATTTATTAGGCAAATAAAAACAAATTTTAGTTAATTCAAGTTAAATTATTTTAAAACTAAAACCTAGCTCCCTAGCCTCCACAATGTCAGTTTAATTGAAGCTCTTTTACTACGTTTACATGACAGGGTTTAATGCATATCCGTTGACAACGCTTCATAAGAATAACATTATATCGATCCGTCGTCAACGGATCCGTATTAAACACCATCATGTAAACGTAGTGTTTGTTTCCAACTTTAAATGTTCTAGCTAATCTCATTTTAATTATTGTTTGATGGTTATTAATTCTATAACTATATTATACATAGTAATAAATATTAATACTGCTGATGGTGAAAAATTTTGAAATCTAGTTCAGAGGCAATTAATTAAAAGGAAAGGTATACAATGCTGTTTATTATAATATATATGTTCCAAACACTATTACTATGGTTACACACTCCAGGACACCATGATTGTTACTCTTGCCAAATTTGCTGGAAGCTACAGCTCCAAGTGTCAAACATATGCTAATCATCAATTTTAGGAGAGATAAAATTTGTTAAGGGTAAGGTAACGCCACCAATGTTAAAAAAAATCCCTCTCACAAAAATTCTGAAAAAAATTTAAAATGTTCTCCTGTACACCCCCTATCAGTAGCTAAAATATCAGGTATACAAATACGATCTAGTTTTTGAGTTATGAATTTTTAAAGTTGACCAATTTAACATGGGAGTTTCATTTCTCCATGTTAAAGTAGTCAACTTTAAAAATTTATAACTCAAAAACTAGATCGTATTTGTATACCTGATATTTTAGGTACTGATAGGGGGTATAGAGGAGAACATTTTAAATTTTTTTCAGAATTTTTGTGAGAGGGATTTTTTTAACATTGGTGGCATTACCTTACCCTTAAGAAGAAAACCCAGAGGTGGAAAAAAAAAAAAAAAAAAAAAAAAACGTTCACCATGCCTCCTCAGACTGCAAGCTATATATTAAAGATACTATAGGTATAATATATGGCCCATGTGCTAACAGAGCAGGAGTAAAGTTTTTCTGCCCGAAGGTACGTGTGTACAATACACAATACTACCAGTAAATATTTTTTTAAGTAGCACATAGTGATCACAGTTTTCTTATATTGAAAATTTGAAAAAAATATTTTTATAAATATGAAAAAATAAAAAGCAAGATAGATAGGATGCATGCAAACGTATATGATTAAAAACAAGACATCCAATAGTAAGATCTTTATTGGCATTAAAAATCAGTTAAAAGTGGTACAGTTAGTTTGTGGTCTCATAAAAAGCATTGAATATAATAGCACTTGTAATATACAAAGCCCTTAATTATTGTGCTCAATAGTAGCATAAAACAAGCAAACTAAAATAATATCATAATTATTATAATATATATATCACATTAATATGTTACTTAATAGAGTAATTAAAATACAGCAATTCTAAATAAAACTATGGTTACATAATTATACAAGTTTAATTAAGGAAACAAACCTGAATGTATTTAATAATCAACTAAAAATATTCTATAAGCATATAAGACATACAGAATATTTAATATAGGCTAGATAATACATATGATTTGATAATATATTTTAATTAATATAATCTACTAGAGTATACACATCAAAATAGTTTTCACAACATAATAGGATACATCATATATAACAATACATACATATTATAATACAGTATAACATGATATCATTATTTTTTTGTTAATAGTTTAATGAGCAAGATATACAGACAGTACTGTACTTATCTAATACATAATTACTTATTGATAATTATACATTTATATTGCATTTTAATTATTATTCGTGCTTATTTATTAAAAATTGAAACAGAGATAAAGCTTGGTGTTGATATTTATTTAAAATGATATTATATTTTAGGTAATTTTGTAGCAATAACAAGAGGATTAGTTTGAGCTAAGAATTTTTTACCATCTGCTTTGTAGTCATACGTGCAGTTATGAGTCTCTGCATATCTGTGAGAGGCACAGAAATGTTTGCCACAGCGGCAAGTATGTGCGTTGGTTATGTTTAGTTTACGACGACATTGTGAGCAGCGCCACCTACGAGGTTTCTTGCTCGGCTGGGACTGCGACTGCTCAGGTTGTGCTGGAGTGGGGGCCACCGAGAGAGGTGGTGATACTCTACGAGGAATCTCTGTGCGATTGGCTAATTCCTGAGACCAATGTCGTCTACGGACTTCACCTAATATTCTACACATTTCTTTTGTCTCCTTATGAATTTCCTGTGCCAAGCTATGTCCGACAACATATAGCTTTTCAGGTGATGTTTTTGGACGATTATCTAACACAAAGTGACTTAAATGTGTTTGACGAACTGGATGTGACCGTGTTTGTAGCTCGACAGATGGTGCTGAAGAGACGGTAGGCATGCTGGTATTTGATTGGATACATTCATACATTACTGTTTTGGGTGTTCCTCTGATTGGTTCTGCAGCTCTACTGGGGCGTCCTCGCTGAGTCGAGAGGGGTTGCAAAGGACGAGAGCTTTGTATTGGAGGCAGTAAAGGTCTTAGTGTTGGTTGAATCTCAATACGGTGTGGCACCAGTGGGGCTTCAACATGCTGCAAGCTCGGCAAATGGTGTTTCCACTCCCGTCTTGAAGCACTTGGTCTTACTGAAGTTGAAGTTGATGCTACTGAAGATATCTCAGCTTGAGATTTCTTAGACTGAAACAAAAATTAATAATATCACAAAGTTATAATCATTAAGTTCTGATAGTGAATCCCTTTATCATAATTGAATGTTGAGTGTTATGATAGATTTCAAACTTTACAGAAAAGGCATAAAAATAGCAAAATAAAATACAAGGTCATGTATGAATTTGTATTCAGTATAACATTATAGCAAATTAAATAAATTTACTAGAGTTCATGGTAACATGGTAAACCAAATTAATTTTGACTTATGAGAATGCAGATTGACGGCTATACTTTAACGTAAGTTATGCCTATTATAGTCTTAATTGTAATTATAAATGAGAGCGAGGTTTAATTACCTTCTTCTGCAGTGCGAGCTGCTCCATCCTAAGACGTAAGTCTTCCATCTTGCTCCGTGTGACTGCATTCTCACGGGTGCGGCTCTCCACGGTGCTGGCTGCACACGTTGCCCCCTGCTCTTCACCCTCCTCCTGGGCACCAGCAGTAGCAGCCCTAATAATAAAGCTCTTATTAGCTCCACCCTCTGTCAAACAAGATCACTTGAGCAAAGCAATTTGGAAGCTGTAGTGAGCAAGTTAACAACAAACTAGAAGAGATTGCCTGGATCAAAACAGATACACAGATAAAACTGATATTTTTAATCAACGCTTTTATTCATGAGATGTGAGAAGCATATACAATTATACATGCAGTACTGGCTCTTATCACATTTTAAAGCTGATTATTACGCCATTTGATATACTGCAGTCTAATGTTTGGTATGTAATAAGCGACTTTCCCTTACACTGATCCTCGCCATCTGTGAGTGGCGCTGCAACTTTTTGCAACTTGCAGTTCAAAATCGACCAATCACTTGACAGCATGACGTCATGCTGTTCATGATCCATCAATGACTGCTCTGTGGTCAACCAATCGCAGAATCGCTTGGCAGCATGGCGTCACACACGAGCCGCGGTGGCCCGAGGTAGTTGTCTTTATCTTGCTAGTATTTGGAATTGAGGGTGAAAACAATTGTACTGAAGCAAACAAGAATAGTTATACCACGTTTTGGCAGTGAAAAATGTTAACTTTTTATTTTCTTTCGTACCTAACTCGCGGTTCACAAAATTTTCCCCCCATCTTCGCAATTAATGTATTATTTCGATTCTACATGCTTTGACCGTACACGAAGTTGCAGCGCCACTCGCACAGATGGCAAGGATCAGTGTAAGGACAAGTCACCTATTAATGTATTTCAAAACAGTGAGGAAATGAGGCTGTGCAATACATCTAAAGACAATACATGGTTACTTTAATAATTATAATAATGCGAAGATGTACAGTACATTTACAAAGAAATAAAAATAACAATTATGAACTCACTGCATAGGTCTCCTGGACGACCAAGTTTCAGCCATGGGTGAAAATGTTCCATCATCATTTTCAATAACTTTAAAGAGACTCAGCTGTTCTCCATCTTGCATTAGTAGAACTATGTGGCTTCCAGAAGGAATTGGTTCAAATCCAGGGTCTCTGTACACACAATTAGAAGCGTGTATTACGTGATTTCCAATAATTATTATGGTAGCTTTGTAATGATTTAAATAAATACATTAAAATTGAATGCAAAGTTGTAGATACCCGTATAAGATTATATACCACATATAAATTTATGAAATAAAATTTAGGGTCTCAAATGTCAAATCATTTTTAATCCTCTCCATTAAGAAAAAAAATATAGAGTACAGTATGAAGGAAATAAATAATAATAATGCTTGCTTGCATACAAGTGACATGGAAAAATTTAAAATTGTTCACTAACGCAAGTCTCATACTTAGGACAAATTTACTATAATGAGAAGCTTCAATGTTGACGGGATGATTTTTTTCATACAATAAAAATCTAGCATACAAACTCACATGTTCTTCATTAATTTTTTCCAGCGGTTCTAATGGGACAAGATTAACAATTCATATGATCATTTTGTGCAAAGTACATAGAATATTTGCATGCAAAAATCAATGTGTTTCTTAATTTCTACTAACAAACCTAGAATGTGCACTGGTGGCATTTGCTCATTGAAGCTTCTCATTGTAGACATCCCATCTTTTACATGCACATACTGTATACAGTATTATCATACAGAACTTTAGGTATATTGATGGTAGCGTGACAATTCTGACTAACGGAGTTTACCACGATTGCTCAAACAGACTTATTATATATAGCTAATGACGCAAAAAGCTACTAAAGTAACTATTGGTAACAGCTTTTACCGCCCGGTGGAAAAATGAACTAGCAAGAAAATCTAGTAACCCATGTTGTGAGGTATATACTGAATGTATAATGTAATGAATTACAGCATACTGGATTTCTTTAATAGTTCTTTGCCACCACATGGCAAAGCTGTTTGTTAGCTGTTAGTTACTTTGGCAGCTTTGCATCATTTGCTATACATATATGCATATAAGTCAGATTGAGCAATCGTGGTAAATTCTATTAGTCAGAATCAGAGTCTTCTGCGCGCAATGTTTTTAACAAAACATTGTTCAATGTCTGTCGCGTGGCCCGATTATTGCGTGACGCTTTAGTTCCATTTTACGCCCGCCAGAGCCAACAGAGGCGCCACTAGCGAGCGGTTTTTGTTGACTATGCGCCATTGTTTAACATAGGAATTTCGAGAGTTGACGCTTAAATGTAACGATATCTTCTAAAGTACAGCACCAAAAGTAAAAAAAATCATCATTACTTCGTACTACATTGATCCAGGTAATGTAAAAAAATAATTATTAGCAAATATTACGGTACTTTATCTTATTTTTAACACAAAAAAGAGAAGACGCAGACTGAGGTTAGCATTTCATTGCCTTTAACGAGATTCTGTGCGATCATAAATGTTGCATGGGACTTCAGTCACTCCAGCATTAAAGTCTAACAGCATAGAAACTTGTAGAATATCAAATTACTGCTATATCTTCAATATATAGAAATTCAAAGTTAAAATTTTAAATATTGCTATTTTTTTTAAAATAAATCAACAAATGGACACTAGTGCGGCTAGTAAGAGCAGCCAAGTTCTGCCAGAACTGCTAGCTAAGAGATTTTAGAGCTTACAAGCCCTTGGGAACATAGAAATGATGTACATTACCTACACCAGAGTTACCGCTCAACATTTCTTCGACCGTTTCAATGATAAAAAACCGTTAAAAATTCTTAATTTTTTCTATAAAATTTCCGCGCATGTTTCTTTCCATTTCACTTGATTTTTGAAAACTTTTCCTGATTTTTTTAATTACTTCCATTAGGTTTTCATGTTATTCATAATGCTTCCCTTGATAATTACCGCTCGCTGGTGGCGCCGCCAGCGGCAAAAAATTGTAAACAACGGAGTTTGTTTACTTTTTTCCTTTCTCGCGTTCAACAATCGAAAATTACACCACGCGACAGACATTGAACAATGTTTTGTCAGAATCAGAGTCTTCTGCGCGCAATGTTTCTAACAAAACATTGTTCAATGTCTGTCGCGTGGTGTAATTTTCGATTGTTGAACGCGAGAAAGGAAAAAAGTAAACAAACTCCGTTGTTTACAATTTTTTGCCGCTGGCGGCGCCACCAGCGAGCGGTAATTATCAAGGGAAGCATTATGAATAACATGAAAACCTAATGGAAGTAATTAAAAAAATCAGGAAAAGTTTTCAAAAATCAAGTGAAATGGAAAGAAACATGCGCGGAAATTTTATAGAAAAAATTAAGAATTTTTAACGGTTTTTTATCATTGAAACGGTCGAAGAAATGTTGAGCGGTAACTCTGGTGTAGGTAATGTACATCATTTCTATGTTCCCAAGGGCTTGTAAGCTCTAAAATCTCTTAGCTAGCAGTTCTGGCAGAACTTGGCTGCTCTTACTAGCCGCACTAGTGTCCATTTGTTGATTTATTTTAAAAAAAATAGCAATATTTAAAATTTTAACTTTGAATTTCTATATATTGAAGATATAGCAGTAATTTGATATTCTACAAGTTTCTATGCTGTTAGACTTTAATGCTGGAGTGACTGAAGTCCCATGCAACATTTATGATCGCACAGAATCTCGTTAAAGGCAATGAAATGCTAACCTCAGTCTGCGTCTTCTCTTTTTTGTATTAAAAATAAGATAAAGTACCGTAATATTTGCTAATAATTATTTTTTTACATTACCTGGATCAATGTAGTACGAAGTAATGATGATTTTTTTTACTTTTGGTGCTGTACTTTAGAAGATATCGTTACATTTAAGCGTCAACTCTCGAAATTCCTATGTTAAACAATGGCGCATAGTCAACAAAAACCGCTCGCTAGTGGCGCCTCTGTTGGCTCTGGCGGGCGTAAAATGGAACTAAAGCGTCACGCAATAATCGGGCCACGCGACAGACATTGAACAATGTTTTGTTAGAAACATTGCGCGCAGAAGACTCTGGTCAGAATGGACAACATACATGAAAAAAATTTATTGCAGAAATGAATAGAGGGTACCAAATTATGCTACTATGAATTCTTTCAGATTTGTTTGAGACCTAGAACTATTTTTAAATAATTATTGAAAGTGCAGCCACGCCCCCTGGAGGCGTCAATAGGCGTCCAGTCTCTATCCTTTTTATTAAGGCTGCAGGGGTGCCAACTGAAATCACAGGACTTTCAATAATTATTTAAAAATAGTTCCGGGTCTTAAAAAAATCTGAAAAAATTCAGAGTAGCATAATTTGGTACCCTCTATTCATTTCTGCAATAAATTTTTTTCATGTATGTTGTCCATTGCAGCGCCACAATCAATCTATGATCATGTTGAAGGGAAGATGGGCAGACTAGGAACTTACTGTTCTGATTCTGCATCGCTGCAGGATAAAACTGGAAGTCTGCGAGTTGATATAGGTCCACCACGAAGAGAGAGGACCAGGCGTAGTCTTGACCCATTACGCAGACCACTGTCAGCAAGTGTAGCTTCATCATCCTGAAGTTCACGCATGTTGTGGATAAGGTGTTGGTGAGATATTGGAATACCTATCAGAAATACATTGCTGATTATTATAGATGAAATGTACATTATTTAATATAATTTTTATTGTACAGTAAAGTACATGATACATATACTGTATGCATATATACATGAATTTGAATGTAAATATAATTACAGTATATATATAATCTTGTGTACATATCTGTTGCATGCATGTTTTATAATAATTAATAAGCTGAAATTACCTTCAACTCGTTGTATCTTTGCCTTAATAGAGAATATTGTTTCTGTCGGTAGAACTGTCATTTCAAAGGCAGTTCCTGTAAGAGTCTCAATAACGATTTCCATTTGCTGTGTCCTTGAATAATATTTTCTAACCAACCTAGATCCATTATTTTGTGAGGACATTAGGCCTAAAATTAGGCTTCTTAGGCCTTAATATTATAGTATACAATTCAAACGAATCAAAACACTAATAATAATTATAGAAAAATTATCAAGGTCTTTGCTAAAAAAGTTATAGGCCTGACTCTAAATATATTTATCTCACACACTCTTCACTGCTCATGATCATCGCCCTAATCCCAGGACTAGTCGTGTCTGTAAAACACTAAAATGGTTATCCTTAACATTAAACTGGACATTTCAAACTATAGCACAACAACAATAAACATGGATAAAGTTAATATTTAACTATAATAAGCATTAAATTGATCTTAATGCCTCTTACCACAAGATTCACCTTGGGAAAAATATTTTCGTAAAATAAGAAAAAAAAATCGTCTGCTAGACAGCTGTTTCCAATGTTGCCAAGCTTCTTCCAATTTTCATTTGTTTTCAGAAACAGCGCTAATATTTCAACTGTAAACTCTGCGCTGTCGTACCGTATCTGTACACCATGCAACCAAAGAAATTATCTTTGCAACTAGCTTTAAAGATCCCTGCAATTTAGTAAGTTTTATCGAATTGACTACGGTGAAGTAGACGTTTATATATGTACAGAAGACGTTAAATATTATGCAGACCCAGATATTTTGTTATCTCAGGTTCGATTAATATTTATAAAGCCCCTTTCAGCTAGGTGTTATAGAAAGGTTGTTAAAAGTGCATGTTTTGGTATCTAGATATATATTTTTTTCTGTAGCCTATTTTAGAGACAGTAGATTTTCAAATAATGCATTATAATTGGCATAATTATATTATTAACAGCAATTTTTTATACATTTCCTCTATATTTATTGTATACATTGATAAAACACCATTATAATTAACTGTCAAGCTATTTTTTTATAGTACCTTATACTGAGAACATATTAAATTAAACTATAGTTGTAACTTGAATTGCTGATCAAGTCTTAATTGTCATGTGTCTTGATGGTCTAGAGCACTTTGTATCGTGCTTTGTTGAGCACATGGTGTGCACTAGACTGCAGCTTGATGAGCTCCTCCTTGATGAGCCGGGTGATCTCGGCCTTCGCCTTAGACACTGCCAGCTCGTTGGTGCTCTCTATGGCCAGGTACAGCTTTCGTTCTCCCTCGGGAGGGGCCTTGCCGGGCAGTGTGAATGTTCCTCGCACCGTTATGCCCGCCTCAGAGTACTCGCTGATCTGAGCAAGTGCTTCCTGCAATAAAAATAGTTTATGTTAATTTTAATTTCCATACACGTAAAAAAGTACCAAGAGGTGAGAGTTAAGTTAGATCAGTTATATTTCGGTACTGTTGTTGGTTGGTTGGTTGGTATTTTGGGGCAATTGACACATTTTGCATGGTCATGTATGCCCTCGTCGGTACTGTTGTGTTAACTCATTAAGTAATTAATTATTTATATTTTCTCCATTTCTCAAATATAAAATTTGTAGAGATATGATGTTGATATTGATATGTGCAAATTAAAATGTCCAATTTTTAGATCAATCTAAAATTGAGATATTGACTAAAAATATGATTAACGACATGACAATCTGAACAAAAAGGATTGAAGTTGCAGCAACAGAATAAAAAAAAAAAAAACTTTATTAGTCTTCAATTAGCTTTCCTCAAAGAGTGGCAGAATGGAATTAAGTGACAACTCACCTTGGAAGTGACTCTCCATCTTGCTTGTTGAGGGAAGTCATTGATTTCAAGCTCCTCCTCGTACTTTCGGAATGTCTCCGTTTCCATCTCTTCCAGTTTTTCCTCTTCCTCCTTTGGTTGATAATTTAACTTGGTGTTTAGTTTAGCAGCTAACTGCTCTGCGACAGTCTTTGCCTGTAAAATAAGCGCACACATGAAGTTGGTTTCACACAGCATGAGGAGAAGGCACTCACAGTGATGAGAGGCTGCATGTTGGCTCCCCCCTTGAAGATGGCCTCTGCAGTGACCTGGGTGGCCACCTTGGCCTCAGCCCCCAAGTTCTTGGCAATGTTGATGCGCGAGGCCAGCTTGCGAGCCAGTTCCAGCTTGTCCGCTGCCCCTGCTCCGCCCTGTGCCTGTCCTGCGCCCCCAGCTCCTCCCGCACCCATACTCACTGCAACAAGAAACAATGGGCATCGTTGACTATAGCTCTTACAGTGCAAAATGACTAGAAAAAGATTGTACTGCTGCAACAAGCTTATGAGAAAATTAAGCAGTAGCATAGAAGAAGAGTAAAAAACACACCATTCTAATTTAATACTTTAGCAAATAATTTAATTAATAGAGGCAAAATTTTGATATTTTATTGAAATAAACTTAATTCTTCATCTATTTTAATTTTTATATTTTTAATTTTAATGTAAATCAATTTAATTTTTAATTTTCTATAAATAAATAAAATATAATTAAAATACTATATAATTGATTGATATTTAGTGTGTGTGTTTTATGTGTTCTATTACAGTGTTATTTTATATTGAATATATATTTATAATACTATGTTGTATGTACACTTTTTGTGTTTAATAAAAGACTAATAATAATTTAACATTATGAAAAAAAAAAAAAAAAAAGTTATATAGTGATACACATGGTATAATATAATGATGTTATAAAGATATTACACATTAATAACTGAAACCGTCACGAATATATGTTGCAATCCAATTCATGACACAAGTGGATATGAACTCTTTTTTATTGGTACAACTAACTGGATACCCAATGGATTGACTTGGAAAACATGAAGTTATTTCAAGCTGACTTACGTCCAAGGGCTCCAAAGCTGGCAGGAGCCTTGATCTCCTTGACAGTACGTTTAGGTGCCAGCATGCTCTCAATCTGTTGGTCGATGTCATTCATGAGGTCTTCATCGTCTGAGTCCTGCATGCCTGCAAAACAAGTAAAAACATGTAATAAGATTAGCATACAGAGGAGGTACTGAAACAAAATGTCAAGCTTTTCTTCAAAATATTTGAAGAAGTTAAAAACAAAAAATAATCCACCAAAAATATTCAATGAGGGCAGATTCTTGATTCACATGTAATTTTATTAATGTAAATATACATTGATATTTTATTTTTTATTCTTATTGATATTTATACCTAATTTTGTTTATCATTATTTCACATTACTTCAGAATATTTTCAATAATATGTTTTATATATTTTATTTTATACAGTTTGATTATTTAGCTCTTAGCAATAAAAAATTATTACAACAACATCTTTATCTTTGATTTTTTTACATCAGCTTTCGTGTTCCACCTTGGCGCCACAGTATAAAATAGCGATATTCAGTTCCATAGCAGCATTCACTCTTATATCCATATTTCCATATCCATATCCGTTTTTTTTCTTATATCCATAAGAGTGAATGCTGCTATGGAACTGAATATCGCTATTTTATACTGTGGCGCCAAGGTGGAACACGAAAGCTGATTTAAAAAAATCAACAATCGCCCCTTGAAAACTCACCTAAATGCATCTTTATCTTCGTTACGACTTTAATGAATTTATAAATTTATCATTAGATAAATTTCAACAACACAAAAACATTAAATGTTATACGTTATATAAATATGAATATACATAATTATATTTATAATTTTATTATATCAAATATTATAATTCTGTATTTCAATGAGATATTAGAATGTGAAAATTTTAGTGGCTTAATCGAAAGAAGGGGTAAAAATATGGTACTGTGAATTTTTTCAGATTTTTTTGAGACCGGGAACTATTTTTAAAAAATTATTGAAAGTATATTTTATGACGTCAAGGGCGGCACTGCCCTATCCTTTTTCTTAAGACATCATCAAAATAGGCTTTCAATAATTTTTTAAAAACAGTTCCAGCAGGTCTCAGAAAAATCAGAAAAAATTCACAGTACCATATTTTTACCCCTTTTTTCGATTAAACCAATAAAATTTTCACATTCTAATATCTCATTAATGTACGCAACAAACCAAAAAAACGAATAAACCTTTTTTGCTTTTCCAATGAACTTACATGATTATTGATGTTTTAATTTTAATTAAGTACATAAAAAATAGTACATAATTATCTGCATTGACAGGGTTAAATTTTTTAAGTACAGTTTTTAAACAGCTAGAGTGTGGCATGGTCATCAAAAAAAGAACTTTCAATAAGTATTTAAAAATAGTACGATGTATATATAAAAAAGAGTAACCAACGTAAATCTGTATGCTATAAATTAATTTATGAAATAAATAATAGATTATATATTTAGATAATATGATTATACAAATAAAAAAAAATGCAAGACTATTTCATATATAATAAAAAAACGAGTAATTCATACTAGTATGTTCATAAGTTATGTTAAGGGTAAGGTAACACGAACAATCGATTGTTGTAGTCCCATTTGATTAGCATGTAAACCTTAGCAACCCCATAATAATTCTGATTTTTTTTTGAGACACAGTTCTTAGCACCAAAAAAATGTGGAAAAAATTTCAAAACAATCGGACGATCCAATTTTTTTAAATCACGTTAAAGGCTTGAATATTTAATTTCTTTTAACATAATTTCCACAATAATATATAATATGTTTGTGTATATATGTTATATATAATTATATTTCTACATAGGAATTTTTGTGTTGGATACAGGATACAATAAACAAATCATAATATATATTTAATATATAACATTATATATTATATAATTTAATTTTATTAATGCACTGTTAAAAATTAATTGCATGTTTATATATAGAACAAATTATTCTAAAAAATTATCCAACAGTATTGGAATCATATAAATAGAAAATGTTCTTGTTTTCTTTTTTAAAAGTATTTTTGTTGTCTAATTTGTTTAAAGGCTTGCGTGCTGCAAACATTAAAAAATATTTAGAATATAAAAGAAAAAAAAATAAATAAAAATGTTTAAATTTTGTGAACTGATGATGGCCTATTTATTTTCATTGCTATAGTAACCTTGACAGATTTCTTATAAAACAAAGGGGAAATAAATTAGATAGCGTGATATGAGAAGCACGCAAACATTTGCTGCTATCAGTAGAAAATAAAGCTAATATTTATTCAACGATACATGCATCTATTTAAAATATAACATGCAGCAGTAAAATCGAACAACATGGATCATGTAAAAAATTAGATGTTGACATGTAATATACTAAATAATGCCCGGAGAATATTGTCGTATACAATGTAAGATCTTGCAGAGAGCATGAGTCATTTGAAATGGTACAATAACACGATAATCAGGTCCGAGAGTGAGACTCGCAAAAACTCGCTGCCATAACCGCGACTACTTGCTGAGAACGCGACGGCGGCTGCTGCTGGATGTTTGAACGCTACTGTGTTCTCCACTGACAACCGACGAGACAATCAAAGAGGTCCTACCAGCATCAACTGTATAATTATTATATTATACCATCTGCTTTATTATTGCTGACCATTTTTTATAACTGGACAAAAATCTTTACCACTCTAAAAGATGTTTTTAAAATACGAACGCGAATGATAAAAATCTTTCCGCTTGGTAGAATAGTAATGCATTATTAACCTCGTATGACCCGATGCTGTAAATCAACAAAAAGCTGTCGTCTCTTCAAGTAAGTAAAGAGAAGCAATAATATACGTGCTTGTGTCAGATGTTTGCGACTATTACTTTAGAAGGAAACTTGTATCAACGTTAGTTATATCATAAAAATTAGCATTTTAATTATTGTTTTTATTGTCAAAAAATAGGCAACAACAGTAACAATTACTGTCTACGATGCGGCCTGTTTTTTTTTTTTTTTTTTTCTATCCCCTTTACAGCAAATAGACATCCGAGCGCGTGTTTCGATCACGGTCAGACCGAGGGTAAAAGTCTATGATATGACGTGGGCGAGCTTATGTGAACCAGGTGAGGGTCAAGGTCGATCAACTTGCGACACCCACCATGAACAACCGCGACATCGAGCACTAGTTCCGTTCTCCAGCGCCCACTTCGCTCTTCAACTCTACTATGCGTAGCGGATTTAGAGCATGCAAATATTCTCCGTATACTTGTGATTCATCATTTGCTGTAACGTTATATTACAAATTAACACCGTACACGTACTTTTATCAATATGGTAGCTATATATAGTGACCTGCTATAGTATATGTTACACATGCGGTAGGATTATGATTTGAGGCAAAATATAATACTTAAATTCTTATTTATACGAGCCATATTATTTTATTATGTATTAAGAAATCGTTATGACTTCCTGATCTTCTTGTTAAGGCTATGCTGATGGCTGGACAGGTGAACCGGCGGTCATGTTTGAATGTATCTGGGTCTCGCGGCCGGTCGCCCCACGCCTCACAGCCTCCGCTTCGTTGCTCACGCTCCGATCGCGGCGGTGTCAGTCTGCGAGATGTGTTCGTTCCGAGTACTGCTGAGCGCGTGTTGCTGCGTGACGCTGCTCGCCAGTACGGCCGCGGTGTACTTGGACCGCCGGCTCATCACCTCGGCTACCTTGGCGTTTCCTCGCTACGGGGGTACGCGACAGGGAGTGGCGGGGTGTCCTGTACGTCGCGTGTTGCATCCCGGCACGGGCGAGCTTCATTGTCCACTTAGCACCACGGCGTGTCGAGGAGAGCGTGCGGAGTGGATCGTGCAAACCCGCGGCAAGGACGGGGATCATCAGGCAGAGTGTCAGCCGGCACCATGTGCGCACAACAACACCGTGCTCTGGACCGGTGAGTGAATACACAATGCACGTGTGACGAGCGACATTTGACGTACAAATGTTCATAGACGGCGCGTGTCACGAGCCCGACGCGCAGGGAATATGTGGCAAGGGCATGCGACTCTACGTAGACCGCTATGGAGCACCTTACTGTGACTGCAAGCCTAACTACTATATCTGGCCAGCACACGGAGTCTGCTACGCTGCATACTCACAGGTGAAACTCATTCATTCTCATTAAGGGTAAGGTAACGCCACCAATGTTAAAAAAAATCCCTCTCACAAAAATTCTGAAAAAAATTTAAAATGTTCTCCTCTATACCCCCTATCAGTACCTAAAATATCAGGTATACAAATACGATCTAGTTTTTGAGTTATAAATTTTTAAAGTTGACTACTTTAACATGGAGAAATGAAACTCCCATGTTAAATTGGTCAACTTTAAAAATTCATAACTCAAAAACTAGATCGTATTTGTATTCCTGATATTTTAGCTACTGATAGGGGGTGTAGAGGAGAACATTTTAAATTTTTTTCAGAATTTTTGTGAGAGGGATTTTTTTTAACATTGGTGGCGTTACCTTACCCTTAACATTTATTACGTTATAATTTATTAATTTTTTACGTTATGACGATTTTAGTCCCTTTGCAAAATTGTTAAAAATTCAAGTAGCACTGCATGCAATATTGCATTTTTTATAGTGTAAATTCTAATAAGTCTGGTCGAATTAAATGCATTTTTTTTTTAAATTTCCAAGAAAATAATGATAAAAGTACCCTTTGGGGCTGCAAATATGTTACGTGTAGTACATGACACGCATAAGTAAAAGTTTTGTCGCAGGGTCCTTGCGAGGTTGGCTCGCATTTACGGCTGCTGGGATCAGGGAGAGGCGTGCCCGTGTGTCAACAAAACCCGTGTATCTGGGACCACCTGGTGCAAGGTGGCGATGGGAAATGCCACGAACTTGGTAAGACAGAGATGTTAAATCGATGGATTCGTGTACTGGGTGTTTCAAAAGTGTCCATATACGCATCTCATTAGTCCCTGTAGGGGCAATATTCAAGGTAGCGACCCCAATATTTAGCACGGGGTAGCTGACGAACTAGCTTGAAAGTTAGTTCAAGAAAACACTACCCTTATTATGATGCTACAGAGGGTGGAACTGAAAATTTAAAATCAACATAGAGAAACTCATGTTAAATTAAAAAAAATATATATATTTAAAAATCTAATTTGAATTCTATTTACCCACTAGAGTCAAATTAATATATGATACTCCTTCCGGATGTAGCCGGAAGTGTAAAGTTTCTGATCTATCTACTTGTATTTCAGCATTGTAATTTCGCACATGAGGGGTCAGGATTTATATTGCAAGTCTCTTTGCAAAGTTTCAAACTGAATTACAAACAGAAAAATCACAACTTCACACTTTCGGCTACTTCCGGAGGGAATATTAATTTAATATTTTAATTTGACTATAATTATAATAATCTTGTAAGAACATTAGGGTAGAGATAATACGGATCAGCTGGCCCAATGCTAAAAAAATCCCATTAATAAAAATTATGAAAAAAATTTAAAATGTTCTCCTCTGCATCCCCTATCAGTAGGTAAAATATCAGGTATACAAAAACGGGCTAGTTTTCGAGTTATTAATTTTTAAAGTTCTCTAATGTAACATGGAGAAATGGAACTTCCATGTTAAATTAGTCAACTTTAAAAATTAATAACTCGAAAACTAGCTCGTTTTTGTACCTACTGGTAGGGGATGTAGAGGAGAACATTTTAATTTTTTTTCATAATTTTTATGAATGGGATTTTTTTAGCATTGGGCCAGCTGATCCGTATTATCTCTACCTTAAAGTTAATTCGCAATATTTGAAACTTCAACCCTAACTGAAAACCTCAATTAAATTTTAGAAACTTGACTCACTAAATTTGAATAATTGATTGCTAGGCAGGGGATGGTTGAAATTACAAATAATGAAATAATTTAAATTGAGTTAATTTTCCTTACAAAAAGGGTTACAATTAGTGGTTAAAGACGATAGATGCCATTTTCATAAAATTTTTAAATTTTGAGTGGGTTTCCCTATGTTGATTTTAAAATTTCAGTTTCACCCTCTATAACATCATAATAAGGGTAGTTTTTAAAATTTTCTTGAGCTATCCTTCAAGTTTGTTTTTAGCTATCCCCTGCTAAATTTTGGAGTCCCTGCTTCAATTATTGTCCCAACAGGAGCAAATCATACGTGTTCTTGTGAAACTTTGTGTATTGTTATAATTTTAAATTCACTTTTACCGCAATCAAATTTTTCAAAGAATTGATAAATAATTTACACTGGGCCTGTGCTTGATTGCAGTGTACAATATACACTATTGTGGATACGTCTACCTCTTGTCCCACTGGCCAAGAATCTGTGGCGTCTTTGAGATAGGTTTTCCGTGTGTGTGACATGTCTAGCTAATACCTTACTGAGCTTATTTTCGATTTGCTGATCTGCCTGGGGCAGATTTTTCTAACATCTCTCTATCTTGCAGGTAACCCTGCTCTTTGCCCTGCTGGTCGAGTATTTGTGGCATCTCCTGAGACGGGCCTTCCTGAGTGCGTATCCAGCCAATTCCTGGCCGAGCTCTCTCGCGACCTGCTCGGCTGCCTGGCAGGCTCAAGGCTCAGTCTGCTTCACGCCTGCCAAAACTGACCTACCTGACAGAACGCTAGATATAGTAACTTATTCTCCCTCTTTGAAGCTTTTGCTACCTATTTATTCTGTGGATGTACAGTATCTGTTATTTTTAATAAAATTATAAATTTATAAAATTGTCTACGTACGTTTCTGATGAAAACACTGCATTTTCAATAGAAAGTGTAGAAATATGGCAAGTAGATGTAGCAAGTCTTTATTTAATTATACGTTCATATAATATAATGTATAATTTTGCATAACGTACTGTTATCAAATTGAGATAGGATATTTAGCCACAATCTACCAAGTTGTCCAAGTTGAGATCAATTTTTTAGCCGCAATCTACCAAGGCACTACCACGACACAGTTCACCTGCTTTTCAAAGTTTTATAGCCCTAGCATGACATTTGTTTAGAAAGAAATCTAAACAAACTTTTATCTCCACAGACCTAAATCAGCAGCATGGGAGATTTTGTCATGGGACATGACTTTAAATTTTACAATAATTAATAATTATCCATGCATTCCATAATAAAGAGAATGGTATATATTTTATAAATTGGAAAAAGGAAAGATTGTTAAGGATTATAAGTATATTAACATCTTCTGCCCTATTAATTGAGGTTTCTTGCTAGCCAGTTATTACATTGCAACAATTTCATATACAATAAGATGATACATTTTTACTCGAGTTTCTAAATTTCCTTATGAATGAAGAATTGTGAACAAAACATAACATAACATTGTGTTAATTCACATTTTGCTGGGTAGAAATGACTTGAACACCATACTGAGACAATATTATATTATAATACAAAACATTCTTTAATTTAAAGTATTATAAATTGATATGCTATGAATACCTGTATTTTTTTTTTTTATTTATTTTTTTTTTTATTTTTTTTTTTTTTTTACAAACTTGATGGGAGAAAAAGAAAATAAAACAAGAAAATGAATTGTACTCACCAAGAGCTGCTTTTTGGAATTTCTTTTTCTCGCTGACTGCCATGGCTTCATTGTCATCAAACTTAAATCCTTTCCCACTGAAGCCTCCACCTGTATGGACTTTCTTGCCATCCTGTTAACAGATGAATAAACGTAAACCTCCCTCCTTCTCTCTTCATTTACAGCTACTCACCGCGGCTTGCTTTGCTTTGTATCGGTCAAACAGTAATCTCAGTGGTTCTGGCACAGTTGTGCCCGACAGCTCAAATGCTCGTATGATGTCCCCGGAGTAGCGCTCCTGCTCTGGTGTGATGAAAGTGTAGGCGTAGCCCTTGTTGCCAGCCCTGGAACATGACAACAAATATAGAAAAAACTCAGCTGAATTTAAACCCTGAATATAAAAAACAAAAAACTAACCTTCCAGTTCTGCCACAACGATGCACATAGTCTTCATAATGGTTTGGACAGTCGTAGTTGATAACCAGAATCAGTTGTTTAACATCCAAGCCTCTAGCAGCCACAGAAGTGGCTATCTGCAATTAAAATAAAACTCATTAACATACCGTAATCTATAAAAATTCAGCTGACCTAACTTACCAATAGTTTAACTTTGCCGGATTTAAAGTCCACCATGGTACTGTCTCTATCAAACTGGTCAATGCCACCATGTAGAGACATGCAGGAGTAGGAGACCCTCATGAGGTCCTTGAGGAGTGAGTCTGCATTTTCCTGCTTGTCTACAAAGACAATGATGGAGCCAAGGTCCTGGTACAGCCCCAGCAGCTCGAGCAGCTTGAGAAATTTGTGCTCCTCCTCAATTACCACAACATTCTGCTCCACCTCCTTGCATACTACACTGCGCCCTCCTACCTGCACCTCAATGGGCTTGGTCAGGATTCGACGAGCAAGTGCTTCCATCTGGCGGGGGAAGGTTGCACTGAACATGACCGTCTGGCGATCAGGGCGAACATTGTCCATAATTCTCATCACCTGGGACAAGGAAAGCATTGTTAGAACTGAATAGCTTACATGTGTGTAATGGCACATACCTGTGGTTCAAAGCCCATGTCAAACATTCTGTCAGCTTCATCCAGGACAATATAAGTTATTCTTCGAAGATTTGTTACTCTGCCTGTAAAAAAAAAAAAAAAAAATGTTACTATTTCCCTAGTGTTTAGGTTATATAATAAACTCACAACAATGCAAGGATTGCGGTATTAAAATCACATCATTTTAATTTGTGATCAGTAAGTGTTAAAAATATTAAAGTACACATTAACTTTTGCAAAAAGTCATAGTATTGATGTACATTTTTCATTTTAAACTATAGCTCAAACAGAAGATGGGTTTAGTAAGAAGTGTTTTTCAAAAATATAAAGACCGTGCTCTAATGAACTCACAACTGAAACTATTTCATTTAATTCATATTTTGAGATGTAGAGGATTGTATTCTCACCACTGTTGGCTGCTAGCATGTCTATCATTCGTCCAGGGGTGCACACAATGATCTCAGCCCCTCGCTTCAGCTCGGCAATCTGCTCGGAGATGCCCGTGCCTCCGTACACACACACCGATCTCAGGTTCAGGGGCTTGCTGAACTTACGAATGTCCTTGCCAATCTGCATGCACAGTTCACGTGTAGGCGTCATGATAATGGCTGAAACGTAACAAGTTAAGCAACTCCCTACAGGTAACAACAAATTTAACTACTAGGATGATATTCCATGAAAGAGATAATAAAATAAAATATTAACCAGCAAATTTAAATAAATTTAATTTAGTTGCCAAAGTACGTGGAAGAAACTTCCTTAAAAAAAAAAAAAATTAAGGTTTTAGTCAGAACTTTCTTCAGATTAATGAACATTAATGAGCAATGTAAATTTAAATACAGCATTTGAATAATTAAATCAAAACTTAAAAATTATTAACTACATTTAAACTTGAGGCCAAGCTAAAATTAATATCTTAGGAATGCTGCCACCATTGAAAAAGGCAAGACGTCAATGGACAACCTGCATGAAAATTTTTCATTGCAAAAATGAATAGAGGGTGTATTAAATTATGCTACTCTGAATTTTTTCAGATTTCTTTGAGTATTGTAAAAAAATTTAGGGTAGAGATAACGTCTATCAGCTGTTTGATGTAGTCCCCTTTGATTAATATGTAAACCTTAGCAAATTCACAAAAATTCTGAAAATTTTTTGAGAGGCAGATAAAAGCCTAAAAGCCATAGAAAAAGTATCAAAACAATTTAAGGAGCCATTTTTTTTTTTTTTTTTTAATTAAGTTTTTAGTTTGTCTCTCCATGGGAAAGCTCTATGCTGAAAATTAAAAATAATAATAATAATAATAATAAATCTCATTAAATTGTTTTGCAATTTTTTCTATGGCTTTTAGGCACTAATCAAAAAAAATTCAGAATTTTTTTGAATTTGCTAAGGTTTATATGTTAAATTGTTAATCAAATGGAACTATGTTGAACAGCTGATCGGCGTTATCTCTACCTTAAATAATTATTGAAAGTTCTGTACGTTAAGTTGGCACCCCTGAATCCTTAATAAAAAGGATAGGGGCTAATAAAAAGGATAGGGGCTAGACGCCTATTGACGCCTCCAGGGGGCGTGGTGACACTTAAAAATAGTTCTGCATAATTCGGTACCATCTATTCAATTCTGAAATAAATTATTTTATGCAAGTTTGTGTATCTCTGACACAGCAGGAGCCTATTCGGCAATGTCGCACTACTGCCATTCAATTTTGTACTACTGTATTTTATTTGCAGGTGGCTTATAGTTTTCATGTTAGACTTAGCTTGACCTCCAGTGAACAAATTAATGAATTTTTGAGATTATAATAAACTATGCTATATGGATGATAGAAATAATAAATAAATATACAATATACTAAATAATAAACAAAGAAACAACTGCCAATCAAAGCTTTATGACAGGATAACTGGTTTGCAAAATTATAAAACAAGGGACATACAGGTTTAAAATACCATTTTAATAATGTACCAAAAAATAAAGAGCAAACTAAATGAAAATTCCAGTGTTAAAAGTGCCATACTATGTACAATCATCTTACCAATTGGACCATCTGTGTCTTCCAAAGGGGGCTGGTCAATGATGTGCCTGAACATTGGAAGCAGGAACGCCAAAGTCTTGCCACTCCCCGTCTTGGCAATACCAATCAAGTCTCGACCTGGTCGAAAACAGGACATTTAGTGCCTCATAAATATTATTGACAAACTGGTATGACTCACCAGACATTACGGCTGGAACTGCTTGAGACTGAATAGGAGTTGGCTTCTCAAAGTTTTGTTTCTTTAAGACATCCAAAACTTTTTTACTTACTCCACACTGGGCCCACGATTTGATTGGTCGAGGACAACCTTTGCCTTTCACTCTTATTCCTTCCAGTTCCTGATATAAAACAAAATCATAAGATTAATTTTGTAAAGTAAAGACTGTTTGTAGTAATGAAGGGACTCACTTGCCAAAAATGAGCTGAACTACTCTAGAACATTCTGAAGGAAATCAACTTAAATGTGATAGTCAATGTAGAATTTGAGTAGCTAACTGTCAAGTACCAAGCTAGATCCTATAATTAAAGTAACATGCTTACCTCTTTGTAGGCGTCAACTTCGTCTTGGGTCATTCGCGAGATCTCGGGCACCTCGTGGTAGAAGCACTTTCTGAAAGTCTTGTACTCGATGGCTGCGTGGTCCACCTTGGCCAGCTCTTTTTTCTGCTTGCTGGCAAGACCAGCAGCAGTCTCTTTCAGGTCTTCTTCCTCCTCCTCAGATGAGTACTGCAGAGCGACACAGTCATAATGTTAGGCTTGCAGTACTGACAAGCAGCAATTAAGCTTATAAAAATAAGTACAGTAAATAAATAAATAAATAAATAAATAAATAAATAAATAAATTTTAAATAAATTTTAAATAAAAATGAAGTACAGTAGAATTGTCAAAAATTTAGCAGACCAAGAGATTAGACCATTTATCTCTTTGTAAATACGAAGTAAAAATTACGCCTACAAATAATGCAAAATTAATGATTACAGAACTTTTCAAAAAATGTTTTGTTACAAAATACAATACCAACAGTCTAAAAATTAAATTTATACTTTAAGAATAGTGCTCTAAGTTAAT
Source organism: Siphlonurus alternatus (assembly GCA_949825025.1). Lineage (NCBI taxonomy): Eukaryota > Metazoa > Arthropoda > Insecta > Ephemeroptera > Siphlonuridae > Siphlonurus > Siphlonurus alternatus. The sequence goes on along the minus strand of OX463781.1, from coordinate 20,507,899 downwards.
AGTTAAAGGGTTTGAACGTTCTGTACCTCAAGTCCATCTTGATTTTGTTCTATAAGTTCTCCTTTCTTTTTTGCCTCATCCTTTCTCTTGGCAGTTCCCGTCATTATCACCATTCCTGACTGAGTGGTGACGGTGGTGTTTGACGTTGAGCTGGGGACCTCGGGCGTTGCACCCTCATTCACGGAGGTTGCTGAGGAGGACTTGACTGAAGGCTTCTTCTTGCTCTCCATCTTGTTGACTTTGCGCACCTCCTCCTGAACTTCCATCATGAAAGCGTCCAGTGGATCTATCTCATCATCATCTTCTTCAGGCTCTGCCGCTGCCGCCGCCTCTTCTTCCATTTTTTCTTTTTTTAATTCCAGTGCTTCTTTGGCCTCCTTGGCTTCCTCAGCCTCCGCAGCTTCTTTCTTCTCCTCTTCTGCTTCTCTCTCCCTCTCTCTTTCTCGTATTCTCTCTTCTTCTTCATCACTGTCATCCTCAAGAGTCCACTTCTTGGAAGGAAGTGTAATGTTTGCTGGAATTTGAATATGTTGTCAGTAACAAAGTAAGATAAATTAAGACTTTTGATTAGCAAGCATAGCTTTAAATAAGCTTACCTAAGAGAGTTCCCTTTTCAGCTTCTTTCTTAGCTGCATCTAACTCTTTCTTCTTTCTTTCAGCTCTCCAACGCTCAATTCGTTCTCTACGCTTTTGCATTTCTGTCTCAAGCCTTTTCTGTTCTTCTTCCTGTAACATATAAATGTGTATATGATGACAAACTTACTTAACACAATATATACTGTACTTACACTATAGAGCAACAAATGTCATAAAGAGATTTTTACCTTAGTAACTTTTTGTAATGCATAAGAGTGGATTCCAGTATCATCTTTTGAATCAGACTTTGATTCTTTCTTGTCCTTATCCCGTGATCTTGATCGGTTACGTTCTCTTGACTTAGACCTGTCATGATCTCGTGATTTAGAACGGGATTTTTTTAGTCTTGATGATCGCTCTCTCTTGCTCTCTCTATATAAAAATGATAGGTGATCAGTGCAGTACAATTACATTTACTTTAAAAAAAAGGAGGGAGGGAGGGGTGGGGGGAGGGGGGGGGCAGGAGGCAATGTAATTAGCAAGTTGCAATAATTTCAACATAATTATGGTCTCATAAATATACATACAGTACAGTACCAGTATGCTACAGGTACTATTTACAGTACCTAATTATGTACATACCAAATACTTACGGATGTATGGAAGCAAGAAAAGAAACAAAGCAAAGGAGAAAATACTATACATTTTTTTTAAGAAAGCAATTACGATGTGCAAATCTTTGTGGCGTACGTACAGTATAACAAATCTTAGTTTATGCCCGACTCTATGGCACCAGAGGTCTACATAGACAGACTGTCGCCGTCTATCTCTGCCTGTATAAAATTTGCAAGATGGCCTCTGCGCATAGTCAAATTACACATAAACTAAGATCTGTAATATTGTTTGCATTATATATCATACATACTCTATGCTTTTCAATTAATCATCAACTTACTTGCGATCAGACCTGTGCCTTTCCTTTTCTTTCTCCTCTCTTTCACGGGAACGACTACGCCTGTATCGAGGTCTAGTGGATCTGTCCTTGCTGCGTGAACGTCTCTTTTTCCTATCTGGACTTCCACTCTTGCTGCGAGACCGCTTGCGGTGGTGACTATATAAGATATGGCAGACATAATTTAATTTTAGTTATTTTTAAGAGACTGTTAGGAATGCACAACATACAGTATTTATGCTCAAGCAACTTCAGCATGTCCAGTAACAGGGATTTGTATGTCTGTACTAGCTGTGCTAAAATTCCTTTTAATATGCATATTCATACAGATATTACAGAACTTCCTCAATTTTATCAGTATTAAGCCGCGTTCACATACTCGAAAACTGCTACGGCATGCCGTAGGTCTCCTTGGTTTTCTTATGGAGCTATGTGTGCTACACGGCATGAATGCCGCAGCGATTTCCGAGCATCATATATATGTATGCATATTATTATGTGAACGCTGCTTATTATATGCCGATTGCTGGGCCAACTGGATGCACGGGCACCGTGCCGTGCACCCACAGCACAATACCATAATATAATATATGCATACTGAACTGTAACAGTACTGTATACTGTACATATCATATATTATAAATAGAAAAAAGTGAAATATTACGTTGACTTAAAATAGTATCAAATTTAACAATAACACATTGTGCATACATGTACTGTATGCATACGGAAACGTCAGAAAAGAGTTTGAGAGTGTAACTGCGATGATTGATAAGTTGGGGTGGGAGTTGCTGGAGGAGAGAAGGAGAAATTGTAGACTTTTGGTGTTATGTATAAAATAACAAGGAATAGTGAGGGTTGGAGGGAGTTGAGCTCTCGTATTAAGAGAGGTGTTTACATTGGAAGGAGTGATCACAGTTGGAAGTTGGATTTTGTCGGCAGTAGAAGTGATGTGGGAAAATATTCCTTCATTAACAGGACTGTAAGAGAGTGGAATTTGCTGAAGGCAGAAGTTGTTGAAGCGGAGAGTTATGAGTTGCTTAAGAGGGTTTTGAGACAAGCAAACCCTTCGCGAGCCACCGTGGCGCAGCCACATTTGCCGCGTTAATTTTACTACTATTATTATTATTAACGTAAAATTAACGTATCACTAACGTTATATGCATACTATGCATTCCTGGATTATGGATTACATGCATGATGCATACCGGTAGACAGGACCTAACTGCCAAGGGTATCATATACATGCATTACTGGAATGCTGCTGTCCTTTAAACATTTCTTTCTATTTGTAAATTATGTACATACCCAGAACTACGAGCCATTGGTCGTTTAATTATCCTGAATATACGCTAATCAACACTAGAATGTATGTAATAAAACCGGAATGTAAACAATTTACACGCTGGATGCCATGTTTATCACCAAGCTTATAAAAAAATACGATCGTAAAGAGGACGCTCGAGAGACACATTAAATTTCCACGAGTTTCGAAAAAATTTATTGCGAGTTTTGCGAGGGAAAACGCCGAAAACGGAAAACGGTGAAAACACGTGTGGAAAATCGGCGTCAGGGCGTCAGTGCAATTTTGTGATTCTTGTGGTGAAGACAAGGTAACGTTGAATATTAATTAAAAGAAAATTTATTTTAAAACGGTTAACTCTGCTGATAGATTTATTAACAGATATACGTATAAAATTATTTAGATTTAACGCTCTGCGGCAAAGATTAAAGAGATTAAAGATTAAATAGCAGTGTGTACACACATTACATACATACACCACTGCTTGCGGCTATTGTGGGTATTCCACCACGGTGGCTCGCTTGCTTGCGGCTGACTCTCTCAGCCCCTCCCTGAACTCACCAACACTCCGAGCATCCACAAGCCCAGAATCCAACAAATTCCACTCCCTCACCGTTCTTCTCAAAAAAGAATACTTGCCCACATCATTTTTGCTTCTCCTATACTCCAGCTTCCAATCATGGTCCCTCCTACCTTTATAACGCCCTTCCTCAGTACGATCGCTAAGCTCCTCCCAGCCCTTTTGGTTCCTAGTTATTTTATACATTGCTGTCAGTCTACTTTGCTTCCTCCTTTCCTCCAGATCCTCCCATCCCAGTTGCTCTATCATTCTAGTCACACTCTCTCTTCCCTTATAAATTTTGTTTTTATCACAGATAAAGCTCCAGTTCCCCTTTTCTAAGACCCTTCTTGCTGCTCGTCTTTGTATCTTTTCCATCTCTTTCTTCCCTTTTGCTCTATACGGGTCCCATGCATTACATCCATATTCCATTATTGGTCTAATCAGAGACTTGTATGCTTTTTCTCTTACTGTCCTGCCTGCCCCCTTAAGATTCCTCATTACAAACTCAAGATTCCTTCTGCTCTTTGCGGTTACATACCTAATATGTTCATCCCAATTAAGTTTGCACTGAAGCATTACTCCCAGATATTTGTATTTGTCCTCTGATTTGATTTCTTCCCCCTCCATAAAATATTTAACCTGACTTTGCTCCCTTCTTTTGTTGAACTTAACCACACTACATTTTCCCACATTAAGCTTCATTTTATTAGCTTCTATCCATATACCCACTGTCTCCAGATCCTTTTGTAGAATTTGCTCATCCTGCTTATTACTTACTGTCCTATAGATTACGCTGTCATCAGCAAAAAGCCTCATCTCCGACTCCAAATTCTGTACAATATCATTAATAAAAATAATAAAAAGTAGCGGCCCTAGCACACTACCCTGAGGGACTCCGGAAGTAACCTTCACTACCTCAGACAACGTTTGCCCTAGCTTGACTCTCTGTACTCTATCAGTTAAAAAATCTTCTATAAAATTTATCAAGCCTTCTTCACCTACCGCTTCTCTTATTTTATTCACTAGTATATTATGTGGCACCTTATCAAATGCTTTCTCGAAATCCAAAAATATTGCATGTATTTCCTCTCCTTTATCAATGCCTTCCTCGAGGTCCTGCACTAGCCCCAGAAGCTGAGTATCACATGAATAATTCCCCCTAAATCCGTGCTGTTGTTTGCAAAAATATCCCTTCCGTTCTAGCTTAAGTCTCATGTACTTAACTACTATCTTCTCCATTACTTTTGAAACTACTGATGTAAGGCTTACTGGTCTGTAGTTTTTAACTTCACTTTTTGCTCCTCCCTTATAAATTGGAATAACCCACGCCTCTCTCCACCCATCTGGCATTTTACCTTGTTTCATTACCGTCTCAAAAATAAGCATTTGGTACTTACAATGCTTATCAATACACAATTTTAGGAATGATGCTGTAATTCCGTCCGGTCCCGGGGCCTTCCCTTTTTTCAATGACACTATTGCTCTTCTAACATCTTTATATCTGACCCTGAATATCTTATGTCTACTATTTGCTGTACCTTCCTCCTGCTCGTTATTTTGCTCATTCCCCTTGTCTGTATCTAATACTTTGGCCTGGAACACAGCCTCATATTGCTTTGAACACGCATTTGCTTTCTCCGACTCCGTAACATATATTCCCAATGCATCTTTCAGCACTGGTATATCATTTCCTGCCTTTCTTAAAGTTTTTATATGTTTATACATTCTTCCCCAGCTGCTACCTACATCTTTCTCATCAAAAATCTTGCTCATAAAAATTTTTCTCGCCCTATCCTTTGCATTATTGAGTTCCATCTCCGTCTCTTTCATTCTACCTTTCCTAACTAGTCCTTTCTTATATTTAATATAGTCTCTTCTCAACTTCCTCTTTAAGCTTCTAACCTCTTTATTAAAATACAGTGGGTCACTATTCACATTAATTGATTTTGCTGGTACATATTTTTCTTGTACTTCCATACATATTTTAACATACGAATCCCACAAAAGATTTATATCTCCTTTACTTTCTGACCAAGAATTAAACTCATCCTCTAGTTCTCTCTCTATTGCTACTGTGTCGGCTTTTTGGTAAAGCCACTTTCTCGTTTTTTGCTCCGGTTGCTTTGACTTCCCAAAAATTAGCTCTACGACAGGTATTTTGTGATCACTAATACCGTCCACAACCATAGTATTTTGCCAGATTTCTATCGGTCTAATGTGGCTAAACCACGGTGGCTCGCAATATAGTGCTCAACGCACTCTTAAATCCCCCGTAACTCTCCGCCCCCACCACCTCGGACGGCAGGGAGTTCCACTCCCTCACTGTTCGGTTTATGAAGGAATACTTTCCCACATCGCTTCCACTACCCATGAACTCCAGCTTCCACTGATGATCCCCCCTCCCAATATATCTACCTTTCCTAGTTCTATCGCTAAACTCGCTCCAACCTGCCATCTCCCTATTAACTTTAAACAAATTTCCTAATCGGTTGTACCTTCTCCTTTCCTCGAGTGGCTCCCACTCCAAAGTCTGAATCATTTTCGACACGCTTTCATAATCTTTCCACACCTTTTTGTCATCTGCAACTAATCTCCATTTTCTCATTCTACCCATAACTCTTCTAGCAGCCCTCCGCTGAACCCTCTCTAACTCCTTCTTTCCAATCTGCCTATATGGGTCCCACACACTACATGCATACTCCAGTATTGGTCTCACTAAGGTCTTATAGGCCTTGTCTCTGACAAATACAGTCGCCCCCTTCAGATTTCTCATAACAAACTCCAAATTTCTCCTTCCCTTTGACGTTACATACCTAATATGTTCATTCCAATTCAGCTCTCTCTGAAGAACCACCCCAAGGTATTTATATTTATCGTCCTCCCTAAGTACCTCGCCTCTCATTAGGTATACTGCATCTTCTTTTACTCTTTTCCTACTAAAATTAACTACCGAACATTTACCAACATTAAGACTCATACCATTTTTGTCCACCCACCTACCTACAGTGTCTAGATCTTCCTGCAGCTTCCTCTTATCTTCCTCATTTACTATTTTCCTATACAATACACTATCATCAGCAAACAGCCTCATTAAAGAATCTACTCCCTCCGGCAAATCTTCAATAAAAATCAAAAACAAGATTGGTCCGAGGACGCTCCCCTGCGGAACTCCTGAGGTCACCCTAATCTCATCCGAAAAAGTTGATCCAATCTTCACTCTTTGGACCCTATCCCTTAAGAAATCCTGTATCAAGTCAACCAAACATTCATCAAGCATACACTTTCTCCTTAATTTATCTATCACGATGCTGTGCGGAACCTTATCAAAAGCCTTCTCAAAGTCCAGAAACACCGCATGCATTTCCCCTTTGCTGTCTAAGCAATCTGCTAGTTGCTGCACAAAACCCAACAACTGGGTATCACAAGAATAATGTTTTCTAAATCCGTGTTGCCTGTTGCTAAAGAACTTTTGGTTCTCTAGCTCTCTCATCATAAACCGAACAATTACTTTTTCCATAACTTTGGAAACCACCGAGGTCAAGCTGACCGGTCGATAATTTTTTGCTTCACATTTAGCACCTCCCTTGTAAATTGGAATTACCCATGCTTCCCTCCATCCATGCGGTATGATGCCTGCATTTAAAATAGCCTTGAACAAAAACATTTGATATCTACAATGCATACTTATATTAAGCTTTAAAAAAGCTGCTGATACACCATCTGGGCCAGCTGCCTTTCCTGTAGTCAGAGACTTTAGCGCCCTTTGTACATCTTTGAACCTAATTTTAAATTTCTTCTTATCACCCAAATTAGCATTACCGTTAGAATTCTCATTTAGTCTCTCAGCAGCTACGTCGCTAACCTCCCCTGCCCCCGAGTCCTCTTGAAAAACTGCCTGATATTGCCTGGCACATGCATCTGCCTTCTCCTTATCTGTGGTATGTACCCCCCCAGTATCTTTTAACACTGGTATCTGATTTCCTGCTAGCCGAAGTCCCTTCACATGCTGATACATTCTTCTCCAACTACCACTTTTATCCCTCTCATCAAACATTTTCTTCATAAACTCATTTTCAGAACGCACCTTAGCAGTGTTAAGTTCTATTTCCGCTTTTTTAACGCTACTCTTCTTCACCTCTCCCCTCTTAAAACGGCCATACTGTCTTCTCAAACATCTTTTCCTACTTCTCACTTCTCTATTATTATATTATATTATATATATATATGCACTATATTTTAAAGAGTGCATGCGTAGATGCGTAGAGATCTTTTTATAAATTATATAATTTATAAATTTAATTTATAAATTATAAATCACGCCGGCACTGTACGCCGCAACACTTTTGCAAAAAAATCAAGCTCCAGCGGTCCAGCCCCTTGATTTTCTTACGGCGGTATACGTTTGTTGCGGCATGTTATTTTTGCAGAAAAATCGGACTATTTTTTTATGCGAAAGCTATATGAAGGGATCTTTTAATAAATAGAGTGTATATGATATATATATATATAGTATGCATATATATTATTTTCAAAAATACTGCCTTGCAAAAATCTCATTATTTTTTGCAAACACGCATTTTTCATCTTATAGTAAAGTGAGTATGTTTCTTACATGTACTGCGGTCATAATATATACCACATATGGCTCAGGCTCACACAGTCTGTGGTGCTCCCTGTATAATGGCAACCATGATCTCCCTATATAAATATATATAAATTCACAATTAACCTTATATAATTGTCGAATATCTGCCACCTTTTAATTATATGTGAAGCAAAAAATTATCGACCGGTCAGCTTGACCTCGGTGGTTTCCAAAGTTATGGAAAAAGTAATTGTTCGGTTTATGATGAGAGAGCTAGAGAACCAAAAGTTCTTTAGCAAAAGGCAACACGGATTTAGAAAACATTATTCTTGTGATACCCAGTTGTTGGGTTTTGTGCAGCAACTAGCAGATTGCTTAGACAGTAAAGGGGAAATGCATGCGGTGTTTCTGGACTTTGAGAAGGCTTTTGATAAGGTTCCGCACAGCATCGTGATAGATAAATTAAGGAGAAAGTGTATGCTTGATGAATGTTTGGTTGACTTGATACAGGATTTCTTAAGGGATAGGGTCCAAAGAGTGAAGATTGGATCAACTTTTTCGGATGAGATTAGGGTGACCTCAGGAGTTCCGCAGGGGAGCGTCCTCGGACCAATCTTGTTTTTGATTTTTATTGAAGATTTGCCGGAGGGAGTAGATTCTTTAATGAGGCTGTTTGCTGATGATAGTGTATTGTATAGGAAAATAGTAAATGAGGAAGATAAGAGGAAGCTGCAGGAAGATCTAGACACTGTAGGTAGGTGGGTGGACAAAAATGGTATGAGTCTTAATGTTGGCAAATGTTCGGTAATTAATTTTAGTAGAAAAAGAGTAAAAGAAGATGCAGTATACCTAATGAGAGGCGAGGTACTTAGGGAGGACGATAAATATAAATACCTTGGGGTGGTTCTTCAGAGAGAGCTGAATTGGAATGAACATATTAGGTATGTAACGTCAAAGGGAAGGAGAAATTTGGAGTTTGTTATGAGAAATCTGAAGGGGGCGACTGTATTTGTCAGAGACAAGGCCTATAAGACCTTAGTGAGACCAATACTGGAGTATGCATGTAGTGTGTGGGACCCATATAGGCAGATTGGAAAGAAGGAGTTGGAAAAGGTTCAGCGGAGGGCTGCTAGAAGAGTTATGGGTAGAATGAGAAAATGGAGATTAGTTGCAGATGACAAAAAGGTGTGGAAAGATTATGAAAGCGTGTCGAAAATTATTCAGACTTTGGAGTGGGAGCCACTCGAGGAAAGGAGAAGGTACAACCGATTAGGAAATTTGTTTAAAGTTAATAGGGAGATGGCAGGTTGGAGCGAGTTTAGCGATAGAACTAGGAAAGGTAGATATATTGGGAGGGGGGATCATCAGTGGAAGCTGGAGTTCATGGGTAGTGGAAGCGATGTGGGAAAGTATTCCTTCATAAACCGAACAGTGAGGGAGTGGAACTCCCTGCCGTCCGAGGTGGTGGGGGCGGAGAGTTACGGGGGATTTAAGAGTGCGTTGAGCACTATATTGCGAGCCACCGTGGTTTAGCCACATTTGCCGCAGAGCGTTAAAATCTAAATCTAAATCTATGTTGATGCATATATTGGGCATATTCTAGGCTATCTATATTATATAGAGCCTATATAATAGCTAGCCCAATATATATTTATATATATTATATTATTATATATACTGTATATATTTCCCTAGTCGAAAAATAAGAGTGCTAAGTGATAATTTGAGCAGTAGTCAAGGAGTTGACTACTTGTTTTTAAGTAGTCAACTACTTGACTACTGCTCAAATTATCACTTAATTAGCACTCTTATTTTTCGACTAGGGTTTATACATGGATAAATTATAGACGGATCATGGATAAATTATAGGTGTATTTTCTTCATGATATTATATATGGAGCTTGGATCCCACACCGGTCTTCTCGATCATTACAGTGGCCAGCAAAAATTCCACTTCAATTTATATAGCTTTTTAAAAGAGCTTTCACATAGTCCGATTTTGTTACTGAGGCGACTGTATAGGAATTAATGCTGCAAGCCTAGCTATTTCACATAAACTTGTTCGTCTGCTGCAGTTGTTTTTGTCGCAGATGATTCTGTGAATGCCGTCTAACAAAATCAAGATGAATTTGATTTATCTACGGAGTGCTGTAGAACGTACGCCGCAGCAGAAGTCGCGAGTTTTTACGGCATATATAATCAACATCATTTTTGCTATGGCGTGTGTTGCATGGCATGATTCCGTAGCAAAATCTGACTATATGTGAAAGAGGGGCTTAATTTACAGCTAGTACATATTCCTAGCTCCTGATATAAGAATATGCTTCCCCACATCATTTTGTTAATTCCTTGGTATTATATAATATATACTTCAGCTTAAAGACACTTTTCTTATGTACAGATCAACCTAACAAAAAAGATCAAAATATGGCAGAAAGTCAAGGAATCGAAGACCATGAACAGACGGAGGAGTTGGGTTTTGACTTTGAGTCTCTCGTAAAAGGGATGGAAGATATTCAAAACCATGCTCTTGATCAGGTAAAGACTAGCCTCTAGCTGCATGGAAAGGATATTTGACATTTCAAACAATGCACCTAGCTATCTCATCCTAAACCTAGCTGATACAGTGTATATTTTTGTTGCAGCACCAGCTGCATTTGGATTCTCGGATGCAACTGCGTAATCTTGAAGACACAATTGATAAAACTTGCCAGACTGTTAAGCAAATCAAAGCTAAAAATATGGAAGATGAAGGTAATAAAAGATTTGAAAACCAAACCCAAATACAGGGAGGGGGATGGGGGCTTGTTAATTTTGAATTTAACATGTATATATATATATGGGCATGCAATATTTGGCATTTCCCCCAATCCATTTTTTTTTTTATTAACACTGGTCTTATGGAAACGCCCCTCCTTCCCCCCCCCCCCCCCGAAATATAATTGGTTCTTGAGACGCCCCTGGTGAAAAAACAAGAGGTTTGTCGGTCTATGTGTATATTATTATATAGTAGTAATAATAATATAAATTATAACATAAAATTTCTGACATTTGTAGGTGTACTCCATGCACTCCAGTGTCAGAACTCTGAATTGAAACAAACTATTGCTCGGGAGACAGCGTTGTTGTTGGCTGCTGAGGAAACCAGGGAGGCTGTGCAGCGAAAAATTGATACTGAGAAATCAGATTACTTGAACCTCATGTGAGTTTTTTCAAAAAAAAAAAAAAAAAAAAGTATTATAATTTATATCATTCTGCGGTAAATGTGCAATAAATGTGGATATACCATGGTGACATCAATGTACTCAACATAATAATATTTTAAATTTCTCATAACTCTCTGCCTCTACTTATTGAAAGTCCTTTTTGAGACGTCACTCGGCATCAAGTCCTATCCCTTTCTTATGGATAGACGCGGCTAAACGTCACAAAATGGACTTTAAATAATTTTTTAAAAATACTTCCAGTGCTGTAAAAAATCTGAAAAAATTCGGAGGTGCATAACTTTGCACCCTCTATCAATTTCTGCAATAATAATAATAATAAATTGAAGTCAATACTCTATTCTATCATAAATATGTACATTTTAAATGGAACTTTACCTAAGCATTGCCAATAAGGTTAACTGCAATGGGCTATATGGCAAGTTGCCTACTATTTGTACCACAAACAATATTAAAAGAAGGAGAACGGTTAAAGCAGAATTGTTATTATAATACAAATTATTTTGTTCTAGGATTGAAAATGAAAAAATTATGGCAAAATTTTCTGAGAAGTTTCGTCAAGCTCCTGTGCTGTATGTAAGCATCTATAAAAGCTAAAATTAGGCATTTCAATTCTTTTTTTTTTTTTTTTTTTTATAATATTTACTGAAATTATTGCTGCTACAGTCAAATTTTGTGAACATGAATGTGTCTTTTTTTTTTTTTTTTTTACAGGGCAAAGAGAAAATGAAAGAGCAAACTCTTAGTGAAGCTCAAGAGCTGGAAGCCCTGAAGGCTAAAGACAAAACAGTTGTTGTTGAAATTGGGCAGATACTTCAAAAATTAAAAGAAATTACTGAAAATATTGACTCACAGAATTTTGGGTAAATATCAACTAAAATACGTAATTATATTTCAATTCCATTATTGCAATTCTAGTTATTTTAATACATTGTATGACAGGTGCTATCCCAGTATACACAAGAGTAAAAAATGTGTTGGATCAGTGCTGGCTGGCCCAGTATTGGCCCAACAGACTCAGCACTGCATTAACTGTTGCAATAATCAACAATCTGGAGCTTGCTTAGTTACGTATCTTCCTCCATGCAATTGGCTGATTTGGTATCATATGAAATTTATCATATTGAAATAAAGAAAACTTCTTCTGATACGCATTTCAGCATTATAAATATGGCCCAAAACTGCAGGTTCTGGTGATATTTTCATATTTAGAATCGTAGGTTTGCAACACATTGAAATCTGTGTGTGAAAATCGTAAATTTCCCATAAGGTCTAATGTATAAGCAAAATTTATACACATAATCAAAACAACAATGAACCAGGGTCAAGTTTTGTTTGTTGTTTACTTTTTGATAAAATAGCTAGGGTTTTGCAAGTCGTCTATTATTAGTAGATCCTTCGTATTAACTGTCTCTCCTTATCATTATTCAAATTAAGGAAAATAAACCATTTAGGTTGTGATAATCTTATTAAAAGAATTTCCACCTGCTGTGACTCTTTCGTTCGGTAAGGCCTTGCTGGTTTCTCCTTATCATTAAGTACTCATTATATATGTTTTTCTGTACTAAATTGTGTATTAAGTTACCAGTAATTTTAAAATATAATTGTGATGGTTGCAGACAGTTGATTGAGGAGGTGGATGCAGAACTGCAGAGTGAAAAGCAGAATATGGAGCAAATTGAAAAGCAAATTGCTGAGTCCAAGGAGACCTTGGCCAAGCTTGAACTTGAGAGGCAGCTCCTCTCTGAGAAGTACAGGGCCATGGACGATGATGAAGAAGGTGACTAGTTTCTCAGATCACTCACAGGCCACCAGAGATTTTTTTAAAATTATATTTTCAACAAAACGAGAAGTTAACTATTTTCTATTTTGTTGCATTAACTTTTAGAAACAAAAAGATATGCATTAAAATAATAACACTTAATTAATTGTTAAGCAACCTTTAGAAATAAATACATTGTTAATTACCTTTTCAAAATTACTATTTTTTTTATTATTAAATATTAAAATTTACATTGTTTTGATGAAGATAAACAAAAACAAATTTTAGTGGTTGTGACAAAATATGAAAAATTTACAATATGTAATAATAAATGAGGTGCTAAAAATTCAAAATTTCTTGCCTGTATTTTTCTTATCCCCTAATATGATCATTATATCTATTTGAATTTTTATTTCAACATGATTTTAAAGATGGCACTTTTGAGAAAATGGAAATTCTTTTTAAAAATTATTGCTAATATTAATTAATTAACAACAACAACATTTTTTCTATGAAGGATTAATAATCAAGTCAATATTATACAATACCCAGAAAAATCTGAAATCAACAAAAAAATGTTTGGTAGAATATTTTCAAAAAAAAAATAATAATAATAATAATCTGTTTTATTATTTTCATAAATTAAAATCTGACTCAAAAGTTAAGTTTGCAGATTGTACAAATTAAATGGAATAACAAGTAAAATTTTTAGCTGAGATGCTCAAATAAAAGGGGATTGTGGTAACAGTATTTATTTTATTGTCTCACCAATGCTAGGGGCACAGGCTAGGAGGTCTGGTGCATCAGCTGTTCCTCCAGACCCAGCTCTTTGATCAGCTGCATGTAGTTTATTTGATCACAGCTCACATGCTGAGGAACAGGCTGCAACAGAAGTTAAACAACTTTAGTTCACTTGTTTTAACTTCAAATGGTAATACTGCACATTATAGCTCATTCAAAATATTGCTGATGACCCAGTCAGAGGCAAAACACCGCCCTCTCTACCAAGGCCTGTGTACTGCAAAGCGCACAAAGAAATAATAGTCCTAAATTCCAGCCAGATCATTGTAAGATTCAAATTTAATTCAATTGAAGTAGATTTTTCATTATATTTTCACACCCCAGGCATAATTTCTAAACCCCCTTATCTTGCCGTATGAAAAGTTTCAAAATTTTAGAATCATGCACTCCTATAAAAAATTTGGGGTCAAAGTAACTCAATGTCAATCAATATCCAGTGTGCAGGCCTTGGTAGAGGGGGTGGTGGACAAAATTATTTAAAAAAGGAGTGGGGGAAGGGGGGGGAGGGGAAGATGTGCAAAAACCATTTGCTGTAGTATTGCATTATTATTATTTATTTTGTAGAAAGGGCGAGTCATTTATGATATTGTGCATGAAAAAGTCCTTATTCTTTATAGGCTAAAAATGAGATCGTTAAATTTAACTATGGTTCCTTCTTTCATTTCGTTCTTCAAGGATTTGAGCGACTATGTACTAGAGGGTTTGAGGTAAATAAAGGTCACTTCTACCTGCCTGCCAGCTGATTTTTCTTTGGGATAACATGAAGGTTTTCAACGTTATTTCATGTTAAGGGATCAGCTGTGGTGGGGAAAGGAGAGACATTTTTTTCCTCAGCGTGGATGGTGTAGAAGAGGAGTTAGCTTTCCATAGTATATAGTTCAGTGGATTTGAGCCATTTTTTAATGTATAATAGCTATAATTTATTATTATATCTGTAGCTTATTTTTCACATGGGATAGAATTCAATACTTAGTGAATACAAATTTTTCTGCAAATATATAATGAAAATGCATACACCAATAATTATTCTCACCTCTTGCCATTCAAAATTTGCAGGCTGATTTTCCACATCTAAAAAGTAGACTAGATCTTCATGATTGATGTCACCCTTCTCATTGGACTTCACTCTGTTAACAGAATAAAGCAAGCATGATGGTCAGAGTATAACAAATACAAAATATCACTTAAGTTTAAAGATACACTAACTGTAAGCTACAAGAGACTTATCAACACTTAATTTTATTGTTAAGTGTCAAAATTTGTGGTTTTAGTTTACATTTAGAGACTAACCTGTCAAGGACAAGGCTTAGAATATCTGACGGGAGAGGGACTGGCAAACTGCGGCAGGCACCCCATGCTGCTGTACGGCTCACAAAGCCTGTGTGCTCAGGGTCTCTGCTGCGTAGCTCCAGACGCAGCAGGTCCATGTCACGGAACAGCTGGCGACGCAGTTCACTGTGTACCTTACACCTATAAGGAAGGGGTAGACAATTAGAAAATGACAATTCATTCATCTATGATTAAGTAATGAATTACTACATAAGTTATTAAAAAACTAAAGTGCTCTTTTATAACACAGCAGAAAATTTAGAAAAGATGAGGAGTAGATGGAATATTTATAAAACATTGATTTAACTAAACTACAACATATATAATTAACTGATAGAGATTCTAGCGAATTAGGAATTTCCGTTGAAGTTATAAATTTTCCTTTTGTATCTAAGTAATATTGTCCTACTGACCTAAGAAGACTGTCTGGAGGCTGCATGCGAGGAGCTGCAAAGCGTCGCAACAGCGTGAGGAATTCCTGCTCCGTCAGCAGGCCTCGCACATCCTCCAAGGTTTCCCTGCAATAGATTTATTAATAATAATAAAATAATTGTTTTTTTAAGTCTCTCTGCTTTGCTACGATGTGGGACTGTACTCACCTCAGCTTGTGTGAACTGATAGTTCCTGTGTTCTCATGGTCATATTCCAACATGTGGGCCACCACATTCTTGTATGATTTTTTCAGAGCATGTCTCACTTTATTCAAAACTAAAGTCGAGTTGCTCATGGGAAACTGAAAAAAAAAAAAAAAATTAATAATTTCCATTTAGTCACCAAATATAGAGAAATACAAGTACTGTATACATGTGTCTATAATTGCATGACAGATTCTTTAATCACAATTTGAGCAAAATCTTGTAGGCCAATAATTTAAATCAATATCCCAGGAACATTTTTGACGAGATGTTACATATTTATACATGTTTACGTGTACAGCCTCCAGACAAAGCTTTTGTTACGTTGTATAGTGTCGAGTTCACTGTAGAGGTAGTTAACTTTCGTCTCCCAAAATTTCAAATCATTAACACCTAGCTACTCTACTGTACTGGATTATCAATGTCCATAAATCAAGTCAGGAGTAATGAAAATTTTGTCTTGAGGTAAACACATAATATATACGATACAATTTTACTTACAAATTTTCTGCACAAAAAAATTAGTACTATGTTGTTGTTTTTCAGCTGTTTGAAATTCGAAACTAAAGGTGAAAACAGCCGCTACGCTTAGCACCGCCGATTTGGTGCTAAGAAAGTCAGTTGAAACATTCGCTCAAATGTTTCCGATCGTGTTTTTTTCGAACAGCTGATTGCCTTATCACACGATTTCAATGCAATTGTTGAAAATTTTTGAATTTCGCGGTTAAAATAATTGACGAGCGCAATTATTTGTGCGCTTAGCACCTTAGCACCGAGCTTAGCACCGAGTTTGGTCTCTCCAAACTTCCGACCAATCAGAATGCGTAGAGTGGTCGGTTGTTTTCACCTTAAATAATAAACAAACAAACAAATGAAACAATAAATAAATAAATAAATAAAATTGCTTAAAACATGATACTAAGTAAAATTGCTATTTTTCAATACTAGCCTCACGCTTGGATTACTCACCTCATTACAGTTCTTCTCCATGTAAGCCAGAGCGTACTCATCAGCACCAACGAGGCGAAACACAAACTCATTAGCATGGATCTCAGCACCCACATAGAAATCATCTGGGCCGTAGTACAATGGCTCGAGGACCTTGAATATGTCTTGGTTTGGCTTTAATAATCTGCACCTCTCCAAGAAGTGACTTCCAGAATATCCTTAAGTTAAAAAACATAACAGCATTTTTATTGTAAATCATTATGTGAATAGAAAGCAACAATTTACCAGGAATAGGCACAATATCCTCACGGATAGATATAGTATC
Organism: Siphlonurus alternatus; assembly: GCA_949825025.1. Taxonomy (NCBI): domain Eukaryota; kingdom Metazoa; phylum Arthropoda; class Insecta; order Ephemeroptera; family Siphlonuridae; genus Siphlonurus; species Siphlonurus alternatus. The sequence continues at coordinate 20,490,897 of OX463781.1, read as the reverse complement.
GTCACTGAGGTAGAAGGAAATCACAAAGTAGCGGGAGTCACTTCCTTGGTCACGGAGTTCAGCCGAGAAGCGTAAGACATGACTGTCCATCCCCTGTCTAAACACAAAGAACCATGCTTTTATAATGAGTATGAGTACCACAAGTAGTGCACTCACCTGTCTTTCGTAAGAAACTTTGCAAAGTTTCTCCGAGGAGGAATTGGTACGATACTCTTGCAGTTGGCTGCTGAATCCTCAAAGCTCCCAAATCCATTGTAAGGTGGCAGAGGGGGTGCAGGGGGACGTCTCAATTCCTCAGAATCCTCATCGTAAGGTACAACAAATGGTGTAAAATCCTCTGAAAATTTATGTTTATAAATTATTCATTGATCCCTGATACCATATTTACATATTACATATTTTAATTTTCTTCACAATTCTATATAATTTTGTTACTTTCTTTCATAACAAAGTCCCTCACCTGTGCCATATTTGCTGTGGTAGTACTTTTGTGTGAAGGCATCACAACTGGTTAGCACCACCTGCCGTCCAAACACATTGACTGCCGCTCCGATGGAGAGGTCAGAGTCTCGCACCCACTCACATGGAAGGCGAGCTCCATCTGCAGGGCTTGGATCCATCAGAAAGTGACCTCTCATCACGTTCAGGACAGGGTGCTGGTCCGGAGCACCCAGGCTCACAATGGGGCCAGTCTAAATAATAATGGCAATGATGAGATGGAGTTTAGATGCAAACACTTTTCTCTAATCGGTGTCCGTACCTTGGGCAGGCGTCCCCGCTTAACGAGGGTTGCACCGGAGTCAAAGCGAACCTCGAGGGTGTCATCAGCCAGGTAGTAGAGCACTATGAGGCGGTGCAGGCGGCCTCCAGAATTCTGCCTGTCATCCCAGTAGCCCGAGAACTTGAGCACCAACCCATCAAGCAGCAGGAACTGGCGCTGACTTGGCAGACCAATCTAAGCACAACCAGCTGTGTCAACTTCCTACTTTACAAATCATTTGAACAAACTACATTTGTATTTTATTTCACAAAGTTTCTCACCATTGAATTACTTATGGTTAGATAATTTTGCAATGCATATTTTAGTAACAAAACACTCATAATATGAACATTAGTTTTTGAGAACCAAATTATTTACTATTTTATATAAAAAAAAAGGAGGAAAAACAACATTAAAATATAATTATGTATACCCTAACGTGCTTGTCTTGCTGCTCTCTGCGATTATCCTTTGTGCTCTCCACAAACGGCTCTTGGTTTTCTGGCACAAAAGCTCCAAGCTTTTGCAGTAGCAGCCGAGTGAAGCGGTCACAGCCCACCAGAGAGAACTGACGTCCATACAGCTCCACCGTCTTGCCAACGTTCAGGTGGGCTATGCTGTAGTAGCCAGAGCCTTGAGAGGCTGCAGTGTTGATGTACGCTGCATTCAAATGTTGCATACGCCAAGCAGAAGGCATAGGGATTCTGTGTCGATGTATAAAGGTTCCTAAGAAATATCATGTTAAATATTACCATCTGAAATGAATACATACACATTTCAAAAAGTTATTAAATTAATACCTTGATAACAACCACTATTTTCCACCTTGGGCTCAACAACTTGCATTGTATCATCTTCCAAATAGTAAAGTATTTTGCATTTCCGTTTTTTATCTTTTTCTTGAAAATAAGCATCAAACTTTAAAACCTGGAAAAGAATGGTAAAAAATTGCCTTATTTATTTAGACAACAAGCAAATAAATCAATAAATAAATTAAAAAAAAAAAAAAAAAGGTCCAAACCTGCTTATCATAAAGCAACCAGTGATTTTTGGGTGCTGGGGGCACTTGTCCTTCTTCAACTATCAGGTTTCCTTCAGGACTGGGTCGAGCAATGTCTGAGAGCATGCATGTCTCATTCTGCAGCATAAAGCGTTGAGACTTGTGGAACTGTTGCTGGTATACTCGCTGTAAACAAGAGAAATATATTGTTTGTCAAAATATTTTGTGTCTCGGACCTTCTTATTTTTACAGCTAATACTTTTTTAGCAAAGAAATACAGTAGCTGGAAGAGAAACTTAACATAAAAATTTAAATAAATTAATCTACACAATATGAGAAATTAGGAAAAAAAAAAAAAAAAATGAAGGTAAAGACAATTGTGTTATATTTCTTTTTTATTAAAGATTGAGCAAAATAAAGCAACTTACAGATGCATCAATTACATAGCCTGGTAAGAGAGGCAATTTTGGCTTCTTTAACATCTTACTAGAAGTTTTTAAAAACTATTTAGTATAAAAAACTTGGAATATTAACTACCATTTAAAAAGAAAACAAATTTAAAATCAATTATTGGTTGCTAGGTAAATAACAATGCAATAAACAATGTAAAATAAACAAACTAGTAACCTAGAAATATTACCATGGTTACAGAATATATTATGACTATGATATGCAGTTTAATCAATAGTTAGAAGGAAAGTATTTTATTCAATTGAAATTAAAACAATATTAAATTGGAGCTAGCCATTTCTTTTTAATGTTTATTAGTTTTATTACTGTTGTTCAGCAGTAATGGATGACTGTACAAGTTTGTCACCATTAGAATCAGAAGCAGTTGCAGGGGTTTTGGAAGACTGCATAACCAAGTTAGCCATCTTAGGGCATAGACTTCCAGTTCCTGCGGTGCAACCTGAAATTATTGGCTATCAAACTTTGGAGGAAAAGTATGCTAATAGTTTAGTATTGAATTTTCATTATATTTTTTTGCATTTTCTTTAATGTCTATCTGTATGCAGGTTTGGAAAAGAAGAGTTTAAAGTCCACACTGAAAGCTCAAGTCCTTACTCAGCCAGTATGCTTAAACTGCAGAAAGATAGGTACATAGAATAATTACAGTAAAAATAACTTGTTATTATAAAAAGTCAAGGGAAATTAGGTTTACCATGTATCTAGTATTATTTTATAACAAGTTTTTTCTATGCTAATTATTTTTGATGGGACTGCAATCCAAGGACTATATACTGGGAGGACGGCCTAGCACAACTTATTGAAGAACCTTGATACTCGACAATTCTCCCCAACCTTCGGGGAAGTCCGCTAAATGGGCCACGTGCTCGGGCGGTTTCTTTGAGGACGTCAAGGATTTGACAGCTTGACAGATTTGACGGATGGCTAATAAAGCGTCATCTTTGACCGCGGTATCTTTGTAGCCGACTCTAGGCCAATCAAATGCGCTAGAAAAGTCAAGATCGTGACGTCACTGGGTTGAGGAAATGTCGGCGCAAAAAGTTAAGCCGTCCTCTTATATAGTCCTTGACTGCAATCTCCTTTACTCAAAATCAAATTTAAAGGCCTTATGAACCTTTTCACATATTAAGTACACGGTTAGCTTTGCTTCAGTGTGATTCGGCTGCATATTTTTTTTTGTTTCAGTAGCACAAATATCAGAGATAATAGCTGATGAAGAAGCACCTGTGACGTCACTCACGCTCATTCAGCAGCGACAATATAGAGAAATCCCTGCAAAAGATAGGTTCACTCCCGCTGCAACCACGGCCACAATTTTACTTCTGGAATTTTAAAACTTTACCAGGGCAGTCTTGATAGTATTTGTCAAATAGACTGAAATTTTTTGGTGGTGTGTGTACAGACTGAGTTATTGCGGTAGCAAGATAAGCCAAAAATTTAACATTGTTTTCCTCTATACAACATTTTCGCTCCTCTTTCTACCGCAATAACTCGGTTTGTATGAATGTCATCAAAAAAAATCTTTCAGGCTATTTGAAAAATACTATCAAGACTGTCCTGGTAAAGTTTCAAAATTACAGAAGTCAAATTGTGGCCGTGGTTGCAGCGGGAGTGAACCTATCTTTTGCAGGGATTTCTCTATATTGTCGCCGCTGAATGAGCGTGAGTGACGTCACAGGTTCCTTTTCATCGGCTATTGATATTTGTGCTGCTGAAACAAAAAATTTTATGCAGCCGAATCATACTAAAGCAAAGCTTACCGTGTACTTAATATTGTGCAAAGGTTCATAAGGCCTTTAACCTAACAACAATTTACGTAATAACGAGTTTTATTTTAAAAATAAAGTATGCATATTAAAAAATTATATTTACTGCTCTGATTGTCTGCTGATTATTTTATGTGTAGATCGCTCCTGGAATACATTCTAAAGGAGGCTGTCGATGAACTAAAAGAGGAGAGAAGTTTCTATAAACTTCATCTTAAAGTTATGCAGTTTCAAAGGGAACACAATGAAGAGAGAAAACTACTGTCAGAATTAGCTGAACTAAGTTTAACAGCTCCAGGGCTTAAAAAAGACTTAGCAGCTGCAAAACAAAGAGCACAAGCTGAATTAAGGCAAAGCCAACAAACTTTGGCTAAAATACAGGTAAATAATTCAATAATTAAAGTAATAACTACTGTACTTTATGAATTTTTATAAATACTGTAATTTAAAAACAAAAGAAAACTTTAATGCTTGCTTTCTCTCGTCTGCAGGATCGTGTTGCTCGGATGCGGGGGGAGGGCTCTGCACAGCAAGCATTGGCTGGCAGCTGGGAGGAGGCACGTGCAGAACAACTGGAGATGGCACTTGCACTAGCAGAGGACGACCTCGAAGGACGGCTAGAGGAAGTGGCAAGAGAGACGGACATCGAGCTGCGAGTGCACGTTGAGATGGAGACAATTTTGGAGAACACCATCCTGGTTCGTGATTTGAAGATTTTGTAGAACCTTTTTAATTCTTAAATTCATTGGCTTTGTTGTATACAGTACCAGAAGAATATCATTTTATCACACACTGAAAATAGAGAGTAATCAATAAAGAAGATTTAAAAATTTGAGCATCAATGTCTGTATGTTACAGAGTCTACGTCAGCAAGAAGCAAAGTGGAAAGAGAAATTTGCAAAAGATAAAACAGAGAAAGCAAAAAAGCTTGCAGCATTAAAGGAAAAACGAGAAAAAAATTTCCATCAGCTTAAAAAGCTTGCAGAACTGGTAAGTAAATTTGTGTACAATGATAATAAAAGTGAAAATCCCACATCAAAATCAAGAACAGTAAATAATAAGCACTCACCATTTCCAGTATCGTCAGCACAAGAAGCAACTGCGAGCGTATGAGGGGTTGCGTCTGAAACGACAACAGGCCCTCGAGCAGGTCCGTTATGAGACAAAAACTGCTACCCTCATTCAGTCCTGGTGGCGAGGAACAATGGTCCGCAGGGGCCTTGGGCCTTACAAGAAAAAGAAGAAACCAGTCAAAGAAAAGCAGCCAAAGAAAAAGACTCATTAATACTCACCACAATAATGAAGCTGCTTCAAATAAAAAACAAACTAGATTTTTTACTGTATGTAATTAAAAAAAAATCAATACAATTAAATGTTATTTATTTATAATACAAATTTATAATATTGTCTACAGAAAGTTTTCATATAAGAACCATTTACAAAAAAATAATAAAAAATCAAAAAGAAGATTTCAGCATCTCTCAAAGACTTGGTACAGGTCGTGCAGGTTTGCAATCTGCAGGACGGCTCCGTTGTCAGCCAGAGGTCGAGGTGGCAAGAATGAGGAACGGAGAGCGCTGAAGATGATGTTCTCCATCACCCACTTGTAGCTGCTGTCTGCCGAGTCTGCAGCCTTCCTCGCTTCACTCTGCAAACAATGCCATGTCGTTACAGATAGCATAGATTGTGTGATGCAAAAAAAGTTAATTGTTAATTTTAATTTTAATTTTAAATTAAGGCAATAAGATTATGAATATATTAATTGATAAATAAATAACATAAATTTAAATTTTAAGCCACTGAAACAACAGATCAAAATATTAAGCTGCTCAGAGAATCTTTGGTTAAAGGCTATTTTTCTGAATTAAAATATAATATGACAGTGATATTAAAGGCCTTCTGAACCTTTTCACAGTATTAAGTGCACGGTTAGCTTTGCTTCAGTGTGATTCGGCTGCATAATTTTTTTGGTTTCAGTAGCACAAATATCAGAGATAATAGCCGATGAAGAAGCACCTGTGACGTCACTCACGCTCATTCAGCGGCGACAATATAGGGAAATCCCTGCAAAAGATAGGTTCACTCCCGCTGCAACCACGGCCACAATTTTACTTCTGGAATTTTGAAACTTTACCAGGGCAGTCTTGATAGTATTTGTCAAATAGACTGAAAGATTTTTTTTGGTGGCGTGTGTACAGATTGAGTTATTGCGGTTGCAAGATATGCTAAAAATTTAACATTATTTTCCCATACAACATTTTTGCTCCTCTTTCTACCGCAATAACTCGGTTTGTATGAATGTCATCAAAAAAATTCTTTCAGGCTATTTGACAAATACTATCAAGACTGCCCTGGTAAAGTTTCAAAATTCCAGAAGTAAAATTGTGGCCGTGGTTGCAGCGGGAGTGAACCTATCTTTTGCAGGGATTTCCCTATATTGTCGCCGCTGAATGAGCGTGAGTGACGTCACAGGTTCCTTTTCATCGGCTATTATCTCTGATATTTGTGCTGCTGAAACAAAAAAAAATTATGCAGCCGAATCATACTAAAGCAAAGCTAACCGTGTACTTAATATTGTGCAAAGGTTCATAAGGCCTTTAAATTTCTTAAAAAAAATATGTATAGGAAAATTTATCACGAGTTTTCACTTACAATGTTAAATTAAATTTGAAATTTTACTTTAAAAATATAATGAATAAATTAAATAATAAATAAATAAATGGTGAAAATGGAATTAGTGTGGGTACGATAATGTTATGGTTGCTGTTGTATGCGGATGATGCATTGGTGTTAGCTGATAGCGAAGATGACTTGCAAAGAAGGTTAAACCGTTTGGAAGTGAGTACTAGTCATATGGATTTGAAAATCAATGTGAGCAAGACAAAAGTAATGGTGTTTGGTAGTACAGATAGCAACGAGGCAAAAGGAATTGTCCTAAAAGGAGAACAGCTGGAACGAGTGAAAGAATTTGTAAATTTGGGAAGATTGTTTCGAGAGGACGGAAGTGTAGATGGAGAGATTGATAGGAGAGTAAGTTCTGGCAGGAGGATTGTGGGTAGTATGGCAGGGTTGTGTCGCACTGAGCTGTTGTCTAATACGGCTAAGCTAGCTGTGTATAACTCTGTCCTAATACCAACTTTGATGTATGGATCTGAAGTATGGGTGTGTCAAACAAAGCATAGAAGTAAGTTGAATGCTGTTGGTATGAGTTTTTTAAGGAATATGTGTGGTAAAACTAGGATGGATAGAGTGAGAAACACATGGGTGATGAATGAGTGTGGAGTGAAAGAAAGCGTAATTGACAAGTATGAACGAAGTACACTACGTTGGTTTGGACATGTTGAGAGAATGGGTGATGAACGAATTGCAAAACAGGTGTTTAAAGGTAGTGTACAAGGCATGAAAGGATTAGGTAGACCTAAAAAGGTTTGGTTGGATGTTATTGCAGAATGTTTGAAGAACAGAAGTGTTAAAAGTACACAGTGTAATAGAGAGTGCAGAAGGCAAAAGAGTGTTATGAGTATTTCTGAAGCAAGTGGAGTATGCAAGAATCGAGTGCTTTGGAGGGCAATTTGTAGACGGCCGAGGTAATAATGCTGCTGGCTTACCCCGTAAAGGGATATGGCGTCATGTATGTATGTACATAAATATAAATAAATATAAATATTAAATAAATACCTTGTCTACAAGTGGAGTTTCTGCTTCCAAAACATTACTGATTGATTCAGATTGCTTGTTATCAGAGTTTGTTTTAGAATCAATATGAGGTGTGGCGTAAAATCTTGCCAGCTCTCTGCTGAGGGAATCAAAGCAGTCCTTCTCTTTGTCCCACTCCACCTCTGTTGCCATGCGGATGAGTAGCATGGGGAGGCCGAGCATGGACGGCAAGTAGCGGTCCAGCAGAAGTGGCAGGGTGTGCAGCTTGCCAGTTTCATCAATCTCGATGGAGAAGTAATCTGTCAGCATTGCAGACTTCTTGGTCAAGAATGCAGAGATGACCTTGGCCAACTCTTCTTTTGGCCCATGACTTTCCTCCCAGCCAGATTCCTCAGAGTGCAAGGCTGCTAATGCTGCTTGTTCAACAGAAATGGGTTCAGAAAAACGAATAGCACCAAAATTACCAAAGTCAAAGATAAATAATTGATAGAAAAACTCTTCACACATCTGTTGAACGTCACACATGTAAAGTTTTGTGCCATGTTGAACAAATGCTAATTTGTCGTTTTTCAAACAACCAACAAATGAGTGATCTTTAAAAAGTTCTTTCAAAGTTAAATGACAATTGTTTTCAATCTGAGACCTCAATTCTAAAATACTGCTAAGTGAAATAACTCTTCTTCCTGGAGCTGATGAATTTGGAGTGATGATTGATTGAGAGGCTGGTATTTTTGACACTGTAAAGAATTTATCAAGTTTCTGTTCTGTGCTATCAGTTCTGATGATTTCCGACACTCTAGCTTCCGAGGCTGGTTTGCTGGTAACGGTGATGTTGCTGGGAAGAATGGCTTGTGTCACAAATGTGCGCGATGACTGACAGCTTGTCAGTCGCTCATTGACAGCCTGACGAACGCGCTCGAGAATCACCTGCTCATGAAGAAATTGAACCATTTCTTTTGTTGGATGTACATTAACATCAACCATTCTTGGAGGAATATCCAAACTCAGATAGACGAAAGGATTTGTATGATTAGGTAAATATGTAGTATACACTTCTTCAATCATTTTCTTCAAAGCTGAACATTCAACTAATCTTCCATTGATGAAAAGAATGAATTCTAAGCGTTTTGCAGAATAATTTGGATTTGTAATCTGTCCTCTCAGTTGGAATTTGAATTCAGAATCTTCATATGATAAATCAAGAAGTTCTCTAGCAATTGCAGATCCAAATATTATTTGAATATTTGCTTTAGCTGTTGAGTCCATAGGTGTGCTGATTTCAGTAGAAGTTTCACCTTGTTTCTTCAATGAGAATCCAATTTTATGATTATGGATGGCGTAGCGTCCAACTACATCTGAAATTCTTGAAAATTCTTCAGATGCACTCTTTAGTGCTAGGCGTCGAGTCGAAATGTTGTAAAACAGATCTTCTACGATAATTTTGGTACCTTGGTTTCCAGCACATGGTTTTGGAGGACCTTGCAATTTGCTGTCAACATATGAAGCTCTGCAAAAATAAGAAAAATGTGAAATGTGAATACAGTAAGCATGAAAACTCTTTAGCCTGAAAAGTAGCAGTTTGCGCACGCAAATTTCTCATCAATCTCAAAACCATGAATAGTAAGACATCATATTTACCTGTAAGCACATTTAGCATCTACTGTCTTTGTCACCACAGTCAAATGAGCAACATGACTGATGCTTGCCAACGCTTCTCCTCTGAATCCGTAAGTGGCAATTGACGACAAGTCTTCAAACTTGCTGAGCTTACTTGTTGTGAAACGCTCACAAACAATCTCAAGATCTCCTAACCTGATTCCAGTGCCGTTATCTTGAATTTGCAGGAATTTCATTCCCCCTCCATGGACAGTGACTTGAATACTGGTTGATTTAGCATCAAGGCTGGAAAAAATAATGCTTTCATCAGTAACACCAGGTCACAAAAACTCAAACAAATTGCTGGTCAATGTTAAATTCAAAATTGGGGGGGTGGGGGTGGGGGCTAGCCAGCCCCGTTCTGGATCCGCACCTGGGGGGTCTTCAAATAACACAAATTACAACAATCCTAAAATTAAGGGTAAGGTAACGCCACCAATGTTAAATTTTCCACTCTCATTTGTTCCTCCGAAAATATTTCAAAATATTCTCCTCTATGTCGTTCATTAGCTCTTAAAATATCGTCAATACAAATACGATCTAGTTTCCGAGTTACGTGTATTGAAACTAAACCCATTTATTGAACAAGCATACGCTGCATTTCAGTGACATTAGAAAAATTCTATAATCCAATCGTCCGATTTTTAAAAAAAACTAGAAACAAACTTAATGCACTAGGACAAACCTTCACAGCAAAAAAAAAAGACAATTATGAGAGTGGGAGCGACATAAATTGATAATAACTGCACGATTTTTGACACTCGCATGTCTCACACACCCCTTTTTGGTCGGCCATTAAGCAACTGGCGAATGAAACAGGCTGACTAATGAACCAAAACAACGCTTATAATCCACTCACATAAAGTAAAAACTTTCCAAAAATGTTTTATAGTAATGAAAAAAAAGTTTTATAAATAAAACAACCATAACAGTTATTATTTAACTCATTATTTATAAATAAATTGAATATAAAACTGCCGTGACTTGCGTGGTATCTTTAGAGTGGGACAATTTGAATATTGATATAGAGGCGCTGCGATCGCGGCGCAACTCTGGCGTTCCCTTTCCCTTAAGACAGTCTTAGCGTATTCTTTATTGTTGCGCTAAGACAGTCTTAGGCTAAGTTTAGGTTAAGTGGTGTTATTTGAAGACCCCCCTGACTCATAGCACATGTTGTGGTTGTATGCTCGCGAAAAAATATACCATTGCAAGTATGGTGGACAAAACTTTGAGAACCGAGCGAGTAAGGTATGAAAGAAGCTAAATAGTTTCACTGCTAAAACGTGGTACAGTACATATCTTTTAGATTGCTTCAGTATAATTTTTTTCAAGCCTAGCACTGCTAAACTACAAGGAATAGCAAAATAAAGAGAGCTACCTAGAGTATATTCCTATATTGTAAAGTTACGCAGCTGCTTGCAATGTGAAAACCCTGTCCACGCCTGGTTGTAGTTCAGGCGCATTCTGGGTTTCCACTTCGAGCAACTTGCGGTGGCTACTGGCAGGGCTTGAAGTGAAGTCCTGTCTGCGCCTTGACTATAGAGAGGCGTGGACGGGATTTCTACGCTGCGAGCAGCTGCGTGATGCCATAAATTGTCATAAAATATGCATACTGTACTGTAACCGAAGCAGTACATAGACGTAGCTCTTTTTATTTCACTCATCCTTGTAGTTTAGCAGTGCTAGGGTAAAATAAAATTGTACTGTGAAGCAAACTAGAAGAAACACGTACCGGGTACAGTATATATATATTATATTATTAAGTATAATATGTACAAGTACATGTATCATAACATATGTAATGTATTTATATATGATATATCATATATATCATATGCATAATATAATAATATATGATATAATATACGTATGCATAGTGACGTAGCTACAGTATAACAGATCTTAGTTTACGTGTGGATTCGATTACGCGCGGCGGCCATCTTGGAAGTCATAACATGGCTAAGATAGGGGGCGCCAGTCGGTCTAGACGTATAGTCTAGCCATGTCAGGCGTAAACTTAGATTTGTTTTACTGTAGTGTATCGTCGTTGTAGCGCGTTTTTGGCCGATCTTCCAGTTGTAAGTTATGACTCCATGGCCGATCTATATATTGTAAGTTATGACTCTTTGGCTGATCAGCTTTATTTTTGCCAGGGACGAGTGGCCGAAATGTCAAAAGTTACAACTTTTGTTTTATTGCGCCATTCGAAAGAGTGCAAAATTTGACACAAGATGGCATTAGTGGTATTTTCCTAATAATTTTCATTTAAATGCTAGAAAAATAATAAAAAAAGGGGCGAGGCCCGCGAAATCAGCTGTTTGCAAATAACACGTAACAAAATATCAACACAGAGCAAAAACTTAAATCATATATTTATTCAATCCAGTTATTTACTTCTTCTGGCTGCAAAGAATAATTTTCCTAACGGCCAATTAACATTTAATCAATCAAGTAACAAAATATCTCTCCAGATTGCATCGGGTGATCTCTAAAATCTGGAATCATGCATGCAACGATTGAATAACTCGTAATTATATGGTTCAGCTACGTGTATAATAATTAATAATAATTAACTTAATAAGTAAATGTGATTTTTTTCAAAATTGTTGTGATTTTGTTTATAAATATTATTTTGTTATTGCGGCGCGCGCCCTACAGTAGGGTGACCAGATATCTTGATGTCCAAAACGGTACATGCCCCCAAGATAGAGGTCTGAAGGGCCAAAACCCCCGCCGGAGGCGCGATTTTTTTGGGTGCCACGCCCCCTTTTTTACTTTTTTTTTTTCTTAATAGATTTTCAAATGATTTTTTTTTTTTTTGCATGAAGCCGTTTTTTCCGAAAAAAGTTATTTTATTTGAAAATCCATTAAAGAATTTTCGTCATAGATGATTATTATTATTAGTCTTTTATTAAACACAGAAAGTGTACATATTAACAGCACTAGAAACATACATTATAGAAAAACATTACAATAGAACACATAAAACATACATACAAAACATATATAATAGTTACAGAATAATAGAACAATAGAAAATGATAATAAAACAATATAAAATAAAATAACAGATGATACTAACAGCCTGTTACATCATAATAATAATATATCATATATATAATCACATATATATAAGACAAAATATGACATAGAAAATAGATAGAATAAAAAAAAAACTTATTGCTTCATTGCTATTCAAAATCTATAAACTATATGAAATCTCCCCTGGCATAATCGCTAATAGACTTAATTCTAGATTTACAGATATTTAAATGATATTGGCTACAATATTCATTACATAATTTACATACACAAGATTGTTCAGCTTTATGATAACCAGAAGATTTACAAATTAGATAGTGGAAGCCGTGAACAGCCTGGCGAGTTAAAACATTTCTAACATTGGATCTATCCAATTGGGGCAGACACCAATATTTACATGTCATAGCATCAGTGCTGTAAAACTCAGGATTAATATCCTGAGCTTTTTGATTCCTGACAGCTATAAAATTGGAATATTGATCTGTCGTTGGAAGTTTAAACATTTCTTTGATTTCTGTAATAAAATAATTGGAATCTATCAGTTTATAGGCCAGTCTAGTTTCGGTAAATTTTGACAGACACAGTAATCTTTTAACAAACATGGCTTTTACTGATTCTAATTTATCAAAATCGGATACAGATAAATGAGGCCATACAATTTCAATACCATAAGTAGCCACAGGGGCGACTTTTAAATTGAATAGTTTGAGCCCTGTTTTGACGGATAGACCAGACAGCCCTGAGATAGTGTACATAACAGTGATAGCGTTCTTACATCTTTCTGTTATATGTTTAGAAAAAGAAAGCCCTGTCATTTGAAGTATTATGCCAAGATATTTAAATGAATTTAGAAATTCAATCTTTTGACCGTCACAATAAATTTCATCGTTTTTGCATAACGGTCCGCCTCTTCTAAACTTAACAACCTTGGTTTTCTCTGTGTTAATTTCTAGACCATTTGTTTTGGCCCAGATGGATAGATTATTTAGCGCTTTTTGTAGCTTGACTTTGCTCTTTGAAATAATAGCAAGATCATCTGCATATAAATTTAGTACGACTTGATCATTTTCATTTTCACAGTTTATATCTTTTGTAATCTCAGTTATATCTGCAGTAAAAAGATTGAAAAGAAGAGAGCTGCTCGGGTCTCCTTGCAAAACTCCGTTAGATTGAATAATATTACTAGAACATGATGATTATTATACATAGGTATTTTCAGAACTTCAGACGAAGTTTGAGCAAAACGCTGTTTTCTGTTCCATAAGGCTGCATGTCTCAGGAAAACAAACTTTGGAATTTTTTTTTTTTGCGATGAAGCTATTTGAGATGAAATTTTTTGGTTTTCATTTCTCAATAAAGCAAGGCAGGTTAAAATATTTTAAGGAAATAAAATAATAAATTATGCAATCGCTCACTCTACTTTAAATAATATAAATAATTGCATTTTTTTATATATACATTTTTTCATAGAATTAGAAAGAAAGAGATTTATTATAGTCACCATGCAAGAAAACTGTGCCAGTGAGTTGATTTCTTAAAATCAACCTTTTTTCTTGACCTGGCCACGATCCTATTTTGTTGTAAAGTTGCATGTAAAATAAAAAGAAACAAAAGCAGTAAAAGAAATTCATACTCAAAAAGCATAACTTCGAAGAATACTTTTCCAATAAAAAAAAGTATATTTAAATATTTTAAATTGATTTTTTTTTTTTAATTTTGTTATCAAATTTTCCGTCTCCATCCAAAATATTTCTAAATGTACGTGTTACTTAAATGATGCATTATATATTAAATTTGTTTATAAATAAATAAAAATTAATATAATGTCACGAGATAAATTATACAAAAAAAATGGAGTATAAAGCAAGAAATTAATTTGAATTACTTTTAATCGAACTGTTCATTTTGCAACTCTTGTTAGAGTAAAATAGCTGAAGAAGTTAAATTGAATTAATTTATATCATTCAAATTGGACTTAATAACAGCTAAAACTACTTGATTGTATATGAATAATATTTGTGGTGTTTTTCCCTCACATTATTTTCCATTTATTTACGTAATATCCATGCACGATTATTGTGAAAAAAAAAAAAAAAGAAAAAAAAAAAAAGAAAAAGATATAGAACTTTTTGTCTAAGCCACGGCACAATGCATAAGAATGATTTTTTCAATTTTATATTCTGTCATCAATATCAAGAAATGATATTTTTGTGAAAAGTTTTTTGCTTATTTTTTATTCAAAATTTAATCGAAAAGTAGTGACTTCATTTCACGTAGTATATATATTAATTATATGCATACTTGCGCGTACATACAAAATATATCTATTGCGCAATTTTGGAATAAATATGCTGTTTTGCGAATGCGATCGAGAAAAAGGGGCATGGAGTTGCAAAATCATTTGCGTCCGTACATTTTCGTAAATATTCACAACCACATTCTTATGATTTTTTTTTTATTTTTTTGAATGATAAAAATTTTAAAAAATTTCCCTTTTTTAAATTTTGTCCGAAAGCGGTACATTTAGGCGTCCCGAGAGTCTCTTTGGGGACACCGGGACATGGTACTCTAAAACGGTACTGTACCGGTCAAAACGGTACGTCTGGTCACCCTACCCTACAGTATATCGGAAAGAAATAATTAAGCTTTTATTAGTATGTTAATTTTGATACACATCTGCCTGTGGGGGAAAATATTGCAACTAACCACAATAAAGGCGTCACAAAGATCTGTAACTTGCATGCATATATTGTAGAGTGTCGTAATAACTATAATAGATAAAAAATACCGGTATTTAAATAAAATTATTATTTTACGATATATAGCTAGCATAGTTTTACATTTTTTTTTTAGCAATTATAATATACTCTAGGACGTTCTTATATAACTAGGAAAAATTAGCAAATAAAATTATATTATTATTATTATTTTGCAAGTTATTTTATATTTTTTCTACCATATATATCGCTGCGTATAATAATATATTGTGTGATGTTAAAAGTTTGTAAAAACATGTTTTTATGCTCGCTTGAAAGAGTCGAAGTGCGACAGCTAATTGGTCTCTTCTAGCAGACACGTACATAACTTTTGTTAATTCATTGACGGTCCAACGTGTGCTATCAATATTATACTATTATAATATTGATATATTATATTATTATCGTATGAACCTGAAAAGACGAAAGAAAAAAAATCGCGAGATACCGCGAAGCACAACGCTCACTTCCGGCTTCGTGAATCCCGCTCATTATATACGTATACCCATGATAGAATTATATATAGTGATCGACGTACCATATTAATATTTGTTGTTATAAATAAAATTTAGCATAAATAAATTATAAAATAGCGTAAATATATTTACTATATATATTTTTATGATTAATTCAGCAATGGAATTCTGCTACGCGTCTATTAACAAAGTATTCTTCGATCGAGCATAGAACTCGCTGTGATATTTAATCGTCTTGGTTACGTTTAATTTCCGCGTTTATGTGCAGACCTGTAAAACAAGTAGCATGCTAAGTAAGCTAATTTTTTTGCATCAATTGCAATTAATGAACTTATAATTGCCTATTGCATTGCTGTTATTTATTACACAAAAAAAAATCGACATTATCAGCGATCGACGATGCTAAAATCACCCAAACTCGGCTGTGTTCGATTCTATTTTTAATAAATAAACTTTTTTTATAGTCCCTGCACAGCCGCTTTTTTTTCCCTAAAATTAAAATAATGATAAACATGAAATAATATTATAGTAATACACAGTAATTTTATGTCTTACCCATGCATTTTCATTTGTCAGCTAGAAAACGAACCATGAAAATGTTTAAGTATTATAGCTGAAAAAAATACGGGTATCATATATGCATATATACGCGACGTATATATAAATAAATATTGAAGACGAGCGCGTTTCATTAATTTTAATTAATTCTGTAATTCTATTACATCGTGTTTTTAATTTCTAGCCGAGTTAACAACGTGAGAGAGGATTATTACATGCATTTTCAAGCCCTGTCGGATTATGGCAAATTTCATTTATTTATTATTATTATTTTTTAAAGATGACCGACGGACTTTTATACGTATTTTTTATCGTATTTACATTATAAAAGTGCTGTATACAGGATTTTAATTTCCAATTAATATTTCCGGAGATAATCAGTTTTTTGCTTCTCCTGAACAATTAGAAAAATTGCAGATCAGCCAGAAGGCCATAACTTACAATATGCAGATCAGCCAGAGAGTTATAACTTACAATATATAGATCGGCCATGGAGTCATAACTTACAACTGGAAGATCGGCCAAAAACGCGCTACAACGACGGTATGCAACCATGAAAAATTACAATGTCCATAATATGATGCATTCAGTATGCATATATGTATATAGCATACATATTTTTGTGCACACGGTCAGCATAATAATATGCATACAGATATGCATACAGTACTGTATATATGCCTACCTGTTTTCTATCATTTCCTTCAATGCGTTTGAGGGCCGCTGAATCACTTCTCCTGCTGCAATTCGATTAATGACTACTTCCTCCAGTTTCCTGATTACAGCAGGCTCCTCCATTTCAATATTTGATGTTTTATGTTAATTTTAATCACGTCTTTCCATTAACATTGCAAATAATTAGCAGACGTCCGAGTCCCAGGCCAGATTTTGAGCGGGCTAAGCGGGCTTGCTCAGCTTGCTGCGCTGGCCTTTGGCCTTGCTTAGGGTGTAGTCCGTATTATGTTCCGAACGTTCAGAACATATGAGTGATTACGGACCGACTCTGAACAAAAACATTGACTTCAGAACATCAGATAACGGACCACTTTAAGAACATCTTTTTCGCGGTAATACGCATCAGTTTAAAAAAAAAATACGAAAAAGAGAGAACTGTTCACTGGCTTCAGAAATTTTAACATAAAACTCACGTAACAGTTATTGTTCACCAATTAAGCAAAGATTTACCTCAAATCAAACAGTTTATCACGTAGGTTGCACAGGTTTGTTACGTACTTTTCAAATTTCCCCCAAAAAATTGTGATCAGCTGACTCTAGTTCCGATGGTTCGGAGGAAAAGTTCGCAACACTCGGAACCTCTTTTTTGAAGTCAGCTGACTCACTTCGGGTAACCTCGGAAATGGTTCTGAACATTCAGAACATAATTACGGGACGCCAAATCGAAGGTTCCGAACGTTCAGAACATAATACGGACTACACCCTTAGTTGCTTCTTGCTTTTCCGAACAGCTGATGTTTCCCGCCCGACACAACTGCTTCTCATCCTATCTTTACACTCGCTCTAAATTTTCCCCAAAATAACGAAAATAAGCAGATCAAAATACTTTTTAGAAAAATAATTAGTATAAAAAATTAGTATGGAACTTTAATATTTTTAATCATATTTTATAGAACAAATACGAAATAAATTTTCAGACAAATTAACGTTCGAGGCACTGTAGCTATCACGTGGTGGTGTTGACAAAATTTTCAAGCATGGCAGCCATGACGACGAGTATGATGTGGTTTCGGAAAAAGCAGAAGAAAACTCAAAAAATTAAGGAACCTGTTGATCTAACTAAGCGTTTATACTTGCGGATGCCTTTTAAAATAAAGGAGATCTTTGAAATTCAAGATTTACATCCGCTAATTACGAGAGTGGTCCTTCCAAGGCAGAGTGGCAGGTCAGTTAATGTCACATGCATGCATGAATATGGACTGTACAATATGCATATCATATCACATATGCATACTGTACTGTTGATATTACTGTATGATATGCAGAGACCAGCACAGACTTACCGCAGCATGATTATATATGCATAATATATGCTCGTATATAGTTTAGTGTATGCATACATAATTTATGATAGAGATTGCATATATACAACCACACCTTACTGTATAGCCAGTAGCCTATGCATACAGTATAGGATGCATTGAACGATTGATACATATGCATACCATACGCAACGTTTCTTTTATGTATGCATGATACCTTTATATCCTTAAATATAAAGCCAACCTGGTTTATTGCACCATATATGGAGCAGCGTTCAAAGGAGAGAGAGAGGGAAGATACCAACCTGGCCATGGGCCCCTCTTTATCACTTATATAGGGAGAGGGTGGCCTAAAACTGCAAATTAAAGAAGTTTCGTTTTCAGTCGTTAGATTACCTTCGGAACAGTTTTCCAAATACATAAGCCAGAAGCCTATACCTAGCTATAGTTATACAGTAGTTTGTTTAAGTTTATATACAGCAGCGCTAGCTAATATTGTTCAATCCTAAAACATGATGTGTGTTTGTCACTATAGGAGGTGACAGGAGCAGTCTGGCTGCAATAGCGACTGACTTCAAAAGTCATGTTTGAATGTGTTAATTGTCCTTGCCCTTGGCCCCCTCTATAGTTACAGTCTAACAGATCTTAGAATACTGTAGACACTATGGCGCCAGCTCCAGACAGTCTAGACTGAATGGCGGCATCCATAAGATCCTTAATATTTATTTTCAAGATGTCCGCCGCGCGCAGTTAAATCCACACGTAAACTAAGATTTGTAATACTGTATATGACTTACGCCACTGCCAGCTCTACCTTATATGCATACAGTATCATATTATATAAATATATGCATATTGTATTAATTGTATCATATTAATATTATCAATCATATATTATATAGTATGAATATTTGGCTGATACTGTATGCAAACAACACAATGAATGCCGCAGTTCATCCACATAATAATTATGCTAACTCTAATCGTCAACTCTCTTGTTATGACAGGAGAAAGTGAAAACTAAAACAAACTAAAACATAAAGGGGCAGGTTTCACAATTGGCATACGTAATTATTTTGTAGTATAATTATGTACACTACTATATTTTATATTATATTATGATTGTGTCCAGTATTACTATGAATTTGGTTGCGTAACCTGAAATTGAGGACATGTTTTTTTTTTGGGGTAGTGCTCTTCTTACTTCCCTTAAAATTGCCCTTGTGTCTTGGAGCTTCAATGCAAAGCAGAGTAAAGTTTGTGGTATGCTGAGGTGTGCACTCCAAAAAGTAATAAATGACTCACCCTACACAGCTTGAGCTTAGGCACCATGTTCAGCACCAAAACAGAGCTTGCTGCAAATATGCATAGGTGTACATCAACTACTGCACCAGTCCCTCATAGCCTCTTCTTTTTCTGTTTATTATTAGTATTATTTTTTATTATTAACTAAGTTAATAGACCACTTGCAAAACTATGTTTTAGCAAAACGTAAACAAACTCATTCACCCAGGTATTGTTGGTTGTTGATTATGTGTATTTTTTTTCCAATACATTGGACCTTATGGGAAATTTACGATTTTCACATACAGATTTCAATGCATTACATACGTATAATTTTAAAAACAAATATATCACCGGCATCTGCAGTTCTTGGCCATTTATAATATTGAAAATTGCATTGGAAGACGGTTTCTTTATTTCAATATAGTAAATTTAGTATGATACCAAATCAGCCAATTGCTTGGGGTAAGATACGTAACCAAGCAAGCTTCAGCTGAGATTGTTTATTATTGCAACAGTTAAAATCAACAAACTGGAGTATGCCTAGTTACGTATCTTACCCCATGAAATTGGCTGATTTGGTGTCATACTAAATTTACTATATTGAAATAAAGAAACCATCTTCCAATAAAATTTTCAATATTAAAAATGGCCAAGAACTGCAGATTCCGGTGATATATTTATTTTTAAAATCATACGTATGTCACGTATTGAAATCTGTATGTGAAAAACGTGAATTTCCCATAAGGTCCAATGTATTGGGAAAAAAATACACATAATCAACAACCAACAATACCTGGGTGAATGAGTTTGTTTACGTTTTTCTAAAACATAGTTTTGCAAGTGGTCTACTATAGATAAAATTATAGACGTAATTTCTTCTTGAAAGCTAGTCAACAATATAACATTACATATTTCCTACCACGAGTCTGGCCCAAAATATGCAAGCCTTTTAGGTAAACTATAGATATCTCTATTTCATAATTTTATTTTCATTATTATTTTAAAATTTAGAGTATATTTACTGCTAGGAGGTTTCCTTAAATTGCTCGAAGAAGCAATGCACGAAACTAATTTTAACTCCCAAACTATGAACTACTGATTTTTGTACTTTTTGACTGATAAGTTCTGATAACTTTTATACTCTCGGGGCAATTGCAATTTTGGGCTGGACTGTGGTATTGGGTTACCAAACAACAAGTGTGAAACACTGAAACATCTTAAAGATCTGTCGAAACAATCAAAGATGTGACAAAGGTGCCATGTTGTTACAGGTACTGCTTCCTGGAGTTTTCTAGCGCCACTGATGCCGAACTGGCACTGGAGGAGCTCTCGGGCAAGCAGCTGGCCAACGGCAGGCATATTGTGGTGACAAAAGCCGGTGAAAAGGCAAGAAAAGAGCAAGCAGTTGATGCCCCCATCAAGTTCAGGATACAGAGAACCCCACGCAAAAATGTCAACATTCAGTAATGGACTTTATTGCAACACATATTTTTTTTACATATAAAAAAATATATATATTATAATGTAATCAAGATTAAATATTAATATTTTATATTTAAAACAGGTTGTAAATTTATTGAATTAATAACAATTAAAATGCTGTAAAATACATAATTCTGTTTTATTTCACATATAATATATAATATCCTAAATTTGTTGTTTCACAAAAGAATTTTGTTAAAAAAAAAAAACTTTAAGACTAGAGTATATTAATTAAACTAAAATTATATTATTAAATTATTATCAACATATTTATGCTTATTTTTGTAATTATTAAGACTTCAATTAAATTGCTATGTGCTGAAGTTAATTTTTAGTACATACAGTGTCAGAGACCATAAAAATAGCAAAAAATAAAACAAAAATGTTAGTGTTTTTCTGTTTTTAAAATTATAACTGTAACTTTAATTTTATAGGTTAATTTTTGGCAATAATAGAAAATACAGTCAACATATATACATGTTAAAAATATATATTATGATATTCTTATTTATTTGTAAGTATATTGAGCTAGTCATATACATTATAATTATATACCTATTATACCGCAAGTGAGCATTAAATTTGGCTGAAACTCTTTGTGTATACCATGGAGGAATTAAACATTATTACATTATATATTATCCTTGGTTTATACAATATATTTTTATTCTTATTATAGGCTTATAGCTCGCGGTTTCTTACAGCATTTTGTAGGACCATGTGTCCTAAATCTTTAAAAAGTAGTCACTTAATTAAACCAGTCGATACTGTAGCCACGACAATGTAACTTATTTCTGTCACGTAGTATTGATAGGAAAAGAGAACTGATGAGGGTCCTCGTCGGTTGAGCCACGGTACGACGCGGCATCGTATTATTACTGGAGAGGCTCCAAGGCTGGAGGGGGCCGGCGCAGAGTGGTCGGCTATTTCCTGCACAGGCTGCCTGAGAACGGGCCCGGCCTCGTCCACATCCAGAATACACTCGGGACGTGCCAAAAGCATCCCTTCCATCGCAGTAACCCGAGTGCCGGCCAATATAACGTATGCACGTATGCGTAGCAACGTACACGAGAGCCTATACCGCCGGCCAATATCATAGCTGAAACCACCCGCAACATTCATAAAACTACAGCGCAACTTTTCATCTCGAGTTCCGTCTTCTTTTAGAGCATGATTAAATATATTTTACATAACACGTTCATTCATTGGTATTGCCAAGCATTAAATTTATTTTAAAACGCTATTTAAATTGTGTGTAAAATTATTTTTGTAGTTACATATATATATCGTAAAAGCATAATTTTAAATAAATTAAAATTATAGTAAATTATAATAATGATTTTTTTTTCCAAAGGTGAAACCCCTTTTTTCATTTTCACTATTTTTCATAATGATCGTCGGATTAAAATTTATATTTTTAGTTATTTTATTCACTAAATACCAGTCTGCGTAATTTATTTTTAACTGGAAAAAAAAGTATATTAAGCAAGCAGATATACATACAATAAATTTATACAAAAATAATTCTAATATTATAACTAAAAAAAGAAAAAATTAATAATAATTAAAAATATAGTGAGAAAACACTTCATTAATATTTATTTAATATTAATGTTTTTCTTGTCAATAGAATAATAATTAATTTTAATGTGATAACAGAACTAAACAAAATTGTTTTAATAAATAATATATATTATATATTGAGCTTGAATGCACTTGTTTTTCTCTCTTTATAGGTCTCTTCATAGTTTGCTCGCCAACATCAGTATTTTTTATGAATTAAATTTGACTGCATGTAAATTAGATAGTCTAGTCACATATCTTTATTAATTTGAAACATATTATAGTTAAATGATGATATAGTTTATCTTTACATGCATTACTATAAAAAATACAAAAATATTATACTATAAAAATATATTAATATACTAATTAATCAGGCCGGTTTCTTAATTATATTTAATTAATCAAGCAAGTAATTATAATATTTAGAATCAAATCAATGGAGATATAACTAACTAAAAAAAATTGACAATCAATAGTTAATTCATGTATATAAAAAAGTCTATTGGCTAAGAATAAAATATCCCATATATGCCAGCTGTTTTTTGCTGTATATGTAAAAAATAAAGTACGCGACTGCAGAATTATTTATTTATAACTAAAATATACTGGGAAAGCTATTCTGTTTTAACAATCATCTTGAGTTTTTGTCCGCGAGTGAGCTGTGGTTTATTTACAGTTTTCGCTAGCACCTTTGACAGGCTGCTTATTGTATTAGTAGACTTTTAGTAGAGACGAGTAAGTCTTTTGGTCGCTCCGTCAATCGAACACCGGCTGTCGCTGCTGTCTCTATTTAACATTGACGTCATTACCACGAGACCTCGCGCAATCATAAATACATCGAACAGTCGGCTGCTGAGTAGGATGGCACAAAATTTTATACTTGTTTGCTACTGGATTATACCGCCGCAGCGTTCCTCTGGAGGAATTCCAGAAGAAGTGAAGAGAAATAAAAAAGATGTTGCCTTCAGTGGTTACTATAAATAAATACAACGATCTTAGCCTCATTTCATAAATAGAATAAACATATAATATATAGATAGATATAATACAAAAAAATATAAAATATGTATTATACGTTATATGTTTTGCAACTCCCTATATATTATTATTATTATTATTATTATTATTATTATTATTTTTTTTTTGCATTTCTTGATATTTTTTTTTCTCGATGTCAAAATAGCTTTTGAATCTTAAAATAAGTAAATGAGCTATATTAAAGCGTAAAAGAATAATATATATATATATATATATATATATATATATATATATATATATATATATATATATATATATATTCTATATCATAAATTGTATAAAATATATAATGATCTCCAAGGACACAAATTTAAACCGTACAATTGATACAATATGGCATTGTGCACGAATTCATAATACTTAATAATATATAATTATTAATTAGACAGTTTCGCTCACCCCCATTACAAGCAAACTTAAGTCCTTACGTGTACTACGTGATAATTTTGAGATTTCTTAGCTCAATCTAAAAACGTGTACGATAATATATTACACCATAATACTATACATTATCTCGATGACAGCTGATTTATTGTAACCCTGATAAGTATGCAACCTGTTGTGTTTAGATGTTCGAATGGTTGCAGTCCTTGCTGGCTGAAATCACTCCGCATTTTACTATCAGAACCAAAAAGGTGTACATAACCCTCTCCTTATGGAACTTGTATGCTATTCAGGGGTTCACCTTTTTGGTTCTGATAGTAATATCAAATTTAATGGTGCAAATTTATACTTTATCTTTAATTTTGTATTTCTTACAATTTCGTAAACTTTTATATTAAATGTAATATTTTAAGCGGAACCACATCTAATATAAAAATTATCTGAATTTATGATAAAAGAGCACATAAAAAAAGGATATATATATATATATATATATATATATATATATATGTATTATATATATATTATATTCCATGTTTTGAGCACTTGAAACACTGCAAAATCTGTTCAGCTTAATGTAAATGAAGTGTTAAATTTAATTTACGAAATTCTCTCTTCACTTAAGAGAGAGAAAGTTGATAGGCTGGGATTTATTCGTTGTGATGAACACACCTCTAGCGACCTCGGTGGTCTAACTCCTCCTCCACCAAGAATAGCGGACCTAAATGGCCTTCGCATTTATTATAAGTGTCTCCTCGCTTCTAGATCTCACACGTCTTAAATAAATAAACTATTCCCGCAGGACATCAGTCATTCCTAGTTGACTCTTTCGAAAATGTTTACAAACTCACTTTCATTCATATAAAAAACCCCGAGTTTTTTTATGTTTATTATTGTGTAAATTGTTAAGTAGGCTAGCTAGTAAAATGTCAAAATTAAAAGTAGAAAAATAAATGAGCTTTTTAAATTTTTTTTTTAAATATTTTTTATTTGTATTTTAAATTGTGACATTATTTTAATAACATTTTACTACAAAAGAAATTTTATGTAAGATTAATTTGTGTTTGAAAAAGAAAGAAAAAAATAGTTGATGACATTTTAAAAAAAGAAATGTTGAATGGAGATCCTTAAAAAAAACTTGCTAAACATTGTAAAAGCAGTTTTTTTTTTTTTTTAATCTCCAATTTAAAGTAACAAATTTAGTAATCAACCAAAAATAAATTCTATAATATTTACAGTTGAAAAGAAGGTTTACACTACTTTACACTGCAAGTGAGTGTATATTTAAGTTATATCATGTTCTATTTTAAGCTAGTACAAAGTTAAATATATCGTGGTTATGATTTAAGTGTGTAAATTACATCTATTAATAATACGAGTGTAGTAAAACAATGTTGTCTAGCCCGCGCGTCTCACGTCTGTCGTAGTATAATCTCGATGTCAGTGCACGCCAACTTGACGCCCCTCACGGTTGACGTGTCAGCCCGTAACGAGTTTGCACCCTCTCTGTCACAACTAAAATTAGAGACGTTGGCGGGCATTCCGAGGCCCACACTTCATGCCAAGAAAGTAAAAATTTTATTCACGCAATTATAACACCATGAGATTGAAATTTATTTTTGACATGACTGCATAATGTGTGTTTTTTTAGGAAAAAGTTTTTTATAGTTAAGGCAATATTTAGCCATTTTTTCACACTTAGATTTAATTAAGCTTGTCATTTCTTTTCCAGGTCAAACGCTGTCCTGATTTCAAAACAAATTAAAAATATGCCATAAAAAAGTGCATGAAAAAAATTTGTTTTTCTGATGTCATGCATTTTTATAAATAGAAAAAAGATCGTTATATCGTTATACCATGAAACACGTCACACATATGTATTAGAGGACGAATAGGAGTGCTCCATAGGTCATCTGTATATGCTGGAAGGTATTTTAGTCAGGCAAGAACAGCAACAGAAGCAGTAAGCATATAGTTTAGCTTATGATCTGCAAACGACTAGAAGAGATGAGTTTTTTAAAAGCTAAAACAAGCAACCTCCTCCTCATGAAAATAATGGCAAGCTATATCTTTCTTAGTATGCGCACGCAACCCTCTAGTATACTATGTAAGTTAAATAGGCTCCTCCTTCATAACTTCCCACTCATTTTTGCACCCCAAAAAATCTAGCTTATTAGAATATAGCTTGTATGCAACAGCAGCAGCAGTGAAATCTCTAGACCAACAGTGTGTGTTTGGACAAGCTATTTTTTCAACTGCGCTGCGGGGAAGAATTGTAGCTGGTTCTTGTAGAGTTCTGGTATAAATTACGGAGAGAGTCGGAAGGAGGTCGTTGTTTCAGAGATTCCTTCGTTGTGACCTGTAGCTCGGTGCGTGAGATCACAAGACCTGTGCAACCAGCAAGCATGGTAAGTCTTGCTGGAATTGCCTGTTTCCCAATCAATATTATCAATTAATTTACTATTATATCACTAAAAATACCAATATTTACTTTTTTTCATGTATTTTGGAATTTAAAGTTATTAATACTTAAAATAAAAATTAAAAAACATTTCCTTGATGTTTTTACTTATATATAGTGTTGGTATTTATTTAAAGATATAGTGTGCAGTGATATTAATTTTTATGACAGTGAATAAAAACTTAATTTTTTATCAATTTTAAGTAAGCTGAAGTGTAGTGCTGGAAAAGTAGGCAACATCTTCATTCGTTTTGTGATGAAGGATGCAGCACGTTGACTAAACTTGTATAAGAATCTGCATGGACTGCAGTAAAATCATCAACTAATTCGCAACTTTTGTTTTTAAAAAAGTTCACGCGTGCACCTTTTTGCCCAGTATATTTAGCAGGTGTTACCACTGGATTATGTAGCCCTGAACCCTTTATTTCAATCAACCCTCTCTTGAAGTAGTGTTATCATATGCTATCTATATCTGTTTGTAAAATATATATGGTTTATAGAAAGTTTGCATTTGCAAATAATGGTAATATGTCATAAGTTATATAATATGTTTTAAAAATATTATTGGTAAAGTAAATATTTAAAAAAATTAAAATAAAGTAAAAGTTACGTTGCTCCCTCTCTGGGATAAATTCGTCTCGCTTTTCATCCAGTACAGTGAGCCCAGTGATGTACTTGTGTGTGGTTCTCCAGGCGTTGGATATCACTTTGGTCCATTGATAAAAAGTAGAGGTGTCCGTCCTGACTGAGGTTTTCCACAATTCCTTCAGTCTCACCTCAATGAATGCTGGGACGCATAACAGGCCGTGGCTACCAACCTTTCCCTACCTTATCCCTATTATACCCATTACGCCGCCGCGAACTGTGAGCTCTTAGAGGTTTATCTATATATAAAAGAAAAGAACAAAAAAAGTTAAAAAAACAAACTAAAATCTCATTGTTGTTCATTTTCAGGAAGAAGGCGATGACCAGAAATTGCAAAGTAAGTTGAAAAAAAAAGTGAACAAAATTAGCTAATAAAATTAATAATTATTTATAATTTGCATATATTGTGTATTAAGTACTTACCTAGTCTTATTATTTATCTAACTAATTAAAAACATATATTATATAATTTATGTTATTATATTTTTTTAGTTATAGTAAAGTGTACATTAATTTTGTTATTTTTTTCCTCAAAAATAGATTTTCAATAAGTTTTCTACTTGCTGAGTGATTTTCATATATCATCTTTTTTCAATTGAAACTCATAGATTTTTTTGTGAGTTTCGCTATAACAAAAGCGATATATTTGCTTTTTTCTACTCTACTATTTGCTATACTTGCTGTCGAAATGGCAGGTCAAGCTATGTCACCCGAGGAAACTGAAGGTGATTTATAACAACGTTATGTCCTCCTAACAGTTTTCACTGAAAAAGACGCGCAATTTTTCTCTAGATTACAAAAAACATTCAATCACCATAAAAAATCCAATGTTGTTATACATTTCTTACTGTATATTTTTTGCACTGCAGGTTGAATTGCATATAGAAATACAAATTTTACACAAAGAAAATATACAGAAAATGTATTTTATTTTTTGTATCTTCTTAACACATATAATGTTATGTAATTTGTTAATTTTTAAAAATGAGGTCCTTTTGCGACGTCTCTCTCGGTGGTTTGCTAGTCAAGCCGCGTTTCTAACTCTCGATGTTTTTGCAGTGCTGCGCAAGGCGTTTCAGATGTTCGACACCTCCAAGTCGGGCTTCATCGAGACGCTCAAGATCAGCACGATCCTCAACACCATCGGCCAGGCGTACGACGACGGCGAGTTGAACGCTCTCATTGAGGAGAATGACACTGAAGGTGGGTCACACAAATTTACCTTCTTCATTGATCACAAGTACTTTAAGTCGCAAAATTGTAGCGCAGTCAAATTTATGTGATCTTCCGCTCAAATTTTATAGTCCCATAGATTAAAGTGGGTCATGAATTGAAAACAGATATGCAACTTTTCATGCTTCTGTGCATTGCGGGTAATGTGCGGTATAGATGCGTCCTTTAAAACTTTTAATTGCAAAAATTATTTCCAGCAGAACTGCCACGTAATACATATTTTAAAACAAAGCTTTATCTTAATTATATGCTGCGTATAGTGTCAAAGCAATTAAAAAAATAAAGCAATACATGCTTGTTTATTATCATGCAAATTATTTTTTGGATTGAAAATTACTGTTCAAATATAATTTACTAATATTGTGAAAGTATTTATATTAAAGACAGCTTATTTCTATTTTATATTTCTAGACATCCAGTTTCCTTATATCGTCGCCTCAGAATGCAAATCACGAAACTACAAAAAAATTTGATGCAACTTTAAGCCTTATCTCACTAGAACATAAGGGTCAAAGTACATTCCATCAATTTTTTTTGTAGTTACGTGATTTGCATTCTGAGGCGACGATATATTATTCAAAGTAAACTTGGCTGCATATTTTTAGCATTAGTTTACGTACGTTGCTAGTGGCTCATTATATTTAGCACGTGTTGAGGTCCAAACATTCACAAACCACACCATTAGAGTAGCAATAAAGCTGAGACTCACTTAAGCCGCCTTCGAGGTGTTAAGGAAATACTTAATTTTTACAACTCAAAATATAGCGTGGGACTTCAAAGTATTGGTTACACAACAAGAAAACAACATTAAAAATAATTATATATAGACAGTTTTATATTTAGCTTGTTTACTCACATCAGAGGGAAAAAAACTTACAAAAACGTATAAAATAAGGAATCGTATAAGTTTCAATATTAACCAAATATGGTATTTTTATTTCACTATGTTAAGTTTCCTTATAAACCATTGTAATGAAAAAGCATTTAATTAATAAATGATGGCATATTTCAATTTTATAAATGCAAAACTAAAATAATTAAAGCAAATTAAGCGATAAAACAACATACAAGTAAGATTTTTTATCATAAAATTAATTTACATAATCATCTATGGAGTATAAATATTATATAAACAGTGCATAAACTCTCAAAATTGGGGCAAATACGTACCCTTTCATTGAAATAAGAAGTTTTATGTATAAACCAATCAGAAACCAAATAGCATGTAATGCTGATAATTTAGTAACATTTGGGGATTTTTTAACTCTTTCTGTTCCAATCTGCCATGCAATTTGAAGCATACATAATGACCAAAGAATAATTTGTTTTTGATAGAAAATACAAGTAATTAGATAATAATATATTACTAAACCAGTAATAAGAATAAATTGAGTTGCATAATAAAGACATGTCATTAATCCTGTTAAAACTGCTCCATTTTTACTTGTGCTTGTTTCTTCTTGCTCGGGAGATTGTTTTTCTGATATCGTCACACTTTGATCATCTCGTGTCCTCTCAACTGCAGCCTCCCTTAATTGATCTTGAACCTCCTCAGAGCTTTCATCTGCAGTTCTAGCAGTCAAGTCCTCCATCTCGCGCTCGGGTGGGGTTAGATTCGAGGGGTCAATAAACCTTTCAGTCTCTGGCAATATTTGCTCTGCAAGATTAATATTTTCAGACTGTAGAGTAACTGACTTTTCTTCTTCTGTCGGTGAAATTGGACTTATAGAAGAAACTTTTTGATGTAATGTAATTTTACTATCAGAATTATCAACATTTGTCTCCATTTGTGAGGTTAAAGTATCTTCAATACTATCAGTACTGACTGCCTCTTCTGGCTCATTTCCAGCATCCACAATCACGTCAGATTGCTGTATATCCAAGTTAGAAATGTTCCTGTCTAATGACGATTCGTTACATGATTCTAATAAGGATATTTTATCGTCAATTGATAGATCCAAATCTTGCGATTCAATATCCTGAAGATTTTCCTCAATATGTTTTAGTTCTGCGATTAATTTTTCTTCAGGAGATGTTATTAATTTATTTTCACTAGATGTGTCCGGCTCTGAAGTTTTGTGATCAAGTGAATCTTCAAGCCCTGCTTTAGTTACGTCTGTAGTTTTTCCAGGTGATTCAGAGGACATTTTAATTTGCTCTGAAGATTTTTTAATATTACTGCTAATTTCTTCAAAAGAGGGCGACTTTAATGGGGAAATTTCAGTATGAGTTTCCGACTCTAAATTTCTATCATTAATTGAATCTTCAGATTGCTCTTGAATTGCATCTTTAGCACTTTTAGGTGATATTTTAATTTGCTTTGAAATTTCGTCTATTGATCTCGATATTATTTCAGGAGAGTGTGACTCTGTTGATAGTTTACCTGGAGTTTCTGGCTCTATAATATTTTTATCAATAAAATCTTCAGGTTGCTTTTGTATTGCATCTTCAGCTTCTTCGGTACTTTCAGGTGATCTTTTAATTTGTTTTGAAATTTCGTCTATTGAACTCGATATTATATCAGAAGAGTTTGACTCTGTTGATAATTTACCTGGAGTTTTTGGCTCTATAATATTTTTATCAATAAAATCTTCAGGTTGCTTTTGTATTGCATCTTCAGCTTCTTCGGTACTTTCAGGTGATCTTTTAATTTGCTTTGAAATTTCGTCTATTGAACTCGATATTATATCAGAAGAGTTTGACTCTGTTGATAATTTACCTGGAGTTTTTGGCTCTATAATATTTTTATCAATAAAATCTTCAGGTTGCTTTTGTATTGCATCTTCAGCTTCTTCAGTACTCTCAGGTGATCTTTTAATTTGCTTTGAAATTTCGTCTATTGAACTCGATATTATTTCAGGAGAGTGTGACTCTGTTGATAGTTTACCTGGAGTTTTTGGCTCTAAAATAATGTTATCTACTGAATCTTCAGGTAATTTTTTTATTAAGCTTGCATCTTCTCCAGATATTTCAATTTTCTCTAAATTTTCAAATATATTGGCATCTTGTTCTGTAGTAATTTTAGATGACACCTCCGTAACATCAGTCTTTAAATCAGATTCAGACGGTGATTTATCGATCACAGATGATAAATCCGGAGCAATCTGACTGATCACTTCAGTTAAATCGTCTAATGTAACAGAACCTCTTTCAATTACATGTTCTTCAGATTTTACAGGAGAAATTTCTTCAGGTAAAATTTGATCGGATATTACATTTTCGCCCTGATCATGTTCACTTAATTCATTTGTGTCTGAATCTTCAGGCTCTTTTATCGAATACGTTGCTTGTTTTTTATATTCAGGCTCAGCTATTTCAGGACTTAATTTAATACTATCATTAACAGTATTAGAAGTAGATAATTTTTGTATTAATGGAGATAATTGCGCGATTAATTTTTCTTCAGGAGTATCAATTCTGCTTGGTTCTTTTATTTTTTCTGGACTCTCTTCAGTTAATAATTTAGAACTTGCTGGCTTTGAGAAAGAACTAGTTTTGTGGTCAGGTAAAATTAAGTCAGTAGGACTATGAGGCCCTTGCGAAACATCTTCGTCTGTTTTAGCTTTACTTATAAATATATCTGACAATTCTTCTGGCACTTGTTTATGTTCTTCTTTTAACAATTTTTGCTTGCTACTAGATGGAGATGTATCTTTCGTGTCCAGTTTTATAGGCTGATAATGTCGGGAGACAGGAGTTGCCGAATCTTTATCAAATAATGCAGTTTTTGCTTTTAATGATTGAGAAAATTTCTTACTTGATATCAATTTTATATTATCAGATTGATAATTATTACTGATATCTTCATAATTTTCTTCTTGTATTGTTTCTTCGGGGTGATGAAATTTTGTTAGTTCAACAATATCTTTTGTGATTGGAGAAAATAATTGCTTTGATAATCTTGGTGATCTTATTTTATGTTTTCTTGAAGGTTTTGATTTTGTTATTTTTTCTCCACTATCTTGTACGTTATCTATAATTTTACGTTTCTTGATTTTCCCCAATTTGGAATGTCTGGGCTGCTTTGATGATACAGACATTTTCAGGCCAGGGTTCAAAGGAGCAGCCTCCTTCTTAGCCATCCGTGTCAAATCCATGTTCACCTTTAGCCGTTTTTCCGCTTCTGAAAAGAATTAAGTATCTAAATAGAATAACATTTATTTTTTATCATGTGCCATGGCTTACTGCTCTGTATTTTTTCTGATTTTTTTGCCCTTTCAGAGTCACCTTTCAATCTCAACCTTTATAAATTATAATTCAGCTTACAATTTTCGAGGTAAAGGTAAAAAACAAATTTAATGGTATTTTCACTTGGCCGCGTGGCTTGATTGTATTTGTAAAATAAAATTGTAGAGGGAGGAGAATATAAAGTTAACTTTCGATTAATTTCATTGCCAACATGGCAATATGTTATTTGTAACTTTCACATAGTCCGATTTTTTTTCAAAAACATGCCGCAGCAGGCACGGATCCAGGGGGGTGGCTGAGGGGGCTGCAGCCCCTCCCGAAATTTTGAATTTAACATGGGCAATATAGGCATTTTCCCCATTCCCAATTTTTTTATTAACATTGGCCTTATGGAGATAGCCCCTCCAGAAATTTAATTCTGGATCCGCGCCTATGCCGCAGCATCTGCCGCAACAAATATATCGCTGTAAGAAAATCAAGTCAAATAATTAATATCTAGTACATATTAATTCTTTGGTCAAGTGGAGTTTGATTTTTTTTGCAAAAGTGTTGCGGCGTTGCGGCGTGATTGTGAAAGAAGCCTTAATATACTCACGCTGTAATTGAAAATGCATCTTTATATTCTTGTAATCACGGTAATCGTGGCTTTCTCTCACCACCACATTATAAGTCACAGACTTCAATTTTTCTTCTTTACATTTATTTTTAGTTTCTAAAGCATTAGATTTTGTTATTGAGTCCATATTTAAATAATAATTCGTCTGAGAAAAAATTAATAAAAAGATAAATCGAAACTTAGCAACTTTTTTATATAACTTTTAAAAACTGCGAAATAAATAAATAAAAATAACGACACTAATTGAATTAAAAAATTGGCAACAATGAAATTTTTTTTGTTGCTTGTTTGACATGTATAGTTGCGCATGACAGTAAAAATACGGAACAAAATCCATTTGTTGTCCCCCTTCAGCCCCTCCTTTCCTAAATTTAATTCTATGTAAGCTGAAATGGATTTAAAATAAAATGCCATTCACTTGCCGCTAATGGCATGTCTTGTCTTTTTTTTTTTTTTTTCTTGTTTCGCAACTGGGACATATGATAATTATTTACACATCAATACAACGTCATATATAATCATCTACATGTGTATTATACAGTATTATATTATTTCTATGACTGCAATTTTTGGAGCTCAATTTTTTACAGTAAACTTGGATTAAAATTATATATAGTTTCTTTGATATCACCACTAAACACGAATCAATCTCTGCTTTTGCATTAGAACGCGCAAAAGTAAAACTTAGTTGCTATGTAGGTTTTGTATTTTATATGAACTGAAAATGCATATGAACAAAGTATAATTTATTTTCTATCTAAGTTTACCTTGATATAATAAATATTAGATGGTTTAATTATTAATTGTCCCAAAAAATGATGTGGAATTTTAAACTATGGCAATATGATACTGGTTAGTTTTATATAAATGTAAATTATAATATATTTAATGTAAGGTGTTATTTTTAAATACGGCACAGTTCTAATATATTTAAATAATTTCAATTATATATAGTGGATATGACCGTCAGACACAGAATTTTGTCCTAGCTGTTTAATGAAAATATGCGTCTAGTATAAAGATTATACTAGTAAAACATTGTAAGTTAAAAATGAATATAAAAATATAAATTACTGAGTTAACTCTTCAAATTTTAAATAAAAGCTTTAATGCGCAATGCAGTTATCCACAATATGAGAAACTCGTTCCTTTTATGGTACTTCTTATAGCATGCAAAATAAATATTTAGTTCCATTTGTGTACTTACTGTACTATATATTCATATATTACATTTATCATTTATAAGCTATTTATGTTTGAATTATTCCATACTATATAATGTAATTTTAATGTAATTTTCCTGCAGGTTCAGGAAAAGTGAACTTCGATGGCTTCTGCCACATTGCGAGTCACTTCCTAGAGGAGGAGGATGCTGAGGCCATGCAGGAGGAGCTGAAGGAGGCCTTCCGTCTCTACGACAGGGAAGGTGAGGTATTCTTTATTAAATGGCGAGTGTTTCTCTCTGAAATGCTTTCTAATGAGGTATAAAATCTTTAAGATTATAACGCTAATAATTTTTTAATTATATGATTAGTTATAAAAAGGTTTGCATTTTAATAAGCGTTAACTTCATTTTATGTGGAGATAAAAGAAGCATACTTTTTACTCGAAAATTATCTAATATGCTCCTGTTCACAGGCAACGGTTACATTACCACCGGTACCCTGCGCGAAATCTTGGCAGCCCTTGATGATAAACTGAACAATGATGACCTCGATGGAATCATTGCTGAGATTGATACTGATGGATCAGGAACTGTGGACTTTGATGGTAACTTATATTATATAGTATAAAAATAATATTAAAAATATAACTGTCAAAATAATTGTTAATCAAATACTAACATGAGTCTATCAACTTATAGACAATAATGGTAGCATTTTTTTATTTCATAATTAGAAAATATACATAAAATTATGATTTTCTGAATTTTTTTCAGATTTTTTGGAGTGCGGGAACTAATTTTTAAAAAATATTTAAAATATCTGAATTAGGGTGGTACATCTGATGGGACAACCGTGACGTCATCAATAGCCAATCACTGCAACCGTGATGTCATCAATAGCCAATCACAGCACGACAAATGACGTCACGGTTGTCCCATCAGGTGTACCACCCTAATTCAGAGATTTTAAATATTTTTTTAAAATTAGTTCTCGCACTCCAAAAAATCTGAAAAAATTCAGAAAAGCATAATTTTAGGTATATTTTCTAAGTATGAAATAAAAAAATGCAACCATTATTGTCTATTATTGTGTATTTGAATTATACAGCAGCGTGAAGCAATAACTTTTATAAGCCTGTATACCATAATATGAATATTTTTGATCTACGATATTAAATAATGATAACCTCTTCGTTCTCTTTTCTATATATTTTCGTAAACACGTGATTGGCTTGGTATATAAGTTTTATTGCTGTTTTATAATACTGTAGAAAACTCTTAAATAATATTTATAATTATTATATTAACGCGTGCTACACTGCTAACACGCATTTGGCTCTTGCCAAACTATACGTATTTAATTTCTAAAAACAACACTTTACCTTACATAATGTTCTATCAAGTGCATATAAAATGCAATTTTATTCAATACTTTATTAAAATTTTGAATAAAATATTTTGAATTTTATATGCACTTGAATGGACGTATATTTCATTGGTGAAGCTTTCTAAATCATTTTGGTACTGCATATAAATAATTTTTCTTTAAACATTACCCACGCTTAAATCATATACTTAAAGGAAACAATATTAATTATTAATTCTATTCCATCTGAAAATATCTTTCGAGACGTTCAGCTCTTAAATAAGTTAGTCTAGTAATTTTAAATAATAAATTGTTATTTAAGTTTAATAAATTGACACCATCATTACTAGAGAAGAGACGCCTGGGTGGTTGTTTTTTATTACAGTATCAAATAAAATAAATCTCCATTTATAAGAATTTTGTTAGAAATTATTTTTATTATTAGTTATTGTGATATAGTTAATAAATTTAAATGATAATAATAATTATAATAATAATAATGATAATAAATTTAATAAAATTAAAAATCAATAAATTTCAAATTTAAAATGTTCTGTAATATCATATTATATTAATAACATAATTAGAGAACTTAAAACCGGGAGTTGTAGCTTATTTTTAAATTATCATTACATAATAAACAAACAAATTAATGACAAATCAATTAAAAAAACGACATGTTCAAGTTGTGAATGAATGATCCCATAGTTAACTTAATATTGGATTCCGTGTATAAATGATTGAATTACTATCAACTTACTTTATATATCATATTACATTACAAATATAGATGAAACAGAATATGCGCAGTAGTTGCATTTTCAATTTCATTGTAAATCAAATGTACTTTGATGTTATTTTATTGAAAGTGAATGTATTATTAGATTAGTAGTAAGTAATGTATGAAATTATTCTATACATGAAATAATTTTGTTTCCAGAATTCATGGAGATGATGACTGGATGGTAGGCATTTATTTTTAAAATTATAATATTTTTTTACCCAAGCAAACCTTAGAAATCCCTTTAGTTTATATTTATTTCAGTACTTTTTTTTTTATCATGTACATAGCGCAATATCCAATGAAACCAATGTGAAATTTAGTCTTTAATATATTTTTCCATTCTTCCTAATAACGAATGTTTTGTAGTGTTTTATATTTTCTAACCAATTGCTTTTTTTACTTGATTTTTTTAAACGAATTTCTTCTACAAAGCTGATACGGTAGGTAAAAACAGCTAGAGATTTTGCTAGTAATTAGTGATTTTGCTTTAATTAGTACGCTCGTTAAGATCATTTAATATCAATATGTGATTTTTGATATTATTACCAGAGAGCTTTTTTTCCAAATTAAAGCTCTCTGTTATTACTGAGTTACCTGTAAATTGAAATTAAGTGCTTTCTGAATAGAAAATATTTTCAAACCCTAAAATTTAACTCTAAAAAAAAGAGTTGTACTGACAGTTGAAACATTTTAGAGTTATAAAATTTTAGAGTTATATAGAAAAAAAATCAAATGAATTTGTTTTTGAAAAATTCATAAATCAATGACAAAGATATTTTTTTTTATAATGACATGAAAATGCAAAATTAAAATTGGAAGTACAAAATTTCAAATTCAAAACTATTTTTGGACAAGTCAATACATAATTTTTTACATTGTTTTGTTGTCAACTCTGCATGAATGCATGCATTTTTGTTTTAACTATCACTTGAATCTTATCTTGCATTTAAAAAAATACATTGATAAGAAAATCATAAATAGAAAATGTATGATGATAATTAATATATTATATTGTTTCTACAGAATTTATGGAGATGATGACTGGAGAATAGCCAATTTCTCTCTGCACCGAGCTATACCCCTTGTGATGTCATCAAACCTATTTTATTATGTTTTTCATTACTCCTTTTTATTTTAAATTCCTAGTCTAAATGTTTTACTTTCCCTTTTTGTAAAGTAGTTTTTTTCTCATTATCACATTCTAAATAAATTTACAATATTTTTATTTTTGCTTATAATTAATAATTTACAATGTATAAAATGAAAAAATAAATAAATTCAGGGACATATTTATGAATAATAAAAATACATAAAAAAAATTGTATTCAAAGTTTGTTCTAATTTTTTATTGATTTTTATAATCCTATAATATTTAAATTGAAGGGGGGGGGGAAGGTATATAGTTTTTATAATAAAAAACAAGAAAATGTATTTGATAATTTTCGTTTATTCTTTAATGCTCATCTACAATTGCTAAGCTACTTTTTACAGTTTACAAATATAAGGAAACCATATTTTACTGAACGTTATACTTTTATTAATCTCATGAAATTTGATTATTGGGGTATAAGTTCTAAATTTACTTCAACTTGCTGACTTGGATGGGGGGGGGGTCTATTATAAATATGACATAAATGTGCACTTTTCTTTATATAAATTAATTATTTCAACAAGTTTAATTGCAAAGTGCTGCAAGCGTGTTTAATCTCAACACATCGAACATTGTCAATACATAACATTCAAGTAATTTTAATGGCATATTGTCACAGTTTTTTTTTTTCTTTTTTTGTACTGAATTAAAAACATTATTTCTTGCATTCAATGAAAAGATTACTATAATTCAGTATTAAATTAATTCATTACATTAAAAATAATTAAGAAGTTAAAGTAAACACAATCCATGAAAAGTAAAGCAAAAAAATTACATATAATAAATTTTCTGGTCCAAAAAAAAAAAAAAAAAAAGAAAAAAAAAAAAAAAAAAAGCAAATTCATTATTAATATGTTTATATTAAAAAAAATGTATTATAAATATGAAAAATATTTAGTGAA
The DNA here is from genome assembly GCA_949825025.1 of Siphlonurus alternatus. Classification (NCBI taxonomy): domain Eukaryota; kingdom Metazoa; phylum Arthropoda; class Insecta; order Ephemeroptera; family Siphlonuridae; genus Siphlonurus; species Siphlonurus alternatus. Next base: position 20,452,494 of record OX463781.1, on the reverse strand, counting down.
ATTTGTTAAAAGAATTTTTAAGATTCCTTCATGAAAAAAATAGTCAAAATAATTTGCAACACTGATTGTGAGTATATTTTAATTCAGCCTTTTTAAACTTTAAAAAAAAATATAAATCCTGGATTATATATTATATATTTATACAAAGAAACAGTTATACAAATAAAACATTCTTATCAAAGCTTATCAGAAGAAGTTTAGTCCTTCTTAGGTTATGTAATTTTGAAAGTTTACCAACAAGCTGACAACAATCACCTCGGGGCATTACGAACGTGTTTACCTGCATGCGTTGTCTGTATAAGGTGGATTCACATGAGCATCCATGCGACGCGATTTTGACGCTGTGAAATCCTATGTCAAAAGCTAGTTCTCTGCGTTGTAGCAGCAATATCGTGATGATTTTCTTTAATCCCTAATATGGCCGCCAATGGATAGTAATGTAAATGCGAATTATTCACGTCACTTCACAGACTGAAAATTGCCCATTTAAATTTTCCTTATAGCTGCAGCTAAGAAAATCATGTAGGGGTAAAGTGCGTATCGTCCCAATTTTTTTTATTTAAACGCGTATGTTATATTTTATATGAAACAAACCATCAGCTTACGGCTTGTCAGTGTAAACCTTTTGCTTAATTGTGAGACTACAAAAATACAGATTATTTATTATCCATGTTCAGTACATATAATTTTTTGCAACAAAGGAATCAAAGCATGATATTCGTTTCCGTCACACAATGAGCTCAATCCTTCCCAAGATATTAACTTCGATGTTTTCTTCCTGTGTCCAGGAGTGCAAGATTACTTAATAATATATTCTGAAATAATGTGGTTGGGTATATACACATACATGTAGGGAAAGAGTCACAATCAACGTTAAAAATATTGAGTATTGTTTTTATTATCCTAACGCACTTTTGGCTGTATTGTGATGAATTATTACATTTTGCTAATCAGATATTTTGGAAAGAACGGAGGGTTTTATGACAAGGTAGGGTAGATTATTTAATTGTTGTTTTAATAATTATATATAACTATATATATATATATATATATATATATATATATATATATATAATTCTTAACTCTGCCTTTGATTGTAATATATTTTATATTTACTGCAATTTTATTATAGTATATAATATACAACATAGCCAATATATTGGAAAAATATTAACATCATTAAATTTCATTGTTATATAGTATATCAATATACAGTCCACATTATATCATAACTCTCTTTGATATTTTTTAAAATAATTTTGATTATGATATTAAGTATCTGATCTAATTTATAATACAAGTTGGACACATTTATTATTATATATTATTGTTTTTGTTATGCTTATATATTTTTTACCCGCTTCGCACCGTGAATTTTATCAACGAAATATTGTCACTTATTTTAACTTAAAATCTGTAAGGAATAGCTGAAATAAAAAAAGATTCCGTTAGCGAAACGTAAAGAAGAAAAAGTTAAGCTCTCATGCAGATTTCTCAGCTTTGCTTTACATGCTGTTTTAGTTATTATTGTTTCTATAAACAATAAACTATTTAGACAGGTACAGTTTGAATAATTTATATTATAGACATTATGTGAACAAAAACAACAATTTAAATTAAAACTTTAATTTATGTTTATATAATTAGTAAAATTACAAACTATAATATAATTATATTATTATGTAATATTTTTTTTTTAAAATTTAGAATTGTATATTATCTATACAAAGTATTAAAAAAATGATTTATGGTTTATATCAAAATGAAAACAATTATTTATTAATTATTAAACTGAAAATAATTGTAATTTGATTTACCTGCATGACATCAAAAAAGAATTTAATTGAAGGTTAATGTTTCCCCATTGTAAGTGACAGTATGACCATTTTAATTGATTCACGGTCCATGGACCTTCCATGCGGTGTTTATTCGCAGAGCGCGTGCCACTGTTGCACCTGCTCCATGGGACTGGCGAACGCGGCGTTCCAGTGGTCCAGGGCCTTGCCACGTGCGAACATGAACGAGCCGAGCACCACTTTGCCGATCAGCTTGTCTGCAACAATCAGGCAACACTTTACATTCTCTCCGTCAGTTCTGGCAAGCCGATTGATGAAACTGATGTGTGGTGTAGTTTTAGTTTTAAAACATGAACTTGAAAGTTTGTGTATTGTTACAGAAAATTAATAAGACAACAATCAGAAAACAATTTATGAGCAAAATATTTTATGCTTTGCACATGCTTAACAAGGACTATTTTGCTCAAATATAATTTAATTAATATTTTTCTTTTAAACATCAGATCTATCATATATATTCAAATGCATTGCAAAATTATTTTAATTATTCTCTCGCTCCTTCTATTAAGTTTTAGATCAAGTAAAAAAATTAATGGCTTCACGCTTTTAATCAACTTTTTTGGTTGATAGCAGCAGCGTCGATATAATTGTAAAATAATACCGAGAAAATCGGGAAATTCTACGGTGCAGTTTTACAGCCTGTGTTAATTAATTGAATTATAGGTGATATTAATGAGGCCTCTCGTTATGTCTTTGAGACGACTAATGAATACGTTTTTGTTATGATACGTCATTAAAATTAATGCGTTTCAATGCGTAATTTATTTCCTAGAAAATAAACATTAGAGTGAACGTTATAAATGACAACTTGTTTAAACGCGCAGTTACAATAGTTGTATTTCATCACGATGCAGTGAATTTCAGTCATTAATTGTCAGCGCTCCAGTTTATATGCAATGAAAGGTTAATTCGATTTCATTAATTAGTATTTCATACTAAAAGTCAATCTAACTGTTTGACCTAGCTTTATAAATCAATGCACAGTGCAATCAGCTTTCAATTCAAACTTCTGATCAATTCCACATTATTTTTAGATTTATGAGTAATACAACTACGACTTTTCAATTACAAATTCCATTTTATCTGCGAGTCTCAGACAATGCTGCAGTAAAAAAAAAAAAAAAAAAAAAAAAAAGTAATCGTGGTAGTGCGAAAATTCTATAATAATTTTTTATTTAAAGTAAAGAGGTGATATTTATTTTCTCGTAAATGAGCAAAATACTTAATGCTTTGCACATCCACCAGATTTAAATGTAGTCTTATTTCTGTGTGACTTAATACTCGGGCTTAGATACAACATAGTGGATGCTGCTTCAACTTAAATTAATGTACTGTACAGAATTAGTCACAAGAATGAGATTATTGCTACACAAACTCATTTTGACCGAAGAAGACTGTACAGTACATATCATGGAATTGTTAATATAAAAAAATACAATATTATGATATTTTAATGGTTAGTTGCATGGCAGAATGAATTTGTATATGTGCTACTAAATCCTGTGAAATTTAGCATAATAAATAATACTAAAATACAAAGAGCAGAGACTACTTAAAAATTACAAACATAACTTAAAAAAAAAAAATGCTATCGTGCACAGATCGCGAAATGCAGAACTAAAAATCTCGTTAACAGGATCGATCGATTATTTTTACATTAAACTTACATTGAAAATAAACAGGAGACGATTCATTCTTCAGGCAGTGTGACTTCACCAGTTGTGTCAATGACATCACGACAGACCTGTTACTCACCCCTGCCATATCCCGAGACGGGCTGCAACACCTGCAGACTGATGCTGCTACCGTCCACCTGGGCTGCGGGGATGCGGAAGTTGAAGCCCTCGGAGAAGTTGGGACAATCGCCAGCACCTCGCACCGTGGCCGTCTTCTTCACCTTGGCGCTGCGGTAGTTCTGCAGCAGGCTCACTCGCACGTACGTGTCCTGACTGACACTGGTGCTTGAACCACGCTCTTCCTTCATCTGAAACATGGGGTTGAATCAAATAATTTTTTTCACACATTAGATCATTCAAAGGCTCTAAATTTTCTTGCTTATACATATCAATAGACTGCGTGACAATATAACATTCTACACACTAAATTTTTAGATACCTATACTTTATAAGGACAATTTTGAATTTTATTTTTATTTACTTTCTTTTTTCAGTACATTATTTGTACTTACTGTTAGATGAAGATTACTTATGTGCAAAAAGTACTGGAAATAAGGTTCAATTAGTTCATTCAATGTATTGAGTATTTAATTACTGTAAGGTGCAATAATGAAATTAATTGTACTGAAGTCAAATTCAGCATCAAATATTTAAATGTGTATACAGTAGATATAAGAAGATTTACACCTATCTGCAAAGTTAAACATCGTACTAGCACCAACTTATGTTTCACAGGGATGCTATACACTTTTTTGTGTTAGATTCTTCATGGACTGTTTGGTTCTCCTGCCTCTGATTTGTTGTTTATGAAGGAAATAAAATACATAAAAAACTTTGTTTTCACCTTGAGTCTGCGAGCCTCGATGACGGTGACGGTCAGTCGGTGAAGGTTCTCGTTGTAGAGCAGCGACACGAGGATCTCCCCCAGGTCGGACACGGCCATCTGGGCCTCCTGCTCACACACACGTGTCAGTCGGCACCCCTAGTCTCGCTGGTCTCTGCCCACCTACCTTCTCGAGGTCCATCTTGAAGAGCGTCTGGTCGGCGTTGTCCAAGGGTAGGTCACGCAGGGCCAGGGTCACGTGTCCGATGACGGCCCGTCTCTTGGCTCGGCCCGCGTCCACCACCGTCAGCTTGAGCATGTGGTCGCCAAGCTGCTTCAGTGGAACCTGCGGTGGCCAGGTGGAATAATAAGTGTTGATTATTTGCAACAGAATAACTTGAGGATCCCGTCCGGTATATAACAGATTTTGGACTTTTATAATCAGTATATAAGTAAATAGTTATATATATATTTAGAAATATTAGAATTGAGCAATTAATATTTTGTGATACGCTAATTAATACATTATTTTTTCTAGATAAAACTGAATAAGAGTATTAACATTTTTATCTTTCAAGTTTCGAAGATGAATAAAAATAAAATGATAAACTTTTTATTAAAGTTATTTTTTTTTATTTGGGAAAAAGAGAGAAAAAATCAAATTTGTATATCAAATTCCCTGTGCAAATATTTATATGGCATGGAGCTTTTATTTTAACGTAAAATCTATATACATTTTATTACATTACGTAATCATTTCATTCGTCAAAAAAGTAAATATTGTTTATTTAATGTATTGAAAAAATAAATGCATAATTATTTAAATTAAAAAAAAAAATCTCTTAAAATTAAATCAATGAAAATAGTGACAACATCCTAAATTAGCTTACTATCTTTTTAATCTGGTAGCTCTAGTAAAAGTTATGTAATAATATATCTATATATATATGGAATAAAGAGCTCAAATTTATAATATTGTAATATATTTGAATCTATAATATTCTAAATCTTATCACAGCTCTTATATGTATTCAAGATTTCAATATATCTGCTTTAAAATTGAATTTCACTCACGAATAAAAAAGAAAACTTTTTACATCTATTTCTTTCACCAACCTTGAGAAACACGCACATATATTGCTTCTTTCAACATGCATCTTTATAAATCAATATATATCTAATAAATATTTTACCTGAAAGATGAAAGTCTCATCGAAATACGGATTACAAGTCTTCTTTTTCTGTTTCGACTGGAGATATCGTCTTTCGTCCGGTATTAAGTGCAGCCTGGAAAGGATGAGAAAAAGTGAAAAATTAACCACCAGAAAGCGATAGCCTAATCCTATATAGACGCATTTACCGATATTTCAAAACTATGGGAACAATGGGAAGTGTTTTATGAAATTCGTTTTTTTTTGTTTTTTTTTACTTTACTTTTTATTTTATGGATTTATATAATAAAAAGATTCCACAAGAATATCCTAGATCGTGGAAGTTTTTAGTTTATTTTTATTTTTTTTTACAAAAAATTAGGAAAATGCTTGAAATGCAGAAAATATCTAAAATATTACTAATATTATTATTATTATTATTATTATTCATAAGTTGCATTATGAAATGCCCAATAACAGAAACTGAATTAGCTTTACTGCGTTTTCTGTTGACAAAACATTAGTAGCAAAGACAGGTTGATTACCCCTATGACCTTTTTTTTCCGTCATATGAGCTGAAACTTCCCCTAGAAAAAAAGTGTTGTTCTCCCACACCATCACGCACTAACACCCCCCATGAGTGCTCCAGCACAACCCCCCGTGGTATAACAATCAAGTTGAATGGCGTGACAAGTCAACTCATGCGTCTAATCTCAGTGACGTCACTTATACAGACTGAAAGTAAAATCATTTCCCGACCTAGTCTTCACGCTTCACTGTCATATATCCAAATCATTTGTTTCATCGTATAACATTACTTTACTTCAAATAATATGTAACATTAATATAATTGGGTAATGAAACTCGTGTGTTTTTGCACTAAACATTTAAATATGTATGTGTAATGTACATAACATTGGTTTACTATGAGCTAATAGAATAATAATTTCTCATTTCTCATCAATCCATCATGAATATTCACTGTGCTGTAATTGTGTTTCAATTTTTTTGTCTGGAAATTTTACGAGAAAAAAAAATAAATAAAAACTGGAGGTTCTTAATAACTCAAACGACTCTACGTATATTCTTAACTCCTGACATCAACGCCTGATTTTTTAAGACAAACAACAGCCAGTATTAATATTAATCTGCATGTCTTTTTAGGGGAATTCAAGCCTTGACGAGAATACGTTTTTTTTGTCTGATTCATATATATATATTTTTATTAACATTTTTATTTTTATGATCATGTATTTTTATTAACAAGTGTGATTGCTTTTATGAGTTTCATGTTTTTTAGCAAATTAAGTTGCCTCAAAAATGCAAAAAAAAATATAGAAATAGAATATATAGACTATTATATAAAATTAATATCATATAGAAATATATAATTCATCATTTCAAAGCCAAGATCAATCGGATAGAAACACATAAAAAGCAAATATATAGTTTATATATTATAGCAAATAGAAGAGTCGTTTGGGGGCATACATGACCAAAATGTATGTGTCAATTGCCCCAAAATACCAACAAACCAACCAGAAGAGTCGTTCAAATTGTAGGTAAACATCAGGAAGAGAGAATTAAAACAAAGGAAGAGAGAGCTCTCCATATTATAATATAATGTAATTTGAAAAATTGCTTTTGATTTTGGCAGCTCATGTCATAGGCATTTACCACCACGCCAATTTTTATTAGCAAGAGTTCGTCTGCTTCAAAATACTCTCCCTTGCTAAGGTAGCAGCACCCCTCACCTGATGTAGGGGTCGCACGCGTTGACGGTGGCCACGGTGCGGCTGGGCAGGTTCTTGGCCTTGAGGAGCGACACCAGCAGCTTCTCGGTGGCAGGCTCGAAGCGCACGGAGAACCAGAGGCGGCCCAGGTGGCCGTCCGGGTACTGCAGATCCTCCTCCAGCGACAGTGACTCGCGGTACAGCGCGGGGTCAATCACCCCGAGACCGTAGCAGCCTGGGTGACACACATCAATGCGGTGCAACAAGCTGTTACCTGTTACTTGTAGTAGAATTAACGCCAATTTTTTAACTCACATTAAAAAGAACAACAACTTTTTCAAATAAAATAGTATGCTACGTTTACTGTTGATTAAGAAGCATACAATGAATAAGTATATTATATAATCATTGTTAATATTGATTATTAGGTCTTAAAGGTAACATTTTTTTTATCTTTTAAGATATTTAATTAAAAAATGCATGAAATATGATGTACATCCCCAATGTATATTTATTTTTTGAAAAAATCATAATATATGCATAAAGTTTCACTAATTTTTTTCGTATTTTTTTTTTTTTTTTTTAAAGAAGAAAATGCGTGTATCCGCGTTATTGATTTTAAGTAGCTTCCCCTTTAAGACGAAATTATTATTTTTATATTAAACTTGTGTTGGAGGGTTATTGTTTATATTTTTATAGTAATAACTTATTAATTTTATTGTCGTTAAAAAATAGTTTCTTTTGTGATTGCACCTGAGGTTCGAAATTGTGTGTCTATACAGACAAACATAAGCCGTTCTCATTAATAAAGACTCACTGAATGAATTGGACCTCTGAGAGTGTGCACTCATGGCCCCCGCAGGCATCAGCGAGTCCGTGTCGTGGTCCGAGTCCAGGTCTAGGGTGCTGTCCCCTGGCAAAAGGTCTCCGAGCGAGGCGGCGTGGCGCAGCGGGGGCAGCGAGAACTGGATTTCCTTGGTCCTGAAACACCGTACCTAAACTATTAACCATGTGTGGGAAATATTGATCACTGTCCACAACACTTGGATATTAACACGTGGGCCTTTACCTCACTTCAAATTGTTTTTATTTACATTGATCGTCGAAATTTTGCTCCAGAAGTATATTACTCGATTATTGTTCCTGAGAGATTTTTAGTAACATTGAAGCTAGGTCAAGCGTGTTTAGTAGTGTTAGTAGCTTAGTACTTGGATGGGTGGCCGTTTGAAGTAAAAATTATTATGTTACTCTCGCTTTTCACCCATTGCAGTGATGCACTTGTGTGTGGTTCCCTAATATAGACTTTGGACATCACTTTGGTTCATTGATAAAAAGTAAATGTGTCAGTCCTGATTTTTTCCACGGTTTCCTCAGTCTCATCTCATCGAATGCTGGGACGCGTAATAGCGGCCACCATTCTTTCCTTCCCTTATCCATACCCATTATCCCGCTTCGAGCTCTAAGCTCATCCTTGCAAAAAAAAAAAAAAAAATAGTGCATATGATGTTGAATGCAATTCATATTTACAATCATATTTACAACTTCTACATTATCAATGTTTTAAAAGCTTATCTCGCGACTTCTTGTTAGTATTTTTAGCAAGTGTAGTGTACATGCGGCGTTTTTTAGTTTGTCGATTCCACGACATATACAATATTAGTTAATCCAAATTGCAACAGCACAATCAACTACGGAATAGGTCAAGGTTGAAAATTACGTGTAATCTAAACTTAATTAATTTTTCTGTAACATACTTATCTTTTTTTTTTAAATTCATTTTCAAAGTAATATGACACGGAATTTAAACAAGAAAAAATATTAAGTTATCTCGCTTGACTGATGAAATTTGATATTTTTTCTTATAGTGAGGGAGCATAGTGTAAAAAAAAGGCATTATTGTGCACTTTGTGACAGAAGCATCAAACTTGGTATACAGGTAGAACTGAACCAGGAGGTCAACTTTTTCGGTGGCTCCACTTGCGCATCTTACCCTGGTGACCTCTGGTGACCTTTCAAAATGGCGGCTATGGAGACTCTTGTTTATTTTTTAATTTGAAAAACAATTGCTTAAATACAAAACTTTAAACGGAATATGGTTTGGTATTAAGTGCAAAGCGTCCCTGATTTTTTTCAAAATGCTGTGTTGCCAAATTTCCTTTAAATTTTGAAAATAGTGGGAAAATTGTACATTTTTCTAGTTATTGCATAAAAAAATTAATTTTGGGGTTAAATATTGTATCAAACGTTGGAAAATATTTGAACGAGTACAAGTAGAACATACAATTAACATTTTGAATGAATTCAAGCGTAGACTCTGACCTGTGGACCAATGGCAACGTTGCAAAATGGCGCCTACACTATGGAGAACAGCCAATGTGTTATATATCCGCTTCTTATAGCCCTATCACGTAATTTCGAAAGGTTTTTGGTATTAATCGCTTTCAAATTTGTCCCTAATTTTTTCAGAAATGCCATGTTGCCTAAATATAGAATGCAGTGTTGCAACATTTAAATATAATTGCAATTATTGTCTATTATAATTAAAAAAAGTATAATAGTGCATCATGTAATAATTTAAACTACTATATTTTATAGTAATATACGATATTTTATCTGTATAGTGTCACATTTTAAAGTTATAAGTGACAAAAAAATTAATATCTTGTCATAAATGATGATATAATATGACTATGTGACCATAGAAAAAAGTTTTTAAGTCTTAATTGGAAGGCAATCGTGCTAATTTTGAATTGATTTAGCAAAACATCTTATAAATATATAATACATTTCCTGTAAGTAACTGTTGTAAACAATGTAAACTTTAAAGGCCCTATGACCATTTCACAGTATTAATTCCACAGTTAGTATTGCCTCAGTATGATATACGGCTGCATAAAAAAATTGTTCCAGCAGCAATAATATCAGAGATAATAGCCGATGAAAAAGCACCTGTGACGTCATTTGTACCCATTCTGCGGCGACGGTATATAGGAAAATCCGTGCAAAAGATAGTTTCACTCTAGCTGCAACACGGACATAATTTTAATTCTGAAATGTTGAAGCAACCACGGACATAATTTTAATTCTGAAATGTTGAAATTTTACCAGGGCAGTCTTGATAAAATTTGTCAAATATCCTGAAAGAATTTTTCTGCTGACATTCACACAGACTGACTTATTGCAGTGGCAAGAATAGAAAAATGTTGCATAGGAAAACTATGTTTTAAATTTTTGGCTTATCTTGCTACTGCAATAAATCAGTCTGTGTGCATGTCAACCGCAAAATTCTTTCAGAATATTTGACAAATACTATCAAGATTGTCCTAATAAAATTTCAATATTCCAGAATTAAAATTATGTCCGTGGTTGCAGCTAGAGTGAAACTGTCTTTTGCACGGATTTTCCTATATACCGTCGCCGCAGAATGGGTACAAATGACGTCACAGGTGCCTTTTCATCGGCTATTATCTCTGATATTATTGCTGCTGGAACAATTTTTATTATGCAGCCGTATATCATACTGAGGCTATACTAAAACTGTGGACTTAATACTCTGAAATGGTCATAGGGCCTTTAACTTTTAATTTAATTCATTTATATACAATATTACATATATTTATTTATACGATGGAACATAACAATTACGCACAATTTGGAACAATATGAGCGTGTGGTATTCTTGCTAAATTTGCTGGCACCGCAATTGCGTCCCAAAAGAGACAAAGAGCTGTAGATTTGCAGTCTAGCCTTACCAAAAATTTAATGTTCATTCAGGTTCACCAAAAGTAAGCTGCCTCGGGGAACGCCCCCAAACAGTAAGGGGTAAAGTTCATGCTGTCCCGAGGTGTACACTAATACGTGCGGTAACAAACTGCATCATATATAGCAACGTTTTGTTACAGCTGGATTTTAAAAATAATATGAGAGGTACAAGTTAATTTATTATTAATTGATACTGCAGGAATTGTACTCTATTAAGAGTCACAGGAATTCAATTAACTTGTACCTCTCATATTATTTTTAAAATACCTTGTAGCTGTAACAAAACGTTGCTATATATGATGCAGTTTGTTACCGCACGTATTAGTGTACACCTCGGGACAGCATGAACTTTACCCCTTACTGTTTGGGGGCATACCTCGAGGCAACTTACGTTTGTTGAACCTGAATGAACATTAAATTTTTGGTAAGGATAGACTGCAAATTTACAGCTCTTTGTCTCTTTTGGGACGCAATTGCGGTGCCAGCAAATTTAGCAAGAATGCCGCGCGCTCATATTGTTCCAAGCTGTACATAATTGTAATGTTCCATCGTATAAATAAATATATATAATATTATATATAAATGAATTAAATTAAAAGTTAAAGTTTACATTGTTTACAACAGTTACTTATAAGAAATGTGCTATATTTTATAACATGTTTTGCTAAATCAATTCAAAATTAGCACGATTGCCTTCCAATTAAGACTTAAAAACTTTTTTCTATGGTCACATAGTCATATTATATCATCATTTATGACAAGATATTAATTTTTTTGTCAATTATAACTTTAAAATGTGACACTATAGAGATGAAATACCGTATATTACTATAAAATATAGTAATTTAAATTATTACATGATGCACTATTATATTTTTTTTAATTATAATAGACAATAATTGCAATTATATTTAAATGTTGCAACACTGCATTCTATATTTAGGCAACATGGCATTTCTGAAAAAATTAGGGACAAATTTGAAAGCGATTAATACCAAAAACCTTTCAAAATTACGTGATAGGGCTATAAGAAGCGGAGATATAACACATTGGCTGTTCTCCATAGTGTAGGCGCCATTTTGCAACGTTGCCATTGGTCCACAGGTCAGAGTCTACGCTTGAATTCATTCAAAATGTTAATTGTATGTTCTACTTGTACTCGTTTAAATATTTTCCAACGTTTGATACAATATTTAACCCCAAAATTAATTTTTTTATGCAATAACTAGAAAAATGTACAATTTTCCCACTATTTTCAAAATTTAAAGGAAATTTGGCAACACAGCATTTTGAAAAAAATCAGGGACGCTTTGTACTTAATACCAAACCATATTCCGTTTAAAGTTTTGTATTTAAGCAATTATTTTTCAAATTAAAAAATAAACAAGAGTCTCCATAGCCGCCATTTTGAAAGGTCACCAGAGGTCACCAGGGTAAGATGCGCGAGTGGAGCCACCAAAAAAGTTGACCTCCTGGGTCAGTTCTACCTGTGTACCAAGTTTGGTGCTTCTGTCACAAAGTGCACGATCATGTTGCTATGCTCCCTCACTATTATAAAAGATTAGATGTGGGTGTTAATTCGATGAAGAAAGAAGTTATTTTTTCTCTGAAATCTGTGAGAAAAAAGTTAATACATTTTTTAAATTAAATGATTAGACTATACTGCAACATAGAAGGAAATATTGGATGTAGAAAAAACGAATATAAAAGCTCTTCATTAACCAGCATTAAAGAATTACAAAATTGAACTTTAAAGCAATGAATTACGAGAATAAAAGTAGCATATAAATATATAAATAATATTTGTGACTTTATAACAATGTTGGTGTGGCTTAGAGAAAGAGGGAGAGAGAGAGAGAGAGAGAGAGAGAGAGAGAGAGAGAGAGAGAGAGAGAGAGAGAGAGAGAGAGAGAGAGAGAGAGAGAGAGAGAGAGAGAGAGAGAGAGGGAGAGGGAGAGAGAGAGAGAGAGAGAGAGGGAGAGGGAGAGAGAGAGAGAGAGAGAGAGAGAGAGAGAGAGAGATCCGCAACATGATCGAACATGACGTTACTTTTGTAACAATGAGTTTATTGAGTTTAATAACTTTAATAAATTTGTTGTGTATTTTAATGACTATTGGAAACTCATTTGGATTTCAAAATAAGTGTATATTTTAAGTTATTTTCATTTAACGTTAACAGAGATAATATATATATAAAAATGTGGGCGTGAAATTATATGTAGATGTTAAAATGCAGACAAAAATAGAAATGCCAGAACATCTAATAACAAGAACATTATAATGTTGTAAACCAAATACCATACACTGTAGCTTAAACCTCAGTATTGGATTTTGAGCTTATATTTTGTGTATGTGTGTACTTAAAATACCAACATACTTGACATTTATGAAAAAGCCACGCCCCTTTGTGACGTCATGATTATATCAAGAACGGAACCCTACGTCAAGTACTCTTTGCATTATTCTGCAATCGCAGCTTCTTGAGCACAAAGACGTCTACAGGCCTTGTATTATACGCTATATACGTGGGGGTTTACCTCACGACGCTAGTTTGTTTGTTCTCACGAATATTATATATATATATCACAGAAACAATGAGCTTTGGTAAAGTGAGAAACATAGTAAGAAGATTACCCTAACAATAGAGTTTTTAATTTTATACTTTCAAATTTCTCATTTCATAAAACTAGTTTATATATTTGGTTTTCAGCTTTAAAACACTAGTATGTTAATGAACTAAAGTATAGTTTAAATGTGTTAAGATTATACGTGATTTTTCTTAAAGAGAAGTAACTTTTAATTAAAATTGTTGTAATCATAGAAATAACGTAGTTTTTTTATGATTATGGCAATAACGTAGAAAATAATAATAAAATAAATAAAACGCATTGAAGAAATCAATGTTCTTGTCACGTCCAGACGTTGTAAAGAAAGCCCCACAGCAAAGAACCATTACTGTCGGGATGTCGTCGTGAAACGAGATTCACGAACTAAACCCAATAAGATACGTTCAACTAACAATGAAGTTAATAATTTTACCTTCCATTTGAACTTAAAGGACAAAGATTCATGCAGTGGAGATTTTTAAGTTATTAAATGACAGCTAGCTTAATGTTAAATTTTAATAAAAATCATGCGTACTTCGCGACAATACGAAAATTATCCTATAGCTGTTCATAGTTTTGATGGTGCAGTTTATGGAGGCTTGATGTCCTAAATTGTTTTGATGTTTTGAGATGACTCAGCCATGGAGGAGAAATTACAAAAACCTCCTTGTGCCGCACTGGGTGTTCTTTTTACCTCCTACAATCTGCATTTCTTTAATAAATTCTTGAAACTGCAGCAGCAATGATAAAGACACATAACAGATAACGTTTCGGTTATTTCCAATTGAACGGTTTTATAATATATATAATCCGTTTATATTTATAAAACATTATATTATAAAATAAGTTTAAATATAACAGAACTTATCATCTTATATATAACGTTTTAAGCAATTTCTTTACTATATAATGATTGATGTTGCAAGACTTGTATATAATTAAGCTCTTATAAAAGTAATTTTTTTACAATTACCATAGCCTGATTGTTGCATGATGTTTTTATACATTAAATCTCATACCATTAAAAACCGGGAGCGTCAGTTTGATGTCTCTAAGATACTAGTATCTAATATATATGTATTTTTTTCATTTTCAGTAAAGAAAATCATTGACTTATTAATAGTTCAAATTTAATGGACATAATTCATGCTGAGCATAATATAGTAAATATTGACGGTGGTAAAATACTTTCAACGTTTAATGTTAAACCCACACCAGCTTGCCAGATTGATCAACGTCAATTTATAAAGGTGGTTTTAAAGAGCGTGATTTTGTTGCATATATACGATTACGATTTTATTTTAAGTAAAAAATTAAACATATTAATTTATTAATAAAACTCAAATTAAAATTTTGGTATGTAAATGTATTGAAAATTACATTTTTCTGTAGTAAAAATACAATTCATGGCCGTTTGTATATTTTATATAATTATGTAGAATGCTTGACAACGCACACACAGAGAAAAGGAGTAAAGTTTGAAGTTTTCTGAGGTGACATCTAGCTTGGGGCAACCATGCACAGTCAAGTAAAGCATTGCGAAATTCATTTGTGATTAAAGAAAACATGAAACCTCAGTTGCAAAAAAACACTATATTATGCATGGCATTTTAATTTTATTTTCTCTCATCATATATTCATAAATTAAATTCATAAATAAATTTTATAAATTTAGGGCTACAAAACTACGAAACAATTTATATGAAAGATTTTTTTTTAATTGCGTAACGTAGTACAAAAATTATATGGGTATTTTAAAAAATAGTCAAGAGCATACCATAACTGTATCATACATAAAAATGGTTGTTTTTGCTTCTTATGCAAGAAAAAAATAAAATGACACAATTGAATTAAGCATGAATTTTTTATAATAAATTACATAAATAAAATGCAATTTACTTGAATTTACAAATAATGTACGTTACTACGTTTATAAAAATACAATATGTAATGCATTTTCCTTGTTAAAAATATGTAGTAGCAGCGTAAACTGAGAGCCTATAACAACAAGAAATGAAACACTATATAGAAAAAAAACTCAAACAAACAGGGATCATTGTTCGCATATATAAATGTCAAGGACTGTATGTGGGTTACATAATATAACATACATGTATAATAACATAGTCATGCAAGCTTGCCTGTAACATATAAACTGCACCGAGTCTCTCATTTATTACTTTTAATTTAGCGTAATTACTTTTATCATGGTGTTACAAGGAAGTATGTAAGTCACGTTACATTCTCTAGTCTTTCATTTTTCCTCCTTTTTGTTAGCAAATAGAACTTTAAACAAGACTTAACAACATATATGCAATGATATCAAAACAGAACTCATGCAGTTTGAATAGATACAGACTAGCACTCAAGTTTATAATTGTAATCTCTTAGCAAGTTAGTGCAAGATATGCAAACTTCGTTAAAACATATATAAATAATATTACATCTCACAGCTTGAACGTTTTCTTTGAATGACTGCAGTTCAATATGAATACTTCGAGAATGAACCACTCTCACTTGTCAGTATCTGTTTGTAGACAACTTTTCGAGAAGGTGTGTATGGCGAACTAGAATGATTTTAGGATCATGGTTAGAGATGATTGCTCTTCTTATTTCTCTCAAAATTACAAATCTACATTGTCTTTTGGATCTGCAGCTCCATGCAGAGGTAAAGTTCATGCAGTGAATTGTAAATTTGAAATTCTATTATAGTGTAGCATGTGTCTGAATATTATAATTTAACATACAATAAAATGTTTTGTAAGAAATTTCTCTTTTTTTTTTTTTAAGCTAACTGCTAACTACCTGTATAACAGTATTATTCTATATACTTGTACTATATATACTCTAGAGTTCACAATTTTGACATGCACGAAGTGTATGCAAATTACTATATTTTTTCCTAAGAATTGTATGATAATTATCTGTCATTTTACCTTCATCAGACATAACTGAAACCATAATTATACACTGATTTATCTTTTTTTTTTCTTTAAAATGTCAAAATATTTATTTTTTTATCATTTATAATTTTTAAAAAAAACATACAAATATATTAATTTTTATTATTATTATTTTTATTAATCCCTACTCTATAATGAACTATATAAACCTACCAGACTGTTCCTTTAATTAGTCATGGTACTAAATACATAATAATTCTCTCGTGAGCTAGGACTAATTTCAGTAAAAATACATGCAATGTCAGTCACTATAATTCATTCCCAAGCGAGCTTATCAAGAACGCAACACATACATACCATTTTTATTCGTTAATTTATATTTAGAAATAATTAATTAATTAATTATACATATTAACATTCTGGTTTCAATCAGTTTAGTTGGCTGAAGATAATATATGCTAACGTACAGAGTTATGTATAATTATTGTACATGGAAAATTACAGTAAATTGAAATTGTTATAGCATATATAATTGGCATCGCGTTTTAAATTATTCAAACTAGTAAATATGTAAATACTTACGTATGTTTACATAATTATATTTAATTCATTAATCTGAAAATATTGTGCCTGCCTATATAGCTATTAATAATTGCATAGAGATTTAAATAATGATCGTGCTGAATTTTACTTTGAAATAAAATAAAAAAAATTGCAAGTGCCAAGAAAAATTCATATCATTTATATTTTGTTAGCTACAATATGAATTAAATATTTGTTGCAATTTAAATAAACTGCCTTCAGGCTTCTTTTTTGTGTTAAAAAGAGCTCCTTCTTTTCTTCATTTTATTTACAGAGTTTGAGCCTAGGGGAGTTAGTTGTACCGTACACACAACACGACCTCATATATTCCCGTCATAGCTTCTCTTGGTAATACAACCAACGAGATAAAAACTTTTTAGGTAGTCTAGCAATGTCAGCATTTTTACCAACTTTTGACCGGCACGTGGAGGTCAGCTACATAAACGATGGTCATCACGAATATTTAGCTGACAGAAATAACAATGTGATCGCTTTGTAAGAAAAATTGAATATTACGCAAAGTTGTCACTTTCTTAAATAAAAACAACATTTTGGATATCAAATTATAGGCAAATCATGTATAAATGAAATATTGATTAATAATAACATAAATCGTAACAATAGACGTTGCATTTTTTTATTTCAGAATAGAAAATATACATTAAATTATGCTTTTCTGAATTTTTTCAGATATTTTGGAGTGCGGAAACTCATTCTAAAAAAATATATATTTATAAGAATCTGAATTTCTCAATTAGGTTGGTACAACCTGACAGGACAACCGTGACGTCATCAACAGCCAATCACAGTGCGAGAAAATAACGTCACGGTTGTCCTACCCTAATTAAGATATTTTAAATGTACTTTTTTTTTAAAACTAGTTCCTGCACTCCAAAAAATCTGAAAAAATTTCAGAAAAGCATAATTTTATTTATATTTTCTAATTATGAAAAAAAAATGCATTCATTATTGTCTATTGAGAGAAATGTAGAAATACTTAACCATTTACGTATTATTGAAGTATATTAATATATTATTCTATATGCATTATCACAACTTTCAAGTAAAGTTTGCTGTTATTGACATATTGATACTTAATGAATTGAATTATTAATATTACATATAATACTTAATTATGCACTATTAAGTGATAACATGTAATTTTTAAATATAACTGGAATAAAGTTTCTACACTAAAGTCAGTTACTTGGTACCGAAGTAATGTTGTGTAAAACTTGTATCACACTTTTCTGATGCCAACTATGGGAAAATTGAAAACGTGCAGATTTGAAGGCGTCACAACATTTTCTGTTACAACATTTCGTCCCTTGGTGATCACTTGGTGCCTTGGTTTACGAGCACCAAACAACCCTCAATCAAGGCGGTTCTATCACCATTTCATCTACGCCTCCAGCAGTTCTACGAAAATGTTACATCAATGTTAGTATTTATCTTCAAATAGAGAAAATTGATTAACTAATTAGATGTAAACACTATCAACTGAAACTTCAACGAAACTTAAGAAACTAGTAAAACTAAACTTTCAATTTAACTTTTAAAATATAAAAAAAAAATAGGATAAAAAATATTTTCTACTTCCTTTGTTAAAAAGTTAATTTAATTTATTTGAATATATTTTTTTAAATTTAACTTAATATCGCTCTTTGTACTTTTTTTTCATTATAACTTTTCTATAGCTTTATAAAGTTTTATTTTTACCTCAGTGGTCACATAAGGAGAGGGAAAAAAATATAAAAACGAAAACCACAGAAACTTTAATTTTTTCCGTAGTTTCATGAATGTTGCTTGTGCGAAAGCGAAAACACATTCGTTTCACGTAATGAATTATGGTTATTAATGTCAGAATTAATAAGTCAGAAAATTGAGAAAAATACTTCACTTTTCTATTATGGGGGCGATTCACGAAAGAGTTATCCAGGTTTTTATCCGCGTTTAGCTTAACCACGTTTAAACTATAACTGTTTTACGTGTTAAATCACCTGGCTAAACGTGGTTAAGCTACACGCGGATAAAAACCTGGATAAGTCTTTCGTGAATCGCCCCCATTATAAATAAACATATCAAATATTTTATATAAACATTATATAAACTTAATATATATAACAAATATCTTTCGACTATGGGCTGCTGTCAAATTATAATTACAGCTTACAGAATAAAAAACTTTGCAAGAAAAGAGATGTTCTTATTATTCAATGTTAATGATAAAAAGAAAATTGTTAAAAATTAAAATATAGCACCGATTTGACAGTTAAAACAGTATAACGTAGAATGGATTTTATTTTAGCTTATAATCTTATAATAGAAATTTTTAGTAGCGATTTATTATTTGTTGTTGCACTGAAATTTGTATCAAATTTTAATAATAAAATGTTCTTAAATTATAATTTCTGTATTCTACTTTTTTTTAAATACCCCGTACTATGTATCATTAACAGTTAGCTATAAAATTGAGATATTTTTTACAATCCATGTAAAAGTTTAATTTCATCAGACTTTTTGTTTTAAATATATTTTTTACACAAATTTCCTGCACCGAAATAACTCGGTATTAAAATTGTAAATGTTTTATTACTTAAATTTTTTTATTGAATTTTAAGTTATACACACCATGCAGTGTTATAATTATATTATTACAAGAAAATTAACAAGATTAGAGGCTTTCTAATTTTGATTAACTTATGAAGACGTCAGCTATATAACAACATTAAATTTCACTACCGTATATATTATCATATTATAAACTGTAAGGTATTAAAATTTATAGTGTTTATGTTGGATTGATGAACTTGAAACTGTAATTTGATCATCAACATATTACAAACTTTTTCAATGGAAACTTATTTCAGTAATAAGTTGCCAAAGAATATATTACTTGTACTATCTGCATAGTGTTATTTTTATTTTTTACTTTCATTTATTGTTGGAAGTGTTAATTCTTGTTTGTGTTTTAGTATCTTATTTTTGTTATGTAAAAATGACGTCAGCCATGTTGTACTCGTGCAACCAGTGGTTAGATGGATGAATTGAATTTTCTCATTTCTGATCAGTTTAAGCCATATAAATTATAATACGGCCGGGGACTATAGAGTTTATGGAGAAGTGAGGAAATTTACTCTTCTTTTAGGATTCGATGAACAATTCAAAATTAAAATGTAATTTCTTTGTCTATTTAGGTTGCATGTATGTAGTATTAGCAGATGATCTGGTAAACTTAACTTTATGACTGAGTGCATTGGAACAAATATAAATGTCAGCCTCTTAAAAAATTACCTAGAAAAACATCTATTTAAATTCCACGAAGACCAAGATATCTGACTGGCTCACCAGAACTGCGGTCCATCTCCCTGCTGTGAGGGGTAGACCACGATGCCCGGCGCCTCGAGCTCGCCGTGGCCGCGGCGGTGGCGCCGGCTCTTGAGCGCCAGTCCCAGCAGCACCGTGATGGCGAACACGAGCACCAGGCCCGCCCCACCCAGCGCCACCAGCATGCCTGTAAACCATAGAGGCAATTAACATGTGACAGTGAGCAAGTACACCAGGGAGACGTTGTGGTGTGATGTTGTATCTAAGTACCTTGATATAGGATGTCAAACTATGAGGTCATGATGTTAATAATCTATTAATGGTTATTGTATTAGAGAAACTCAGAAAAAAGGAGAAAATTTTAATAATTTTATTTAAAATTTATTTCTCGTCACATATATAATTTTTTACGTGAATTGTAGTGTATCCATTGTCAAATTTATATTCAAGTCTTGCATTTTTTTCTCAAGCCTAAGACATTAAATTTAATCTATTTTAATTTGAAAGAGAGAGTGGGGGAAAGAGAACATAATTTCTATTGCATGCATGTTTATTTTTCAATTTCATTATATTATGGCGTGTATAATGAGAAATAATACAAAACTTAAAACGGAAAGTTGCGTAATAGTTATTGTTTGAAAATTGCTAGCAAGGCTAGTGAGGAGAGCGAGGCAGGCGGGTGGTATGCGCGCCAGGGGCAGCCAGCTCGCTTCGTTCATTCATCCCCAGCAGCGAGATCGATGAAACACCCCCACCTCTGCCCCCTTTCTCCACCCCCGCCCACACGATGGGGCCTCCGCACCAGTTAACACGATTTACTGCAAAAGATTTTTTTATGTATTTATAAAAAAGTTTGGCGTCAAATGATGTATGATGAAGTCAAAACAAAAATAAAATATGAAAAGCATTCAGTTGAGTAATTCCGAATAAGAATGTTTGTTTTTACAGGTTTTTAAATTTTAAGTTTTTTTTTACAAGAATTTTTTACAAGACGCTATATATATTATTTTTAATTGAAAGAGATTTTTTTTTCATATCCCTCCTTCTCCATACAATTAAGATATTTTTAAAGAATTTAAAAAAAAGCATGCAAATTTTACTTTTGAAAATAAAATCAAATTTAAAGTCTTGGGAATTATTTTGATTGATCTGATTATTATTTATTTTGGATCTTATTTTTCCTCTTGCAAAATCACCTGTGCAGCAAGACTCCTTAAAATTATTTTAAAACGAGTGTTTAATTAACATGGAGTATATATATTATAATAATAAAGACATCATGCAGGAGAACAGCTGGTATACAGTATGGCTTTTAAGATAATCAGAGAATAAAATATCGCAATCTGACAGTTCTGTTCATAACTTACAAAATATAAACGTTGTCGATTTAAACTTAACAGCAATTAATTATTCTTCCTCGCCTTACATTTTTAATTACTCCCAGTTTTCATAAGCATAAAATTAACAATTAAAAAGTAGATTTTTTTAAGTAGATTAAACGAAGGATGACGGGACCAGTAATTGAAATTAGCTCGCAGTGATGCGGGTGCTGCCTCTCCATTACAATCCCGTTATCGAGTGCAGCACCACGCGTGGCCGGGACGTTATATGTCCCAAGCGTCGTGGTGGGGACCGAGTTAACGACTTTAGTTCTGCAGCTTCTGCACGACCAATATTGACCCCGGCCATCTCAGCTATCCACACACACCAGGCTGACAAAATAGGCACCACAGTGTAGCAGTGAATTTCTAGAATCACATCTTGACCTTATATTAAGTTTTGTCTCAAAATTACGTTCACCTCTTGGATTTTTTTTTTTTTTTTTTTAGCAATTATTACAAAAAAAATGTATTTAGAATATATTGATGACATGTTCTATATTTAAATGTAAGTAGCATTTTATTCCTTTTATTGTATGCAATTTAACATGCAGCAGAAAATGAAATTTCATTGTATCATAATATACATGGTATATATATTTATATACCATGCATGCACTAAAAACTAGCTTCAGTGTGAAATTAATTATTCTATCCGTTTTCCAACTCTCATGTTAAATTTTTCCTGTATATTTAAAAAGACCTACACTATCGCAGAGGGTCGTTCTCAACGATGACTTAATGATCAGCTGGTATACCAACAAAACAGGAGTATAGAGCTCCAGCATGCATCTGAAATCTTAAAAATAATTTAAACGAAGTATCCTCATTTAATTGTAAAGTTTTGTACAGTTAAAATTTTCAACATTAACGGTCCAACTATTTTAATTTCAGCTGCTTCCTTTGGGATTTTTCATTTCTGAGACTCAGCAATACAGCATAATGTTAATTCATAACGTTAATATCTCCTTTAAGTATGCAACCTTTGAAGCACATTGAAGATGTTGATGGCAGTGTCTCAGGTGCCAAATGAAGCTTAAAGAGCCATAAAAAATCCTCCTTTTTTGTGTCGCTATTATACATTGCGCGAAAATCATTTTTTGCTTGTTTTGGCATTAAATATCGCGCAATCCTTCCTTATTATACCTATCACTTTCTTTCCCCAAATGAAATTTTTGTTAATTATAATTTAAAATAAATTCTTCATGTAATTTAACTTGCAGTTAAATCTTACTCTGGTTCATCATAAATTCATCAAAGTGAACAAATGCTTTAACATTTTTAGCTTTAATGTAATAAAGTTACTATGACGTCTGATCGATGTTTTGATTGATCACCATGCAGTGTTCGCAAATTATGCAAGATCGAATGTCAAGCCGTTGCTTCAGGCTTAGCGATGAAAATTTATAACAATCTGTTGGTAGAGATTTGTGTAACAACAGTTTTTTTGTGAGAAAACAGATAAAAATATCACTGTAAATCTACACCTTCTTAAAATAAGACGAAAAAGTGTCCCCTTAATTAAGAAGGTCTTATTTTAAGAGATTTTTGTCTTGAAACAAGTAAATACATTCTTAAAATAAGAACTTATGTTCAAGTACATATCTGAAATTAAGAACATTAGGTTCTTATTTTAAGAATGTATTTACTTGTTTCAAGACAAAAATCTCTTAAAATAAGACCTTCTTAATTAAGGGGACACTTTTTCGTCTTATTTTAAGAAGGTGTAGATTTACAGTGATATTTTATCCATATAAATAATTGAACTCCATAAGATACACGAACAAAAGTTTTCAGATTTAAATCTAAATTTTTTGCGTTAGAATGAATAGTGGGGGGAGGGTGGGGGATCTAAATAAACTTTATAGCTAATTTGTTTTTCTGTGATACAATATAATCTGTAATGTAAAAGAAAAATCTGATTTCAAATTACAATATATATATATATATATATATATATATATATATATAATTTTTTTGGGGAAAATTTTCATTTCATTTATATAGTTATTATTATTATTATACATCTTATTCCTGTGTAAAGCCGAATCATGTTAAAAGATCGCAAGAGAGAGAGAGAGACAAACGTTAAATTTTCCGATCTAGGTCTTACATATTATAGTCCACATTAATTAATATATATTTAACAAATTTATCAGAGAGACAATGAAAAACAATCTCTACTTGCAATAGCACGTTTTTCATTTTAAAAAATAAATTATTTACAGATCCTAATTATATAGAGATTCTAGAACTTCTTCAATGCTTTCAATGGTACTTTTCTACTTTTACATCAATAAACTTCATGACAGAGATATGAACTTTGATATATTTTAACTTGGCAAGATGGAATTTTGAGACAAGAAGTAAGTGTAGCATGTATACACATGTTTACGTGATGAAATGATGGCTCTCACGCGATGTGGCAGAGGATGACGTGGTGAAATTTATGTCGTTGTGAGCAGCTCCGTGCGCGGTCACGTACTTACCCGGGTTTGGTAAGCACCACACACGACAGGATGGAATATAGCGGCTTTAGTATGCCTGTTAAGACAACACACTTTGCACAGGCTCATGTTGGGGAAAATAATGCTGGTCAAGGGATATGGAAAGAATATGTGCAAACTTAATTTGTTATTGATGGTCTTAGTTAAAATGGTCTTATAAGGTTTAATTCTCAAGAAAAACTGTATATTAAATAGTTGGGGTATGATTATGTAAAATAAGTGGTAAAAATTAAAAAGAAAAGGCAGGCATTGCTTCAGTAATGGTTTGATTTTATATTTATATGGAATTTTTTAAACTAAACGATTATTCAGATTTGAATTTGAAACAAAAATCTTATAACATATATAGTAAATATCACAACTTAGTAATATAGTTCATAATTATAGTGTACTATTCGCCAGTGTATTAATCAGAGTCTTCTGCGCGCAATGTTTCTAACAAAACATTGTTCAACAATGTTTTGTTAGAAACATTGCGCGCAGAAGACTCTGGTATTAATTCACACTACTTTAGCTCTGAATCTTCAGCAACGTCTTTTCCACAGAGATTCAATGCGTCTTAAGAAAAGTAGAGAACAATAAATCTTATAAAACAATAATAATTCTTAGCGACGTAAAAAAATAAACAAAACAAAAAATGAAGTTAAAATGCAAAGGTATAAAGATGTAGGCAAGAAGTAAAATGCCAGCAAGTTATTGGATGCATTAAAATTACCGTGCTAGTGCAGTTTTTTTTTTTTTTTTTTAATAAGATGTCAAAGTTTCAATTAACTTCTAATAGAATTTCCAACAGTCATTTATAGTGCATTAAAAGGTATTCATTTATTATTATTACATTGATTTTATATAAATTCATATGCAAATATGAAATTTGTTTCATAAAATTTCTTGGAATCATAAAACCAAAATTAAAAATAAAAGAAAATTTTTATGCATTTAACTTAAAAAGTAGTTTTACACCAAATTACCAGTTTTAAAATCAATAAATAATAAAAATTTAACCACTACGTTCATATGACGGTATTTAATACATATCCGTTGACGACATGACATTAATATTCGTCGTCATATCCGGCATTTTGTGTATGGACTTTCGTCTTTTGCATTCACCAATTAAGTTGTGTATATGTTTATTTATTAATAATATTTTTCCCTCCAAACTATGTATTTTTATAACCCAATAAATAATTATTATTATTATCAATGGATCATGTGAACGTAGTGAATGGCATTATACAAATATTTTTACATGGTATTTAAGCGAATCATCTAACAAAAAGTAAGACCCAACATCTTGAGTGGCAGTCATCATCAGAGGAGAGCGGCTGAGCGGATAAGACAAGCTTATAATTCCGGACCGCGTTCTCTCGAGGGCAATCTACCGGGTTTCGAGAAGCTATACGCCTCACCGCAGAGCAGGCGTGCTTGCCTCGGATTCAAGAATAAGACCCTCTTGCTCTCTGTACTGCGTTCCATGTAAAGACTATATATATTATATCGACCTGGCAGCGTTAAAGTTCATCTTTCCAGCAACACAGAAAAAAATATTTATCTGTTGATGCGATGTTTAATCATCAGTGGCAGTTAATACCTGGAAAACCTGGTAAAAATATCCCAACTCACTTTGTCAGTTGTTTCTAGAATTGCTAGATTTAAGACAGACAACAACCTTGTTAATTTCTTTACCTTCAGAGTAAAGCAGTGGAGCATTTATAAACATTGTATTATGTTGTTTCTTCTATAATTATTGTTTTTAAATTTTCAGTGCATCGTTTGAAAAAGAACTATTTGATATATTATGAATAAAAGCAATTTTTCCGATTAATACATAGTAAAATTACTTTCTTTAGGGATCTAAAAACCTGTCATTGCTATTTCAAAGAATCTTAGACCTGTAAATATATAAATCGTTAAATTATCATTAAATTCCCAAATTTATCATTTTTTGACCAACTATTTGAGAAACTATCTTGTAAAAAATAAGCGACTTCTTTTGTGACCTTTAATTATGACTAATTTCACTATTTAAGTAAGTTAATCGATAAAGAGAATCAATAAATAATTAGTTTTCATTTTGCTGTATAAATTTTACAAAATGCTGGGTGCTAAATTAAATAAATCAATGCTTCAAGTATGATATTTTAATGTGCTAATTCATTCTCATTGTCGAGTTTCATTTTTTTTTCTTTTTCTTCTCTCTGTGCAGTTGTAGGGATTTTGTCTTTGCACGTTTTCTTTGATATTGATGTAAAATCTACAAAGACAGAAATGTGAATTATGAATGTGTAGTGCTACAAATATCACTTTATCTTTGCCTCCAGTGCTTACATACTTGGTTTTATAATAAATCAACCTTAAAGTAGATGAAACCACATATATATACAACTATGCATGCCTTGAGTTACAAACTATTTTATAGATATTAGATGCCATTAAAGCAAGAAATAAGTTTAAACTTTTCTAATTTATACAAGCAATTAATAGTACACGATAATTTTAATAATAAAACATTAAATAGAGACGCTATGCAGTAAGGTACGTGGCCTAAATTTATGTACGACTGGTCAGAGAGGTGAGTATTTTATATACAGAAGAAAGGTTTGCACAGATATTATATACTTTTTACTACTTTTCAATTTGCGCAATAGCAACTGGTTCCAACATTTCTGAAAAGTTGTGTATTGGATATCTAATCATCTATAACAGTAAAGTTTAAACTGCCTTTGAGTGAATTCTCTAGATAGCCTTGAGGTATCTGAGATACCTGTATCTGTGAAAGGTTCCGTAAATTTTGTGTAACATGTTATTATATTCTGTTTACATCCAAAACATATTTCAATATAGAAAAAAAATAATGAAAGGTGTTAAAGAACCATAAATATTTTGTTCTATATATTTTTATTTATTATTTTTTTTTTTACAAGGATACATACATCCCTAACAGCTTACAGCTCGCAGCGGGGTAATGGGTATAGGGATAAAGTGCGGAAAGGATTGTATTCAATGCAGTATTCAATGGACCAAATTGATGTCTAAAGCCTGGAGAAACACACACAAGTGTATCACTGCACTAGGTGGAAAGCGAGACGAATTTAGGAAAGGGAGCAACGTAATTTTTATTTGAAACGGCCGCCCATATCTTGACTTCGGTGATCTAGCGAGAATCGGTCAATTCACTGCGCCACCCTCAACCTCCTTACATTCACTCTCCGGACACTCAACAACAATAAAATATTCTGCTGTGATGTTTTGAGCTATAATTCTGACAGTAAGGTCAATTAAATTAAAAATTTGTTTATGATTAAATAATATGCGATAATTAATTTTGTTTTTTTCTACGACCCCAGGCAACAGCAAACTTGTTGCAACAGGAACGCCTCCAACATGCCACCCTGGGGAGAATAATTGGCGGCCCTGTTCGCACGGAAAGTAATAACCAAACTTCCTTGCAGCTCCATTCTAATGAAAGGTCATGGGTAACGTGGTACAACAAATTCTCTTGTTTATGGATTTCATTGTTACTTTAGTGATTCATTATATAATTTTAACGTTAAAAAAATACACATTTGACGGCTCTAATTTATTTTGTGATATAACAATTTGAGGTGAGATAACCCTACCTTCCCCTTCTGCCTACGTCATTACATGCGGTTTATATTTAGCTTACTAATTTGTTAATGAAATTTATTTAAATTAACAATTAAATTATTAATTAACTGGCTGCTGTATGTTTTATGAAAATTATGAAGAGAGTGAACTAAAATAAAATATTAATAAGTATATTTAAAAGATTTTAAAGTGCTTTTAGAATGTATAATGAAAAATTATAAAAACAAAAAGATTTTTTTTCAAACTTCTTAAATCAAAATTAACGTCTTGTTACATTGTTATATATTTATTTGTTGCATGATTATGTGAATAAATAAGTCAAGAAATTTGCCTCTGGCCAAGAAAATAGCATCTTCCGTTTACAAGAATTTTGATCCTTCAGTATGACGTCATTGCTTCAATGTCCCAAATGTAAGTGTAGCAGCCTAGTCTGCTTGAGGCTGTGTCACCAAGTTACTCCCAAGTCAATTTCACGCCTTGAGACGTAACTAACCTGAACTTCTGAATCAGCCTACCTAGCTTAAACATATAACATTATAAGTTATTATAACACTCTAATATATACACAGTCATGTGTACGGTATATACAGTCAAGTATTTAATGCTTATTTAATAAAAGCATATATTATATTTTTAGTCAATGTTTCCCTGCTCATTTTGGGCAAGGACAAAGAGCATTAGGAGACTGGATGAATTTAATTCGGGGCTAATTGCAGTCTTTCAAAACTTAGGCCGCGATATTAGATGATACAATTTTTCTAATTATTGCATACAATTTTCCAGTTTCCTTACAAGAAAACTTCCAACTCCATTTGTTTCTATGGAGATGAAATTTTCTTGAAAGGAAAAATTGTATGCAAAATTGTATCATGTAAAGCCGGTATTATACGATACAATTTTTCTGATTATTGTATACAATTTTTCCTTACAAGAAAATTTAATCTCCATTTGTTTGTATTGAGAGGAAATTTTCTTGCAAGGAAAAATTGTATACAATTATCAGAAAAATTGTACCGTGTAATATAGGCTTTATACCGGCTTTAGTTTAAGTTTGGAAATAGATCATTTTCTGAAAGGAAGTAACGTAATGTAGATAATATGGCGTTTTAGCAAGAGTGCATGGAATTCGCGGAAGATTACATATAAGTTTCCGTTCGAGCTTACATTGAAAGCATACAAATTATCAGCAAATTACTTCGCGTGGCACACAGGTAAACTAAGATTTGAAAGACTGCGAAGACTGTAAGCTATATGTGCATCTTACGACTGCAAAAATTATTTGAATTAATGTATTCTCAGCAATGAGACTAACTATATAAACAGTACTAATAGCCTGTTCTGAATAAAAATAAATAATAATATATACATTATATATAATTATAGAGCTGTATACTTATTTTTTTTTAAGAAAGAGCAGCAAGCAATTTCGACGTGTTTTCTGCAAATAAATCACGTACATATTCATAGATTAAGTATAAGATTTGAATAAGTAAGTTTGGATTAAGATAGATATAAGAATATCATATTATTAATAATTACATTTAGAAGTTAGCAAGTATAATATAACATTAATATGAAGTGGCTCGATTCTTGTTCATTTCAAACCCTTATCTATCCAAAACTGAAATTTTATTCTAAATTCTTTTCATTCGTAATTAAATTTATTACAAGGGTAAAATATATATATATGGTAAAAATTAGAAACTTGAGTGATGCTGTTACAAATGATTTTAACTCACCTTTGTTTTATTGAAATTCGTGCAGTACAGTATAGTCCTAAATGTATAAAGACTTTTTATAACACTAACTAACAGTGTTAGTAAATGCAATTATTATAGGAAATAGTAATTGAATAAATAAATTTATTTCATGTGCATGTGTTTTGTTTGTACTCTGCATAGTTATTATTCTTTTGGTTTAAAATAACGTACATGTATGGTGGCTCCTTTTTTTTTCTTTTTTTTTTTTAGCTTTGAAGATATGATTTTTATAATTATTAAAAAAAAACATTAATAATCCTTTAGCAATGTACATTAATTAAAACGTAACATACAGTATTACTAACGTTTTTGCAATTAAAATTATGATAAAGCTGAATATTTTATAATTAATACTCTTTTTATTATTATATTTTTGCTACATATTTATCTACGTATATGTTTGTAGAGGTTTGATTAAATGCATTATTTACGTATTCGTATAAAATATAACCAGCAATACAAAAACTTTAGGTGCAGTTAATCCAAAATTATAATAAAAAGTACTTGTCATTTGCATGTCATTATGGTGTTTGTTAAACAATCATGCAGATCTACAAAATAAACACAAATCCAAGCTTACTTGATAAAAACGATGATGTAATTTATTACTTGGAGCAACAAAAAACTACTTAGAAACTAAAACTATATAAAGATTGTCATTCAAAGTTTTTTGTTAATATTTTATAAAATGTATAAAAAGGTTAAAATGCTACAATTTATCTTAAGTAATAAGTTAGTATGTTGAAGTGCATATTTCTTTACATTAATAAAAATTTAATTTACAAGATAGGAATATCTGATGCAGCTCCTACTGAAATGATTGAATTTTTAAATTAAATTAATTTATTCTTTATTATAGTTTGTGCCAATTACACATATTATAAATTTTTGTTACATATATAATCTTAATTTTTTTTTTACATAAAACTGCCTTTTTAACACTTTATATCATATTTGACAGAACAGAACAACTTGTCAAACAAAGTACAACTTACAGCTTATTCTAAACATTATGAAGAGATTATTAAATACCTAACAAAATGTTTCCATTTAATTAATTACAATATATAAGTACATAATTTACATGTGGCATGTCACACATTATAGTAATTAGTTAGTGTAATTAGCCACATGGCTTAAATGCATTGCGGTACATAGATGGGGGAAATGAAAATCAAGGGTTGGTACCGAGACCTCATTGCAGTGTTTGGCAGACAACCAAGGACCCCCCCCCTTCACTCACCCCCTGGTGACGTGAATATCGACTAGGTTTACCGCTTGCTGCGTGAGACCACGCTGTGATTAAATTTACCGTGCGCAACAACCACAAAACATTTTAAATTAATTTAGTCAAAAATTATACCATATTGTAGCAATTTATAATATTTTACCAAAGCAGATTTTATAACACGATTTGAAAAATTCTGCTCCAACAATATTATAGAATTATTATTTAAATTTACCAATCACTTGATAAAAAAAATACATTTTTATGACACTGATTATTTTTCTATAATTGAATAGAAAGTTAGTAATAAATTAATAATTGAAAAAACATTAAACCAACAAAAGAACCACTACATTAATAACACAATATTTTTTATGTACACAGTACTCAGAGTATACAACCTTTTTGCATATCCACATGATTTTACCTACTTTTCTTGTTTTAATTAATTTAATCATAATAAAATTTAGTTTTCATAACAGTAATTATTTTAAAACTTGCCTATATTTTTCATTATTAAGCAAATATGTTCGAAAATCAGTAAAATTATAAAGGAATCATATTGCATTTCCTAGAACTAAAAATATTTGGTTTGATTTCAAGTGTGGTGCGTGACGTTATTTCATGCCGCATATCGAGTGTCAACTTTCTGAGAGCTATAGTTGAGTGGTATCAATATTTCATCACCATTTTCTCACTTTCAACGTTTGTGAAGTCAATAGATTTGTGTCATAATTTGCTCCAGGTGAAATATTTATATGAAATAATATTGACGTTTTCATCACGTTGTAGTGAGAAATTAAAGTGAAAATAAATGCTCAAGGAAGTTCAGAAAATTTTGTATGATTATCAAAAATAAGCTCGTCGAAAGTATTAAAAATAACGAAGAGTTAATGGAATTAATCTAAAGATTTTTCGTAAGAAAAATTTGTATGTAATAAATACAAAAATCATATCATGTAATACTTACTTTTTTTATATATATATATAAAAAGCGATTCAAGGCATTGTAATTTTGTTATTTGATTAAGATATTATGCACTAGGAGTTTTTATCTCAATCTTAAATATTAAAATAAAAGTAATAATAACACCATTTTCTATACAAGAGTAAATATTGATCTAATTACAAGCTTTTATGGTCTCTGAAAAGTACTTACTTTTTACAGTGGATGAAAAAAAAATAGTGTAAAAGTTTTAAACATAATTATAGACATTAATTTTATGTCGAATAAAAACAAACGACAACCTTGAATTCTATACGAATAACCTTTCTTTATTTTAACTGCATAATTTTATCGCTTCAGAAAATAAAAATTTTAAAAGTATTTTGACTTAAGCTCGTGTGTAAATTCAATACAGCTGACACTTACATTATGAAGAAATAAAAATGAAGTTAAGTTTTATCATAGGTTGAAGGTATAAAAAATTTCACTTACTTTTATGAGCTATTTATTTTCAATTCAGCTTGTGTTTGCCTGCATAAAAATTTTAATATTTGTTCTATTCTTAATATTATTCTTATAACATTGATTAAGTGCTCTGTCTGCAGTAATTCTTTGCGCTAACTCTTCCTCTGTAGATCACTTATTGATATAAATTGCATGGGCTCTATAATTCAGAAGTGACACGACTTCTACTTCATCTTAGATAATTCTCTACAGTGCAATATTTTGTTTAAAATAATACATTTTTATAGGTTAAAAATCATGAATAAACTTGTTTTATTGGGATTTTATATTGTATTATGTAAGGACTTAGCATGCATACAGTATATTATACAAGCTTATTTAAATAATTTCACTCCTGAATAACAATAAATGAAGTATGTAATTATATATATATATATATATATATATATATATATATACAGTATAATGGAGTATCGACCTCAATTTTTTTTTTATTGCAGAAATGGATAGAGGGTGCAAAGTTATGCTACCCTGATTTTTTTCAGATTTTTTAGAGCCCGGGAACTACTTTTAAAAAATTATTGAAAGTTCTTTTTGTGACGTCACGAGACGCCGCTCTTTAGGAAAAAGATGGGACTTGACGCCGCGTGACGTCACAAATAGGACTTTCAATAATTTTTTAAAAATACTTCCCGGGTTCTAAAAAATCTGAAAAAAATCAGGGTAGCATAACTTTTCACCCTCTATCCATTTCTGCAATAAAAAAAATGAGGTCGATACTCCATAGTATTCTAGCCTAGAGCATCAAAGTATAAATGTGCTTTTCCATGAAGCGATGTCGAGCGGGACTTGGCGGGGCGAAAAGGCGCACTTGCTTCAATATCTTTACTTATGGCAGCTATGTTGACAGGGAAAAATCACTTTCCGGCAGCAATTAAATCCCACTGCAATTTTTCCAAGTCAACATGGCTGCCATATGACATTGAAGCAAGTGCACCTTTTTCGCCCTGCCAAGCCCCGCTCGCTATGTAGAGCATTGTGGAAATCCACCTTAATGCGAAGTTGAGACACAAAACATGAATGAAACCATGATATGAGCATGTAGCTAGTATATTTACTTATAACTAACGAAGTCATATTACTAACATAAGAATACATTTTGTTCTTTACATTTTAAGTGTCGTGATAAAAAGTCTAGAGAATTTTTTATGTTCTGTAATAATAATAATAATAATAAAATAAAGATAAAAAGATTTACTAAATGAACACATCTATTACTTAATATTTTTTGCTTTACTATAACATTACTACTTGACCTTAATGCATATAAAAAAAGGCAAGTTTCCTTTCTTCTCTTTATAGATGAAAAAAAAAAAAAAAAGAAAGCTTTTAGTGTTATTTAAAGTACTTAAAAAGTCTAGTTACACTATTTTGTATTATAATATAGAACATTAATTGATAAAATAAAAGATTGACATATCAACTTTAACAATATGTACTATGTTGATAATAAAAAGCGCAGTGTGAGTATTTCAAACCGGAGAGCCTCAAGCTAGACAAGCGTTAAAAGCCAGAGGAAATGAGCCAGAAACAAAAGCAGGGAGGACAAAGGACACGTACAGAAAATCCCGAAGGGACTGCCAAAAAGAAAGAAAAGATTTGGAACACAAGAACAAGAAGATTCTTATAAAAAAATGTCTTATTACCTTGTTTTAGCTTTTGACATAAAAATAGCTAAATAATGTAATTTTAATTTTGCAGGTATACTGTCAACAATAACAAAAGGCTAAGTAATATATTTTTTTAAGAGTTCTTTTCATCACTATAATTTTCTCGATATTACTCCATGTTATATTTTTTTTTTCTTTTTCTTTCCTTTTCTTTTTCTTTTTTTCAATTCAAGTTTTTTTAATTGGATTAAAATCAGTTTTCATCGCACCACAAAACGCAATGAAATCACAGTTTATAACCAATAGGTAAAGTACGCTTTTCTCTCATAAACAAAACGTGTGGATGTACTGAATTTAAACTTTATATTAGAGGAATTTATATGATAAAAGCATATTAAAATAAATTATTAATTACAATGTATGTGCGGTAAATTTCAAATACGTAAAATGTTTTAATCAATATGACTGACAATTTGTGATAAAAAATATTGAATTCTGCACGCACTTGTGACGTCATATTTGATGAAATGGTATTCTTGATGCACTATCAGCAGTAATTGCTCCTGGGTTGGGCAAATCCTCAGAGAGAAACCTTTTTGGGATATTATTGCTTTCTTTTTAAAAAACACATTCCATCAAACAGAATAGCATTTCCACTACCTCTCAAAAAAATAATAATAATAATAGTATTAACTGTGTCTTCATTTTCGTTGTTTTAATCTCGAAATTATACAATGTATTTTAGATTACAAAATATGTACGTCTCACAATTTCACATTGCACTGTCACATGTATACCCTAATTTTTGTGGTCCGAAATGTCGGTTTTTCTATTCTATATCAAGATATGTATAAGCCTATACAATACATATCTTGATGGTATTATATAACATTATTCATTATTCTTCTAGCTTCGAGTTAAATTAAATAAAACCGTATCACATCTAAACCTTTGCTAAATAATTTTTCAAAATTAGGAAGATTGTCATTTTGCTCATTCAATAAATCAAAATAAATAAGCTGTGATGGTTGATACAATGTTAATTATCTTTACAATATATTAATATTCTAATGTGAAATAACATTTGGGCGCGATTCACGAGGAGAGTTATCCAGGTTTCTCACTAATCAGTGAGTTTAATGTTGAATTAAAATGGAGCTAACCACGATTAGTGAGAATACTGGATATTTTTATGGGTAACTCTTTCGTGAATCGACCCCTTATTTTTTTATATTTTTTTTTTGTAAATCTTATTTTAGTTCACAGCGTATATGACACAACCTGATGTAACATTTTATGAAGTTTTATATCTATATGTATGTGAAATGTCAATATTGCAAGTTATAATCACTAAATGTATTTAAACTATTTAAAATAAAGCTATTTTGTTAAAAAAAATGTCATTGAATATTAATTAATAGTGGTTAGACACTTTATGACTAATGTTATAACTCAATGAGTATCTTGTAACAGTAAATTTATTATAGAATTTGTTTCATTGTATTATACAAATTTAAATTAATTTCAAATTTATACAAACTAAAATTAACATTTAATTTATTTCATTACTTAATTGTTTATTTTATACTTTTGGGTTTAGTTTTGATATATAGACTCCCTTCTAGTCCTGACAATCTATTTTCAAATTAAGTAATTTTTATAACAAATTTTTATTATTGTATCCAATTTAAAATATTGTATGCATATATTTATTGCCCTTCTTCTAATACACTTTTAATTATTTTTGTGACTTTGAAAAACAGGCTATTGAAATATCCAGGACTGTATATTTATGCAGAGAAAAGCTTACAACAAGATTCTTGACATTTGTGTGTCTATATAATAGACGGAAATCCGCTCGTCTTATTGTCGTCTCTTCCTCCTGCAGGCGTCTTGACAATAAATCATTTAGACTAATACATCGACTCGTTTTATATTGTTGGCATCAACGTAATGAAAATTACGAATTAGCAGCATTGGTTTCAGATTTAGAACCTAGCTTTAATACTAATAATTTGCATATGTTTTTTATATAGACATTTCTTTTTAATCACGGTGTAAATTTAATTATAAAAATATATTTATTTATAACATATTTTTATCTGTCTCATAAGTCTTTAAAAAAAAGTTATAAAAATTTCAAATGGATTTGTATTAATAAAAACTTCGTGTGCTGGAAAACAAACAAGTGGTCTTTTAATTGTAAGTCATCCGAAATTTAAATTTCCTTTTTTTCTTAATCTTTCAATTCACACAGAAAAAGCTTTTTCTAAATTTGAACAACATTATTTAAAATATTTACAAAAATTCACAGCAGGTATTTTACTCCAACAAATTTGTATTAGAATGTTTCCATATTGCTCTCTAGTGCTTAAACCATGGCAAGCAAATTAACAAGGTTTAAGCACTAGAGTAATTTAATCTGCTTCGTATTATAGAAAGGAATTTTCAGTTTGTCAAGTACTCCTGATGCTTTTCTCCCACAAAATGAGAAATTTTAGATGCTTCAAATACCAAAGTCTCAACAATGTCTTGTAAGCCATTGTTATTGTAATACCAAAAGAATGATTTTTATTGCTTTCAAAATCAAGAAAAAAATATAAAGTCATATTTTACAATAAAGAAATGTTTTATAAATAAGAAATTGAAATTCAACACATTCTACAATGAGTTGCCGCTCTAGATCAAGTTTTATTGAATCAAATACGAAATTCACCAAAGCAATGATAGAGAGTAGTGGACTTCCAAAGTTCTAGTTTTAAATTGATCAAATAAACGAAAACGATGACCTTAATTTGATACTTCATCTAATTGATTCAATCAACAATTGTTTTTTCAGTCGTCACCTTTAAATATTCCTTGATCAAAAGATGGTAAAAGTGTTTATTTATACGATCAATATATTGACTTCAAAGCTGTTAATAGTCATCTATTGGTGAGGAAACTTTTTCAAGGCGATGGTATAAATAATATGAGCTTAATGTACAAGAATAGAAGATAAAATTGGCTATGGTAAAAGAATTACTCAATTTTTTATTATTAATTCAACTTGTTATATAATAATAATTAAATGTTTATTACATATAATAACACTCACACAAGTTACAAAAAAAATTGACTTAAAATAAATCATAGATAAAGCATGGTTATATTGAAGTATTTACAAAAACAATAAAGAAAATATTTCTCTTTTATTTGTATCACATATTTGACGCTGGAGCAGATATTACGGACACAATGGACCTCGTAGGGGCGGACGACATGCTTTTTTAGACACCCTTCTTGTTTGGTGTCAGAGTTGAACGTCGCGTTCAACTGCTCGGCTGGCTCATTTCCCTGATTGTTCAAGCGAGCAAACTAAATAACGGTCTCTAATTGATTCAGTTTATCAGCTAGATCCAGCAGTGGGAATGACGCAATATGTATAATGAAAGTGAAGTAAATGAAAATTCAATCAATACCAATCTTCAAGTTCACAAGTAAAGTCTTCATTTTATTAAAATAAAAATGTATTATCTGTATAATATTATACATTATAGGTTACGTTTTTATTGTGATACTGTTTTATCTTTAAAAGTTTAAAACACCTTAGAACTTCATTAATTTAATTTCATTTCTTTATATAATTATCTTTCTACAGAGTAGTAAAAGCATGCATTTCATCAGCATAATGACCAAAATGTGAAAATTGCACCAAAGTGGAAAATAATAAATTATTTAAAATTTTTTAATCATTCGAAGCAACAAATCAAGAGAATGAAAATTAATGTATGAGAGATTAATTAAATTTCAATTAATCTTTTCAGTATACTGTTATGAAATGATAATTCTTCAGTAAAGAATTAAAGTCTTTAAAATCTACATAAATCCCCCAAATATGTTTTATAATATTTGCATTCGAAAAACAAAGACGCAATAACTTCATTATTTGTAAATGATAATTTTCAGATAAAGCTAACTCTTTTACTACGACAAAAAGCTACATTTTAAAGTTTAAAGGTTCTTGTAGT
The DNA here is from genome assembly GCA_949825025.1 of Siphlonurus alternatus. Lineage (NCBI taxonomy): Eukaryota > Metazoa > Arthropoda > Insecta > Ephemeroptera > Siphlonuridae > Siphlonurus > Siphlonurus alternatus. Next base: position 20,414,501 of record OX463781.1, on the reverse strand, counting down.
GTCTCCAGTTAAAAACAATAATTGTTATCAACGAAAATGATTCTTATCTTGCTGCCTTCTGTTAGTTGTTAGACGAGGAAAGTATGAAGTTTAGTCAACAACTTTTCTGTCTCTTCCAGCTCAACTTTGATCCGACCTGGCTGATAAAACGTAACAAAGTTTCTATAAAAACAAAGGAGAAAATACATTTTAAACTTTCAAGTTTTATTAAAAAATGCTAATAATAGCTTTATTGATAAAAAAAAATGTATTGTTGGATTTTGCTTGGTGAGCTTTTACGATTATTTAAAGTTCATTTAAAATCTAAAACCGATTTTATCAAAACATTTTTTTACCATTGAGTTGTTATATAGGAATTTATACGTGTTATACTTTTGAAATTTTCTGTCTTTGTTTGAATATTTACTATAATAGAGTTAACATGTAACTCGTGTATAAATTTATATAAATAATTATTTCATGAATTATTATAATATATACATAGCATTTTTTTCTTGCCTTAAAACGACAAAATTTGTTTATGCTAATATTTCTATATAATATATATGTATGTATCTCTGTACAGAGGCACCAAATTTGCATGACAAATAAATAAAATATGAAGCGAGTAGTGTAGTTGTTTTTTTACATACAAAGTTGCAAGATAACGAGATACAAGACAAAAAATACCATGTTTCTCATCATAAAGTCAAAACCAAGCTCTTATCTTCTCCACCTTTTGTTTACTAGCATAACATGATATTAATATAACCATTACATTAAATGGTTACGTTTTCATGGTTAATTTTAATTTTATTATTTTCAGCTCCGAGTATATTATATTCTTGAACATTTAGGCAGTATAAGCATGATCATAATTTTATGAATGGGCTATATGCTTTTGTCATACCACCGTTTGTTATATTTTTTGTCATAATCATCTATATTTAAATGTTATGTTATTTTTTATAACTTTCTTCCACAAATATTGTATAACTGAACTCAATAAACAATTATTACTATTATTGTTAAGCAATAAGCAAAACCATCTGTAATGTATTTTTTTGACACCTGTAAAGTATGCAAAAAGTCGTACATTTAAAGTTTAATCATCTGCTATTTTCTATACTGGAAATCCATTTTGGTGATGAAGTTAAGCAAATGTTCTAGTGTTCTAGTGCGAAGAGCATCGCATGTTACAATTTTATTATTACTTATTGCAACACATGACTGATTTCAGGTATGTTTCGCACGTACCTCGCTGCGCCTCCTCCTCAGCTATGGGGTGCACGGAGTGTGATGCGAGGAGTGCCTGGGGCGGTGCCGGGGGCGGGGCGGGGGTGGATACAGGCCCCACGTCATACTGGTGCAATGGCGGGGGTGGCGGCGGACCGTCGAACTGTTGCCAAGCGTCCTGGTACAACGGCCGCCTCACGCCACGAGCGGGTAGTAACCACATTCTAGCACAACATGGCCGTCACGCGCACTCGCTTCGAACCTGCCCTGTAACATAAATACGTGATAGCAATTACTTTAAGAGCAGTATAGCTTCTGTAAGTACTTACATAAGCATAAGCGTAATAAAGTGCAATCTAATGCAACTAATGCAAGTCACGAAAGCTATTTTATATTATATTAAAAAAGAGCTTTCTCATTTTTTTTTTAATATTGGTAAAAGTATAAATTGTGCATGCATTAAATTTTGATTAAATGTATTATATAATTAATACCTGTAACTTTATACAACCAACCTCTTACATTCAAAATACAGACTAATTTAATCGTAAACTACTGCATGATTGGTTTAATTTTTATATTTTACATTAACTCGTTTGGTTATAGGTATAATCATGGGTTGGTAGCACATTTATTTAGTTGTTATGAGATATGCACGTCCACTTAAAACGATTACGGATTCAAAGGTTGCATATACTGTACCTACTTCAACGGTTTTCTGAGCCAAATCATATAAAAATTATAAACTACCCGAGAAGGCATTATTTTTTGTAGAGTGTATAATAATTTGTTAATTTCATATGAAGGTCTCATTAAATACAGAATATTTAATTAAAAATCCCTTGTAATTTGTTAATTTTCAAATTGTAAGTTTTATTGTCGAAGTGCTGAAAAAAAATCTGTATAACCTTTTACTCTCTCGAAGGGAACAGAAAAACAAAACGTACTTTTTTAGATCTTGTATATGCACTTAGATAGTATAAAAAGAAGATATACGTATATATAAATTAATGTTACTCCCTATAGAATTAATGTTGCCTTGTTGCCTCTACCATATATAACAAAAAGATGACGTATTTGTTCCCTCTTATTGTTCTTAAAAGACTTTAAAAATTAACATAATTAATTACTTTATTTTTATAATGTAGAAATTTTGGGTTAAATGAGAAAACTTCTACACTAAATTGCAATAAAATATAATTTGTTCAAAATATATACTTATATATTATAATGTAGAGAACTGAAAAAAAAAAAATAATAATAATAATAATAAAAATGGCTGCGCAAAGTAAGGGAAGTAGTTGACACACCTCGCGATAGACAGAATGTTACGTGGCTCATTTTTAATATTTACACGACATGCATGACATGGAGATAAATGGTACAAGAAGTGTACTTGAGCGGAAATACTAGAAAGAATTATCATTTTACGTTCCAAAAATGTCATATCTGCAATTGTTATAAATGTGACACCAGCAGCCACAGTTAACGTTGTGAAACGTCTCGAATTGTACGCTGCGAACAAAATTCTATTTGCTATTACATGCATACGAGAGCAGGTGGCAAATTCTATCTTCATTCCATTTCTCTCTTTACACTTGAGGGCACCATTACATTTACTTGATCAATACCATGCACGTATGTAATAACGTGCTATTTAAATTTTGTAATATATATGTAACATCCGTATTGCATACTAACGAATTGAATGTTTATGGAAAAATGTCCTCATTTCTCGGGTTCATTTAAATACATACTTATAAATATATATATTATATATATATATATATATATATATATACAGTTTGACATGAAGTAACGTTGTGGATAAAAATTAAAGTAAAACATTTTTTTTTTTTTTTAATTTCAATGCTATTTTAATACTACGCGTAATTTTCATGTTGAGAGCAACTATAAAAAAATGTAATGTGTCCTCATAATATAAATACCTGTAATTTTTAAATTTATAAAGAAAAGTATGGCTTAAACCTCTGTATTCCCATGGTATGTTGTGTTCGTAGCAGAGAGTAGAAAAAAAAATCCACTTTCATGTAAGCTGATTTAAAACTTTTATCAGTCGGGCTACATTCTCTCCTCAGTGTCATAAATATGCGGATCAAATCTGGCGTGCTCGCCCACGCATGTATCTGGTGGGATACGTAGTATTAGCTTTTGTGATACACGTTGCTACTGCTGCCATGCAAAGACAGGTTGTCACAGTATCTGAGTCAATGAACATGAATTATTGATGGGTCTTTCTATATTGATTTATAAAACTATATATGGAGTCTTCAACGTGCATAATTTAATTTTACGTGTTATTTATAGACTAGCCTGGTGGGAAAATAAGCTAAAATACCTGATAAATATGAAAATACCTGCTAACATATTTGTAATTAGAAATTAATATAAACATTCAAATTTTTTTCTTCCACCATATAATATATTTTTAATAAATTAAATTTTAAATATTTTCGTTTAATAATTAATTAATATTTTATTGAATGTAACAAGAAATTTCAGCATTAAATTTAAAATCCTTTTTAACTTTTGACATTAAATTAAAATGCTGAATTCATTTCATCAATTGATGCCAATTTTACTATATTTTATAATCTAGATTATAATTTCCATTTCTTGCAGTTGCATTTTTTTTAACTGAATTAAATAAATGTATTATTGTAGCAACAGTAGCATACTGTTCAATAATGCAAGTTAGAGTTTGTATATCATGCATGCAGTGCATTGCAAATACATTTTATTAAACTTAAATAATGCTATGTTACATGCATGCATTAAATAAATATAGTTTGCTGTTTATTAGGTTCAATATCACATGCCATTATATAAACAGATTATACTTGCAAACACATGCATGAAATGCCATAAGAACCATGCACTAGCTATCATCAAGAATATGTTGTACCACGTTATATTTAATTAAAACAGGTCACTAATTATATATTGTTTGATGAGTTCTATGATGTAAAATACGATGATGGCTATGATGTATACGTCAGTAAATGTTTTGCTATACATACTCTAGGCTTGATTACATAAATATATAGCAGTATATTAAACAAGTTTAAAGATTAGTTTTGCAGATTAGTTAATTTAAGTAGTACTTAAAACAGAGATTATGTTCTAGAATAAAGTCCTGTATCATAATTTTTATGAGTTAAAATATTTCAATGAAATTTGTTAATGCATTTAATAAAATTTTAAACACTACAATATTAACTTTATTGTCAATTAAGTTATTAAATACAGTTCTGTTATAATAATGTTATATATGCTTTCCTTTTCTTTATTATTAATATTTTAAAAAGAATGTTATAAGTACCGGCTCCGATCTGTTGTGCTTTGTTCTGTATTTTAACATCTCCTGCAAATTGTTATTATTATTTAACATGAAGGAAATAAAATTATAAATAATTAAGTGTTTATTTAGAATGTTTTATTCCTATATATAATTATGTAGATGTTATAACTCCTTTAGATAAATAAAGGATACAGAATGCTTGAATTGTATATAAATTACTTTTTGCAAAACATTAGCTAGCTTTCAAGAGAAGTTAGCAGCTGTATTACATCTTATCATGGCAAAGATTGGAATTTTAGTTTACGAGACGAGTAGGTTTAATCACGGTTGTAAAGCAAGAACATTACAATGCATACTTTATCCCACTATTGATGATAGCACGATTCAAGTGAAATATTAATTATATAATATATGCAAGAGTAATTTGCATTGCAAAATGTTGTCTGTGTGAACAGAAATTTATTACATTTTTTTTTTTTTTTCAATTAGCTTTTCAAAAAACTATATATTATAGAGTATATAGTTTTCAAATTATGCATACTAGACATTTTTAAAAAAGTTTGCAAACCATCTCGATTAAAAGCAATTATATATAATATATATATGTGTGTGTGTGTGTTGATATATAGAATAGAATAGAATAGAAAATATCTTTATTGCGGCGAGGTTTAGGCAAGCCCATTCTTGCACCTAACCGCCAAAAATTACAGTTTGGGATTTGCTGAAAGAGATAATTAGACAGGTATTGCATTAAATTTAATATTTAAAAGCACAATTTTTTAATAAAGTTCATAAATTCTTCATCCCATAACTAAAATTAGCACTGAATTCACTCAAAAATACCAATAAAATATTCACTTTTATTACAAAATCACTGTTAAACTGATAGACAAATTAAACAATAATAATAAAATAAACACTTACATGCAACTTTAAGATAAAGTACATATACATAGGCATATTAAATACTTAATTAATATAATAAATATGTAAACAATACTGCACTTAGATATGTATATATAAAAATGTTATAAATATTATTAAAAATAGATAAAATAAAAATTAATTAAAAACTTTGATATTAATATAACAATAGTACACTAAATATTTATAACTAGTACATAGCTTTAAAATTGCATTTAACAAGCATGTAATCATAAATTCTCTTTTTAAAACATGCCATGGTTTTTAATGTACATATTTCACTCGGCAACTCATTCCAAAGTTTACCGCCTTTTACAGCTAAGGAATTTCTGAAATTGTAACAACGATCCATCGGCACATGAATAAACAACGCATGAGTGCGAGTTACACGTTGTCTAACAGAAGAGCTTTTTAAAAATATACTATCCAAATACATAGGTAACATATTATGTATAATTTTATATACTGTTATCAACAAGTGAACTTTTTGCCTATCAACAATTTTTAACCACAGTAATTTTTTATAGTAAAGAGTTATGCTCTCTCTTTTTTTAACATCAAAAATATATCTTACAGCATTATTTTGTAAAACTTGTAATCTTTTCAACTCCTCAACATGCATATCACACATAATATTATCACAATAATCAAAGAGAGGCATTATTAATGAATTGACCAACATAATTCTAATTTTCTCCGAAGTACTGCTTCTAAATTTATATAAATGATGAAGTACAGAGTAAACTTTTCTGCAAATTTGACCTACTTGTAATGACCATGTAAACAAATTATCCATAACAACTCCAAGATTTTTAACACTTTTTGAATATTTTATCTCAGTATTTTTAACAACAATATTAGAAACATTATCCTTTACTGCATTTAGCAGAAACTGATCACCAAAAATAATACTTTGAGTTTTACCCTCATTGATTGATAAACCATGCAGCGTAGACCAATGTACAACAGATTCAATATCTGCATTTAACATATGTTAAATATATATATATATGTTACATACAAATTATAAAAATACTTTGAATGCCCTGTGCTTTAATTTTACATTTATTATGACTTCTTTGATGATATTGATATTTATAACATTTCAAAAAGACTAAAAATATTGCGTATATCTAAACTAAAGAATTAGTGTGTATAATTCAAATTATTTATTAATATTTTTTAATTATATAGGGAGTTTTGACTTCATTTAGTCTTATTAAACACGATTAAAAAAATACATACTGTAAAAATTTACGGTTGTATTTATTAAACACTGATTCTTTATTGATGGAAAGATTCAGAGCATTACAAAGTAATAAACTTTTGTTGGTGAGTTTATTGACTCTATTTTTTTATATTAAAAGAAAAAAAAAAAGATTTCATTACACACTATATTATTGTAGGTTATTTCTGTTTGTTGTTTTATGAGCTATTGGGTTGAGTTATAGATGATTTATAAAAAGAGAAAAGCAACAACTTTGGATAAAAAAACAATAACAGCACAATACATATGATGTGGTCAGTGGTTCATAAAAATGACCCCATTGACATCAGAGCTTACATATGGGTAACTTTGCAAGCTTTAATGCACATGCTGGTTGTACTCTCTAACGGTATGACGTCATCCAGTATTGCGTCAGAACATTTCAAATCCTATTATCGACTTTATTATCTTCAATATTTTATTTAAAAAAAAAAAATCTGTTTTTTGGGAGATAATTAATTAATTTTCATTCCTTTCCTATGGTTTCCAACATATAGTATCACATTATTGAATAATCGATTAAATTTGTTTAGTTACAAGGACGGGGAGAACGGCCATACGTCCTCGAATGCTCGACAACCCTTAGGATGAGGTGACTGGATGATAGGTTACTAAAAGAGGAAAGGAAGTGACTGTGGCCTTACGTCAATATTCACTTGGTATTGACGATGGGAAACTACCTATTATATAATTCAGTGATAACCACAGAAAACCATCGTCAGGTAACTGCATGGCATCGAAGTGAACTTTAGCAAATACAGTGTTCGACTTTTCAAGCTGCGGCCACCGGGCACGCAAGCACACTTAAAGACACTTTCCATGGAGCGATGTCGTGCAAGGTTTGGCGGGGTGAGAAAAGCACACTTGCAGTAAAATCATATGGCAACCATATTAGCTAGAAAAAATCACATTCCCGCCGCGATTTAATCACGCTGCGATTTTTCCTCGCCAATATGGCCACCATACGGTTTCACTGTTTCACTGCAAATGCGCTTTTCTCGCCCCGCCAAGCGTCGCGTGACATCGCTCCATATGGAAAATCACCTTAAGAACGCTGACAAACTGCAGGCAGTCTTGGGAGAACTCAAGCTCTGGAGACGATCCAGATTACAAGTTCAACACGTACGTAGCCGATCGTGCCTGCTTGGTTAATAATAATATTAATAATTTAATTTATAATAAGTTACAAACAAAAACAAATGCATTGTTACTATTGTTATTAATATAAATGGTAAAGCAGTAATATAAATTAAATGCTTCTTAACATTGTTAAATACTAATAATAGAAAGCAGAGAAACAATAATCCCTTTTAATACCATAATGCTCACAAATTAGGTGATGCGAATTGTTTTCAGTCATTTTATATATAAAAAAAAAATAAAAAATTAATTGGATCTAAAACATGAGACGTGTTGGAATGAAGTGTTTGGTGAAAAAAAAAAATAAAAATAAGAACTTATTTGAACTTATTCTAAACATATTTTAATTGAACCTTAAAATTTTAAATGAAAGCGAAGTGAAATAAACAGAAAGCAGATTTATGTAATTTGAAATTTGTTTACGTGAATTTTCATTTTAACTTCTTTCGTGCGCTCCGAGGAGCAATTAGATTTAATGGAAACAAACACCAGAGATCCCGTGAGGTGAGAATGACTTAAAAAGTCGCAATTCTTTTCAGACTCTACTGTCGAACGTATTAAATATTAAACTATGAAAACTATGAATATCGCTATTTTATACTGTGGCGCCAAGGTCTAAGCACGAAAACTGACATAAAAATCAACTATCGCGACCTTGAAAACTCACCTAAGCAAACTATGAAAAATGGGAAGTTTTTATATATGTATATTTTTTTAATTTGTTTTTCAGAAAAACATAATATATGACATTGTACACACAATTTTATAGTAAAACCCAATCACAAGAGTTTGGAAAACTCATATACGGGAACGTCAGTTTCACATAGATAAATTTCTGACAAGATGGCAAATTTACCATTAATTAATTTTGATATTAACGAAGTTGATGCTTCTATGAGAAAGATATTATAAAGTTTATCAAGCATAAAGTTTATCAAATTGGTATGATATTAGTGAGATATTACATAATTTCATGAGGATATGTTTTTTATGACTACTCAACTACTCTAAAAATACAAATTAGACATTTCTTTGAATTACCTAGAGTTTCATTTTTTTTTTTTTTGTTGCTATAAGTATAAGTATTTTAATAAATAATATAATTGTGTACAGAATATATAAATAATTATTATATTTACAAAAAAAAATTAACATAAACATATCTTGAGCTTTATGTTATTTAATTCAAATTAAAGTAATGACGTTTAATCCATTATAGAAATTTTGGATTTAAAAAAATACTCGTCAGTCAATGGAAGTTTCTTTTTATTATTGTAGGTATGATTTATTTAAAGTAATTTACTCCTAATTTAATCACGCTTGACTTCAGGTAATTTCATAACACTTGAGGTGAAGTTCGCTCGGAAGTGCGTCATCGTCTATAATTTTATAATTTAGAATGAATGTATGCGCCGTCGAGGTATCTACACTGAGAGAGCTTAACCCTAAATAGCTTAATCTAATAATCTTACAGTAATAATAACAGTAACAGTTATCTTTAACTTTTCTAGTCAATCCAATTAATTGATTTTAGTATTCCATTATTTATACATATTATTTTCGAATAGATAAATTTAATAATTATACTATCTTTAAGTATATCTTACATGTCTATATAAATTAAGATTTAGAACTTAATCCTTGCTAAAAATTGTACCAAGTTACATAATTTTGAATAAAAATAAATAAGCTTAAACTTCAGTAAAAAAATGCATATTGAGGAATTATTTTGAATTTTCAGCAATTTTTTGTAAAAATATAGTAAATAAAATAATAATTATTGTTATTATGATATTTTTTTTTCGCAATGCCCGAGAGTAAAAATATCTTCAGTCAAATAAACAAAGTCGGAAATGTTTCTTACCATATTCATTGTATTAAATGTAATACTTTATAATTATAACAGAAACACTGAGCAGAACTCTTCTTTTCCTACGTTAAGGGTTCAGTTGAAAGCAACCAAAATCTTTGTATTTTACGATCGGGATGAAAATTTTGGTGCAGCTGACGTTTCTCTGTGTACCTTGAGGCCCTTCGTGACCACCATATGCTACAGGTGGATGAACGCTTGGTCTCACGCTATCCCCTCAGCAATCTCTCACAAAACTTATCGAAACTATTTTGCATAATAAATCCATACTATAGAACAGTAAGCTAAGGGTCTGTAGTAAACTTTCGTAATTACATACTCGATTTAAACTTGGTCGTAAAATATCCCTATACTTCTAGTATAATCGAAGTATGAATAAATTTAGGACATATTTTTTCAAAGTTTATTAAAAACTTGCTATATTTTTTTGTCAATTTTCTGTAATTACAAAATGTAAATATCATTAAAGAGTATACAATTATGAAAATGCTTTTCACTATTAAAACATTACAATTGTATATAAAATTTATAATATAGATTTGATATATTATTGTGTTATGTCAAAAATAAATAAATGAAAAAAATAATATAGAATATTCAAAAGAAGTTCAAACATTTAAGCAATAAAATATAAATTTGTGTTGAAGAAGGTTTAAGTCTTTGAGTGAACGAAATTTACATATTCAAATTGAATTGAATCCAAGAAAAAAATGCTAAGCTGATTTTTATAAATTTTGCTTTCTTTTTATTACTGAATATAAAACACTTTACAAGTGATTTGAGTATTGTGTCAAAATTTCACTCGTTATTTAAAACAATGACATAATTAACGCAAAATTTAATTTACATTCATTCTTTCCAAGTTAACAAAAATAATAAAAAGTTTTTTTTTTTTTTTTTTTTTTTTTACTAAAACATTCCAATAGTGCTGTTTTAAAATTCAAGCTTTTTTTTTATCGAATTTGACATTCTCTCTCTCTCTCTCTCTCTCTCTCTCTCTCTCTCTCTCTCTCTCTCTCTCTCTCTCTCTCTCTTAAAGATGTATTTTAAGTAATAAAAACATAGGTTAATATACTTCACACTCTTGCAAGTAAAAAATATAGCCGTAATGTTGATATACGGCTACTTACCCAATACCCAATTACCCAATATACCCAATTTAGGTTTTATTAGTACAAAGCCCATAAAGCTAACGTTGTCGCACAGCTACTAAATTTCGATAATACAAACAGAATAATATGTTGCTGACTCGGCTCGTCGTACTTTTTTATGCACTAAATCTTTTTGTTTTTACGTACTTTAAAAAATAAATATATGAAAATAGTGTGAACCTCGTAAATATTTACGTCGTACTGTAATTTATATTTTATTGATTTTATTGTATCATACTTCGGTTATAAACTGTACGTTATTTGAAATCACATTGTTATATGGAAAGCAATTAATATGCACCGTAATATTATGGACATTCATATACAGTATTTTAATTTTTTAGTGCAAAAAATATACTATTCAAATGAAACATTGTATAAACTTTTGTGCAAATGGGATTTTTTGTTTACTGTCATTATATTTAAAAAAAAAAAACTCCCCTTAGTAAAAAGATATTTACATACAGAAAGTAGTTATCTTCATGTTCTGCATGCTAGGCTTTGACAATAACATGCGAGTTGTGCAAACAATCACGGCCAACTTACCGGGGGCTGTTTTGTCGTGTAGTGCGGAGGGTTGCGGAGCGGCAGGAGACGTTGCTGTCAGGAGGACGACTGTGAAGCCTTCGGCGAACCAACGGAGGAGATCTCCTGGAGAACGAGCGAGGTGCAACACAGCGCGTGCTCCACACCGCGCGCACCAGTCTCTCTCTCTCTCTCTCTCTCTCTCTCTCTCTCTCTCTCTCTCTCTCTCTCTCTCTCTCTCTCTCTCTCTCTCTCTCTCTCAATCTACAAGTTGGTAGAATTGTGTCACTTCTGATCTTTGATGATGATTCCTTACATATAAGAACAACTGTCACTTCAAATCCATAATTTGGTAACTGAAATATAGACACTTATTGATCCGTTTATTTACGTGTACATTCCAATAAATAATTACTCAAATTTGAATACTGCTTAATTAAAATTTATAAACATTATTATTTTTATATACTTTTACATGAACTAAGAATGTGTTTTTAGATTATGTATAAACTACTATTTTCCTGCCAAACACGTGCATGGTTAATGTATGGTGTAGATATAAAATATATTTATATTTTAAATAACTGTAAATTTAATCATGTTTATAATACTCGTCACAAGGATAAATTTGTACTTGAGCGACATAGAACTATACGGCTTATGAAAATTGACTTATATGTTAAGTGTACAATCTCTATACTATCTCCCTAGTGATATTAATACGTTTTTATTTTATAGTAATGTGCATGAAATTGAAGAGTATTTAAATAAATTATTAATTAAGTATTTAAATAAGAATGTATGTTATGCTGACTTGTCTTGTATGTGCGTTTAATAAATATTTGAATTTGAATTACACGCTCCTAAAGTTAAACTTCGTTTATCCTTTATGTACAGTACTATGGAACATATAGCAGAGAATATCAATTTTTTACTAATTTAATTAAAAACACAATAATTTATAATAAAAGCAGAATTAACCTGTGACTTTTTGAAATAGCAGAAAATTTTAAACTTGTGAAAGAACGCAAACAATTTCGAGAAGAATGTACCCCACTTAGGGCCTCTTACTTTAAAGTAAACTTTCGTTTGATCAATATATCCGTACAGAATAGAAGCCCAGTGTGAAATGATGTTGTCTTTTGTACTTTGAAACATTTTAAACATCTTCTCAACCTGCCAATGAAATCCAACAAATATCATTTCATTATATATATAATATAGAAAAACAAACCATATACTTTTATTGAAAGTGAGATTTCATGATACATTAAAGTATTTATTTATATTAAATTTATAATACATTTATGATCAATTAAAGTACATGCTTATTTTTAATTTCCTCTAAAAGTTGTACATTAGCATATTAGTATTCACGAAAGATATGACCTTAACTATACAATATATATGCATTGTTGTTTTATTCCCCACTTATTGAACTTAAAAACTCTTGCCTGATATTTATATTTTTCACTTTAATTTTTGAGAAGTACTGACTAGAGACATCAAAAGTTTGTCCATCTCAATGGAATTTAATTTTACGAAAACTACATATAGCCTAAAAGGGAGCATGGTTCGGGATGTCTAAAGGTGTAAAAGTGCAAGAGGAACAAAATATATTGCTTCCAATTAAAAATAAATTATTTTTGATAAAACAACGAGATAGAGATAGAGAGTGGGCGTCAACACCATCGTGACTGAACTCCTAATGTTCGCGTCTCACACAACGTGGCAGTAAATTTTAGGAATTATTCATTTGATGAAACGTACCAGAACATTTCTCTAGTACCATGTGGATTCTTTGTAAAACACTTAAGAAAAATAATAATAATCTACAATTTTTTGTTCTCTTTATTGTTAACGTAAAGTATTAAATTTTCTTTAATATAACAATTTGTTTATAAATATGTATGATTTTTGAAATTAAATTTATAAACCCACATTCAAACATTTTAATTTAAAACTGATATTGACAAGCATGATTTATATTCTGATTTTTTTTTTTTTTTTTTTTTTTTTTAAGTATCAAAATACCAACTCCTATTACATTGAAACATCATCATTGAGTTCTCAGTCAACTGTCTTTTGACATTTCAATCACACAGACCTTGTGGTTGCACGACGTTGAACTGTGAATGTTATTGCAAGTCCTTTTCTAAAGTTCAGCTGAGGGAGGAAACAAAAGCGATCTTCACTCGCTACCACAAATATTGAACATATTGAACTTGGTAGAAACTCATGAGAAACAAGATATGGTTGCCGACAACCATTACGTCTCCTGCTAAGATGAATTTCAATCGAGATTTCTACATATTTTAGAAACTAAAAAGGTATATGGGAAATATTTAATACTTTTCTTTCCCCCTCCCCTTCCCGAATGTTCCTGTATATTATTGATTCATCTCATTATAATTTAACTAAATTATTTTATACTGAAATAATAATCAAAAGGGAGTTTGCATTAAAATAAAGTAAAACAATTTATTTTTAGACGTATTTTTGCACTTTTGAGGATTAAAAGAAAATATAAAGCCAGAATGTAATAGATGGATGATATGCTTAATTTATAATAATAACATATAAAAACGCTTTATATAATAAAAAAGTATTTAGATTGTATTATTAAACATAATAAAACTTTTAAAATATGCCAAAACATTTTCAGCGTTGTGTGTGTCGAACAGTATAATACATTATAAATACATTGCATTTATATGTATATAGAGCTGATGTAGGATTACTTCGGATATTATAATTATTAATTATTTAAAAACCTTATAAAATATAAACGTATTTCAAATCGGGAATTGTTTGCCAATTTTCGATTACTGAGTTTTATTCATTATAATTGATTTTATATTTTTATTTTTTTGCTATCCATATTCTATAATACTATTATAATGGAGTATTGTCCTTAATTTTTTTTATTGCAGAAATGAATAGAGCGTGCAAAGTTATGCTACCCTGATTTTTTTCAGATTTTTTAGAGCCCTGGAACTATTTTTAAAAAAATTATTGAAAGTTATTTTTGTGACGTCACGAGACGCCGCTTCTTAAGAAAAAGATAGGACTTGCCGCCGCGTGACGTCACAAAAAGGACTTTCAATAATTTTTTAAAAATACTTCCCGGGTTCTAAAAAATCTGAAAAAAAAACAGGGTAGCATAACTTTGCACGCTCTATCCATTTCTGCAATAAAAAAAATTGAGGACAATACTCCATTAATAAATTTATTGTTAATTTTTTTATAGTTTCATAGTACTTTATTAATAATTTAGTTTATACGCTTATTTATTGTGATTTTTTGGTGTAGTATTTTTGCTATAATATACTGTATATGACGAGCATATTTTGTGTGAGCTTTATTTTTTATATTTTTCAAGTTTTAAGGAAAGTTCAAATTATTTATTTAGCATTAAATAATTTTAAGGCAATAAAGTTTCTGTGAATATAATGCATAGTTAATTGTGCATTTCAGCAAAAATTAGGCAATTTTACACGGAGCATCTGTCAATAATGCATGTGATACTCAGCCCCTGAGTGGCACACAACTGCTTTAACTTCCATGTAATGCGGGTCGTATCATGAACATTATCAAGGCGCAGCATGGAGGTAAATGGGGAATTCTCCTACATTTATTTTATTTTTTTTTCAGATGCTCTATGCCTTGAAATTAAATGTCCCAAAACAAAAAAGTTTCAATCTTCAAAATTGGAGACAAGAGAATTTTTTAAAAATCTTCCTTCTTTTGAATTTAGCGCCAAAACGTGACGTAGAAACTGCCTAGCAGGCGAAATTTTCCTGCAATAAATTCATATTTTCGATTATCACTCTTAAAATAAACTGATATTACAAACAAAACTATTGATACTAGGGTAGAAAAACCCGCTGATTTCGATCGTGTTACTAAAATTTATAGCCATGACGCTCAAATTATGATATCAGACAGTCGTTGTGTGTTAACTAGAGAGTTTCTACGTCACAATTTTCAGTTTTGCGCGCGGGTTGCATACTTTGCCCCTATTCTAATAATCCCTTCAGAGTCCCCAAATTTGAGTTTAAAAAGTTGAAACTTAAGTCAAACTTATTGTTAATATGTACCCTATCATAATATAGTAGTTAAATTAAAATTTGAGTTGTAAGAGAATTCCCCATTATTCATTATACTTTTACCTTTAACAAAGTTTTCTTCAACTTAAGTCAAAGATAATGAGAATGTTACCAAGAGTGGATCAAAATGGTTTAAACATTTACACAATGTACAGATTCAAATTGAATAAAAAGTTCAAAGTTCAGATTTTTTTTGTTATTTTATTTTTTATTTACATTGAAAGAAATGAAATTTTGTAGCTTAACAAAATATTAATAATATTTCTATTGTTCACATACGTATATGAATATAAAATTTTATGAGTTTCCAACAACAACCCCTATACATAACGTTTAAATAATGAAGCGTGGAGAGAGAATTTTGCTTCAGAATAACTTGTTTGAGATGAAAAAATAGCTGGAAAGAATACAGTGTATTATAGCGTGGGAGGCTTTCTGAAGATTGCGAGTTTCTCGCAGCTGATTGGCAAGGGAGATAAATCCCCCCCCCCCCAGATCAGATTTACAGCGTGTGATGAGGCGTAATCAGATTCCAAGATATATTTAGTAACTCACATAGCTTGCACTGACTTAATTTTATAATAAAAATATAAGATTTGAGGTTTCAATAAAATTATATTTATAATTATACTGTAAATAATTTATGTCGTATTTTATTTAAATAATTATTATAATGTTAGCGCCAAAGTTGAATTCACGAAAAAACATCCTGCATGAAATATTATTGTATTATTTATTTATCTGCCCTACGATTAAATTTTGTAATTTATTCTATATTCCATTATATATATGTATATATAATATATATATTATAGTAATATATATATTACTATAATATATTATATATTATACTATAGTAAAATCATATATATATATATATATATATATATATATATGTGATTTTACTATACTTTGAAATAAAAACCCATTTTATTTCCACTCAACACCCACAACATGAACTAAAACAATTTAATTGAACAAAATTTAAAATTCAATCTTGTAATAACTGATAAAGAAAATTAAAATATATATTTTTTTCTCATCTTCATCTTATTTTTAAACGTGTCAAAACAATAAAATTACATTGTCTATCAAATAAGAAATTTCTTATCTGTAAGCGTTGACAATAATGTTGAAGGCAAATGTAAAAAAAGTTGTCGGTCTCATGCATGCATTTTCTAGTGACTAATTCCCAAAGTACTAAATAACACAGTTCAAGACCGGCAGATTTTGAAGACATATTTATTGGGAAGGTTGTACCTGAGTGTTCAGCAAGTACCTTGGTCTTGGTGCTCTTGTTGTGTGCTCCTAATCCCGATGTCTCCCTTCGACACGGATCATATTCTCTCGACAGCTATACGAGGCAGCAAAGGCTAATGAATGTGAGTGAACTCGATCTATATCCAGACACCAACCAATTAATACACTAATTCCCCGCAAAATGCCACCGTATAGCGAGTAGGTAATGAACTGATATCCGTTTATATATAACTAAAGTAGTTATAGGAAAGCATTTTAAGTCAATATATACGACAGTATTTAATAATTTCATTTTAAAGCGTAATTTTCAATAAAATGTATTTGAATGTTAGAGTATTTCTTATAATACAGTAAAATGATTTGAAATTATTTTACTTTACTCCGTAATTTGCCCTTTTATCTTATTATATTTCTGACAGTAAATTTTATGCACTTCAGTAAACAGACAGAGTGCTTTTCAATGTTATAAACTCGAAGTTATAAACTTTCTAAAGGAAGCTGTTCAATGTATAATATATAATTATTCCAAACATCTTCTTAATTTTATAATATTTTGTATCTGATTATTGTGAACATTGCTATTTTGATTTTAGCAACTGTTCTTTACAACAAATTGCAATTGCAAATGGAGAGTATACAAATTAAATTACGTGACCATTGATCTGAATTGTAAGTTATATTATTATAGTTATAAGTTATAAAAATAGAGAGCAATCAGCAAAATAAAATATTGATTTTACAATATTTTACAATATTGTGGCAACTATTAATCACATGGCATGTTAACGGGATATCATAGAGGTACAGTACAAATGTAAAGTACAAAACGGCAGATATGTAGTATGTAGATACGTATTAAATAAGTTAAAGTAAAATGTCCATCTTATCTTTTTTTTTGTATTCCAATGGTTTAAGCTAGATTATAATATATTTAATTATCCTTTATGCTGTTGACTTCTTCTTTAATTACTGCATGTTATAATATTGCATTGCAAAATAAGTTAACAAATTAGAGACCACAGGATGTAAAAACAAATTTAAAAATATTCAATAAAGGTTACTTTCAATGTTAAGAGATAGTAATAATAGTTCTTATGAGAGAAAGTACAAGAACTCTTACCTGACATCTATGTAATATATTATATTATATGCTTTGAGGCTTTGACTGTGTTGTTTCCAAAGAACTGTGCGCTAAGTGAATACCGTGCCGTCAGAGCTCCTCTTTGTACCGAATAGCAGACAGTGGAATGTCAGCATCCGATCGTCTAAGCACCAGCATCCGGCGAACGTAACATGAGGAAATTGCCAGGCAGCAGGCAAATAAACATACGTTCCGTCACAGTTCTTCTGTGCCGCAACACTTGTGCAACATTGGAAAACGATAATAAAGGATCGAAACCTCTCAAGCAGATGAAAACGGAAGTGTAGCAAGACTATAATAAAAATGCAAAGTGGTATAGAAAGTGTATGAAAAGTTGCACTTTTTTTATTAGTATCAACATCAAATTTAAAACCAAATAATTTTTAGTATTTCACAAGATATTTTTTTTCAGCTAAACTTTATTTAAAAGTTATAACGCAAGTCTCATTGGAAATGTGATTTGAAACTAATTTGTAATTAACTCACTAAAGTTTCAAGTTCCTTATATTTATAATTATTATTATAGTTCGAAATGTAAACAACGTATACAATTAGTTTATAATTTTACAATTATCCTTGTTTACAGCAATACATTTAATATAGTAAATTCAAATTTCGTTACTGAAGACTGCAAAAACTACATTATATATTGTATTTTGTAATGAAACTCTACATATTTTTAAATAATATATTATTCTATATTATGTTACTATCAAATAATAACCTATATAACTCTGTGATATCACTTACTAAAGAAGTTACGCGTAGGAAGAAAACAGTTGTTAAACAGTTGCTTTATATAGTTGTTATAATTTAATGTTATACAAGTTAACTACAAATGTTAAAGTTATACAAATGTTTATTTCTTATTTCTTCTTATTTCTTAAGCCGTACATATACATTTACGTATATAATAATATACGTCTTAATATGAAATGTCTTTTGACTGCTCATGAAAGTCAAGCTCAAGTTTGTTGTTATAAACTTGATTTTTGGAGCACGTCACTCATTAAAGCCGCAAACAAAACCTTCCTTTAAACATGCATCCACACGTTGAGGCACCAAGTGTTTGTGGTCAGAAACATACGGTGACGACGCCTTGCAACTTAGGATTGATACCCATGGTAAATAAGTACCTCGTCTTTCTGATAAGTGCGGATACACAACAAAATTTCAAGAATTACTAGTCCCATAAGACTAATTAATGTTAATGAAATAAATAAAAATATGCCCATATTTTCTTTTTTTAATTAAAAATTTGGGAGGAAGGGCTGCAAGCCCCCTTAGCCTCCCCCTTCTAGATCTACGCTCGAAATCCTTCACAGTAAACTTAGAAGACTTTCACGTTCCGAGGCAGTGAATTACTAGTGAACATCACCTGTGACTGCAATTGAACCACTTCAAGAGAATGAAAAATCTGGGAAACTGTAGAGGTATCTATATCATTTTCACAATAATATAATATATACCAACGTGTATAAACCATCATCTATATATATACACGTTGTAATATACGTCCATATGTGTATTAACGTACAGCAAAATGAAACATTATATATAATATATATATATATTTAAGTTACTTGTTTTAAATTCTCAATAATTTTCTTCAAAACTTCAAAGCAATGAAGCGCTATATACAGTATGCTTTCAAATTAAAATTAATATTTATACAGCAACAATCACTAAAACCAAAGCAAAAATACAATGAAGTCAACATTACATAATGTATAACACTTAAAAGACAATATAATATTACTAAATAATAAATTAGTGAAGAATAATTATGTGATTACTTCTAAAACTAAAACATAAAAATAACTTTTTTAGTACATTTGTCGTATTATTAATCGAAGATTGTATACAATATTATGAAAGGAACGGTATAGGTTTTTTTAAGTTTGCGTGCCTAGATTGCCTAAACTACGACACTTGAAATTGAGCGTCGCTTTGATTGTGTCGGGGAGAGTTACCTACTTTACTTTCTGTAAAAAAAAATATATATGATAAAACTAAGTTTAAAAAAAATAATAATAACGAACAAAATATTTTTAATACAGGCTCTTAATGCCGGTCTAGAAAATTGTCGATGTATATTTTGGAGCAATATAAACCAGTGTATAAAAAATAATAAGAATGAAGAATTCTAGAATATGATCAAAGCACACTTTTGTTAATTTAATTTACTTTTTACATAATTTTTTTATAATCGAATTTATGTTATCAGATTCGAAGCCGCAATTTAATTCCAATTTTTATGAAATTTAATCGACATGTCAAATACAGAGCTCTCTTTAATGAAATTGATTTATTATATGATTATTTCACATAAACATGCAGTAAGTAAAGAGAATGGCACTAATTTGCAAACACATGCAGCGCTATCTACCGAGTAAATTCAGAAAATGTAATTAAAGAATTTCCACAACTGAATTGTGGAGTTAGTTAGCATTAATTAAAAAAAGGATATATATATATATATATATATATATATATATATATATATATATATATATATATATATATATATATATATATATATATATATATATATAAGAAAAAAAATGAATGAAAATGAATTGTATTTAAAATATATTCTGTATATAAGGAATTTCAGTTACACCATCATGTATTCAAATTACATGATAATTATTAATAAATTAGGTCAAAATTATAATTTTTTAATAACATGCATGAAAATATGAGTATAGCATTATATTATTATAGTAATATTTATGACATTGTTAATTTTAAGACTTTGAAATTGAGAATAATCTGTTATAAAATTAATATGTATGATAGTTCGTTCCATGGTATTTTTACTCTTAACTGTGTCGGTGTAAGACATTTTTATGTATTGACATAGTGAATATGATAGTTGACACTTTCTTATGATTATGTAAAACTGTTATACAACAATTAATATTCTAAATCGTGTAATATCCAATCAATGAAAACTTTTAAAAGAGATTCTACAATATAATATATATATATATATATATATATATATATAATAGGCATACATCATTTTGATTAGTATAAAAAAATTGGTAAGCAAATTCAATATACCAGTCGCGTATAAGCTGAAGTATTATTTTGAAAGCAAATGCAACAATATTTAAGTATAATGTCAAATGGTGATAATAAGTAAAAGAAAAAACACATCTAATATTATATATATAATACTTTAAAGGTGAAAAAAAATAATTAATTATTAGAAATTCAAAGGAAACTTTAGATACTTACTTTAAAATGTTTATTTTAGTAAAAAATATCCTAACATTCGTCAACAAGGTCACAGAAAAATTTTACCATCGGAAAAAAAATGAACAATGGACATCAACAATGGAAGTATAAAAATATATTATTTTATAAATTTATAAATATACGTACCATGTCAAAGTCTGTTCTTAATTCAGAAAAACAAAAAATTAGTTGTGCTTTATGTGTGAAGCCAATAGCAAAATACGAATAACGTTTATATCTCCGGAAGGGTAAACATATATTTATTTATATTGGGTGCGATTCACGAAGCAGTTAGCCAGGTTTCTAACCACGTTTAGCTTAACCACGTTTAACTATACCTGTTTTACGAGTTAAACCATGCACGTAGTGAAACATGGCTAAGCTAAACGTGATTAGAAACCTGGTTAACTGCTTCTTGAATCGCGCCCATTATGACCATGCAGAGTGCCTACAAAATCACTACACCGAGCGCTATAAAGTCTGCCAATAATTTTACTTCAATTAATCTCACCGGTGAAACTATAAAAATGCGATATTTGTTTATATTTAAATTTGGAAACGTTGTGTACATTCTTAAATTTGAACTTTAAGTTACAATCATCCATGAACTAATTTGATTGAATGTGATGTCGTTACTACTTCTCTACATGAACTGCATACAACAGTCAGATGTAACACATGACAGAGTGAAAGGTCAATGGTCTATCTTTGATGTGACAAGAAACAGCTGCTAAAGTAGAGTATAACATTAACTATATACGGTATATATATAGTACGTTTACTTAAACGTTAAATATACAGAGAATTGTGTAATTGTTCTGTATTTTGACTTCTTTTTAAACTTTATTTTTCAAGAACAATATTGTTGAACATTATTTTTTAAAAAAACTCTTAGCCAATTAATTTTAAGTATATTGTAGCAATAATATTTCACTAATTGGTACCTTTTATAACATTCCATTTCAGTGGCTGACGACTCTTTATAACTATCATTAAAATGCAGTCCCCATCTTTTTATGTTCAAGATCAAAGAGAAGTTTTTTATTTTTATACGAAGAAAACTTATTTTGTATCTTTTTGTATCTATCAACCTTCGTTTGACATTATTAATTTTTGACCGACTATATAGATCGACGTTCATGTTGACAGACCACGTGTCTGGCGTGTGCACGTGGCGCGTGCCTCGGAGGTCACGTGGGCGGGTCACGGGGTGACGAGACCTTCTAACAAACAGATGATTATAAAAGATTACGTGAATTGTTTGTGTGTGTAAACAAATGCCCGATAAATTTTATTATAATGTGATTTGTCAGACATCGATGAATTTTCAGTAATTATATTAATCTCGGTGGAATGTGCAGAACTGCAATGTAATTTTAGGGTGTAAAGTGTACATGTACAATATGGTTTTATATTCACTGGAATGATGTAAAAGAATATTTTCAATCTGATTATAAAATATCATGTACAGATATGCTCAAATTTGTTTCAAGAAAAAATATTGAACAGTATTCATAACAATGTACAAAAAAATATTAATAACAACAATGTAACAGTGTCAATCATGTGGTTCAAATCGTAATAAAAAATATTATAATATAATGTAAATACCTGGATATGACAAACTTCATTGTGCTTTGAATTATTGTTAGTATATAAGTCTTGACAAGATCTATGTTTGTATTGTGATTTAATCACTGTATACTGCCTAATGATCAAATAAATATTTCTAATTTCTAAGTTCTAATTTCTAATTACTTCATTACAAATTTAAATATAATATTATGTACGCATAATAGTTTGTAAATTAATTTTTGACAGATTAGTAAATGATCATTTATTATAATAAGAAAAAACACATTTTTTCATATAATTGATGATTACATTTTTTTATTACATATCATTTCTTCCTTCTCGTACTAGTATTAACTATTGTAAGAATCTTGTACTGGTTTTAAATTGTATGCTAATTACTATTTAGCTACTAATTCACTAGCATTGCTTAATTTTAATTGTTATTTTCTTTTTTTTTCTGTTTACCTAAAAAAGAAAAAAAAATAGGATGAAATTTTAGAACGTTTTCTTTCGAAATATAACTCGAATCTTCTAATCGTGCCAAGTTATAAGATCAAAGAAAAATCGAATATCTTTGTAATAAAATAAACAAGAAAATCTTCAAAGAAAAGCATTAATTTGATTCTTTCTTTTTTAGGATATGAATTAATAATTTTAAAATTAGAACTTACTTCAGAAGAATTTATTAAAAAATAAAATATAAATATATAAATATAAAGTATAAAAAGAGCATTTTTCATCATCACTCTAGATTATATTTTATTATTAATGGAAGGAATACGCTTGAAAATTCCAATTTATATGAAAATATTACATTTTTACATTTTGAAATGAAATAATATTTAAAGAAATACAAGCAAAAAAAGACGTACTCGTTGGATGTTCTGACGTCATTTTGTCACCTGTTAAAGACTTGCTGACGTCACTAGACTTCACTGAAGCTTCTGTGAAGTGAGTGGAATAATAACTCGTAATAATAACTGAAGAGACTTATTTAAAAACTCGAAACACTTCAACCAGCTTCTCAGAATTTATCTGAACTCCTCTTGCTACGTTGCATGCAGTTATAGCCAATTTGTTCAGCATCATAAAAAGCAGTATGATGATTGCTGCGTATTACGTATGTCATTTTGGATGCTGAAAAAGTTGTCTGAACTCAAGTCGAGATGTTCTGTTTGAGTGTAATATTTAACTTGATCTGATTTTAAAATTTTTTATGGAAAATCTTAGATTTTTAAATCATAAACAAAACTTAACGTAAATGTCATTAAATAAATTAGGTCATGGCTGTTCGTGTCCTTAATCCTTATGAGTTTTTTATAGCAATACTGTTTTTAAGTTTTCATAGTATGGCAATATTATTGCAATACTAAAATATTGTAAACATGCATTTTGTACCTTACGGTTCTATATGTGCAATAAATAAATGCAAATATATGCTGTATTAGCTAATATTGTATAAAATATATAATGTTTTAATTAATCATTAGCTTGAACAATATAAAATCTTACTAAATACTTAGAAGATAGCGAAAATATGATGTCACTTAACATGGAATACGTTGATTTTTCTATTTCAGTAATAATTACATGGTATTGTGTCAGCCAGGGTTATAGAGTACCCTGTCGGCCGGTACAAAATGTTACATAAAGTTCTTCAAGATCTTGGTGAATAAAGTTACCTGTTTAAAAGATACAAATATTTTCATAATTATTACACTTTCATAGTTAGGTTCTATTAACATTTAATTTAAACAAAAATAAGTGTACATTTTTCCTATAATAAAAAAATACGCGTATATATGATGGAAATTAAGGATTAAAGAACACAAAAACTGACATCGAATACAATTTGCACAATTCTGCGTTTTCTTGCGAAACATTTTTGTATTTTCTTTCTTTTCTTTCTTTTCTTAACTTTCTAATTTTAATTAATTTTAGAAGGCTTCAAAATAATTATAATACGAAAATACAATATATTTCTTATAATTACTTTTATGCTTAAATGAAGACATTATTGAATAAATTATGATTTTAAAATACAATTAAGATTAAGATTGATATTAATTAGAACTTCTGGGGCTCTAAATATATAGCAATTTATTGATTTTAATATTAAATTACATTATTTAAAATAAACATTGCTAAACATTTTGTGATCATGCAGTCATTATGAATTATAATAAATAATCTATGTATGTTACACTTTTAACGCATTACTAAATTTTATTTCCTTTGATTTACAATGTTATATATTATACACAAATAATAAATCTATATTATTGACAAAACTATTATTTTATTTTTTATAAATTTCAATCTGCCTTGCATTTTATATAAAATTATCTCATAGAAAAAAAAAAATGTTTTTACTTAAGAAGGATATACATAAATGAATTCTGGTATATTTTTAATACATTTTTTTATCTTAAAATCACTTCTAATGAAAGTTACTGTTTTTACTTAGAGTTTTCCTTCTTAATTACTGTGATACAATTACTGACACGCCATGAACATACAAAACACCTCGCATTGTTTTATGTAATCTCTAAAGTGTGTTTGCATGGGTCGGATTTTGAGTTAATTCAGAATTGTTTGCTCGATGTCAAAGGCAGAGCAATTCCGTTAATGACACTTCAATGGGACTTGACAGTTCGCATGTAAGAGTTGGCTGACTGCAGTAGACCAAACAGATGGTCTATATATCTACCTAATCTACGTCATATATACGTTTGTTTGTTTGTTTGTTTGTTTCCTCTTGAAGAGAAAACAAAATGTGGCTGTCAAGTACAGAAATAATTTTGAAGTATACAATGAATGTTTTTAATAAAGCTATAAAAATGTGTGAAATTGACAAGTGAAGTTGAAAAAAATTAACTTGACAAATACACTCACAACAAAAACTTAACTTTTCAGTTTGATTTCATGATTATGCTATTTTTCAATACCAGCAGATACAATATGCACTATAAAATAGTAGTTACAAACATTTTAAATGTATCTGTAATTAATTTTAAAATAATGAGCGAAATGCATAGTAAATGCATACATTATCAATATTATCATATATTATTTATCATTTTTAATTATTAAGAGTTGAAAAATAAAATCTATCTGATAAACATAGTATTGAACATTATTATTCTGGAATAGTTACTTCACATAAATTTAGTATTTCATCAAATTAGTATCCATGCCATTATGAATTTTAATTAATTAGTATCGTGAATTATGTAATAATTTTAATTTCAAATCTTATATGCATTACATAATAGTATACTAAAAAATTGTTTGGAAAAATGATAATTATTAAGTTTTTGTTATATTTATATTTTGGAGACATTGGTTCAATTAATAACCTTTTTGACTTTTATACAGATAATATCTAGGCACTATTAAAATAATTTTTTTTTGTATGTGATATATATTTTTTTCTAAGTATATACATTTAGATACAATCATGTACTATATTACAATATCCTCCCTCATTTTTTGTTACTTTTATATATATATATATATATATATATATATATATATATATATATATATATATATATATTTACATATATATGGAGCTTGATCTTTTATGACCTAAAAGGCTGCTGATCAGTCAAAAAAGTCACCTAAAAAATACTCACTAAAAAGTTGCTGAATATTAATTTTGTTTTTTTTTTTCTCCTCTGTCCCATCTGAAGCCTTGAAGGTCAAATAGGTCATTCTAAATGTGCACCAGACCACGTATTTTAGTAATGATACCCTTGGCCGCTGGCATATTATGCCGGATCTTGAAGTTATATTTACTGTAAATGCATCGTAGTTCACAGGCACGGCACACTCAATAAAAAAACTCAAGTCTTTAGACTTTGTACTCACAGAATAATTATATGATAATAAAAATCTAGATCCGTATTCTTTACCACTGACTCAAGTTTTAAACTGCAATGAAAAATTAGAGTACAATACCATATTAATTAAAGAAGTACTTTTTTAAAGCGTGGGCATTGTAGCCGAGTCCCTGAGATTCCACCTAAAATTATTTTAACCATGGCACTCTTAATAGTGGAAATTTTAAATTTTACCTCTGTCGTTTACTTGGACTATAGACGTGGCCTTACTACATTTTAACACTAGTAAATTATAAATAAGCATAAAGCGTAAAAATATCATGAAACTTTAAAGAACGTTAAATTTTAAAATTTAATTACGTAATTACAATTTTAATATGTCAAATATATACGAGACGTAGCCGACTGACATACAGTATAGTAATATAGCTAAGAAATTTTGTGTCATTGCCAAATCTGCTTTATTATGTTACTTAAAAGTTAATGAATTTTGCCCAGAATCCGTACAGTAGGTTATTAACTTTATAAACTCTCCAACAAAACGATGTACGTATAAACTTGAAGATAGTTAGATGAAGTGAAATCTCACGGAGTATTATTAATTAATTAATTAATTAATCATATTAATGATCTCTGTCAGAATTAAGACGTGTGATAGTTTTATTTTCATATCTCGTCAAAAAATTGATGACTAAATTAATTAAAAATTTAATAGCAAAATCAAAATTTAAAATTCAAAATTTAAAAATCTTATTAAACAGAGGCTTGCTTGTATTATAGAGTATTTTATAATATAATAATTATTGCAAGCCGTGGAACCATGGTCTAATTTTAGAAGGTTACCGCTCTCAGTCAGTATCTCTATAAAATAGTTAAATTTAATAGTTTTTATATTTTTGAAATTTCAGTTTCATTTAAAGTAAAATGCATTACATGTTGATAAATGATAAGATTATATTTCATACATTAAAAAAATATATATTATATTGAAAATCTAGTTGTCTGGTTTTGAAGCAAATACCCTTATACGTTAAGATTGAAGTATCCAAGAAAATTGGTATGACAAGGAGTGGTGGGACATTGAATGTAAATTTGATACTTGAGAGTTGATTGAATAAGTTTTCTGCATGGAGAATTCTGTGGCTGCTAGGCAAGGTGACAATCGAAGACATCGAGTGAGAGCTACAGAAGAAAGTGGAATTGAGAAGAGAGGGAAGGAGAGAGAGAGAGAGAGTAAATAAAAAAACGTGGGATACATCTGACGAATGATGAAGCTATCCAGAGGCTATACGGCTATACAGCGCAGTAAAGAAAACTCTTTTGCATAGGAAGGCTTAACAATGGCATCATGAAGTCTAAGCTATAATGAACCTTCTTATCAGAGAGTACCAGAGATAGAATAGAATGAAATATGATAGAAACATAGAAACTTTAAACGAAGGAGACACAATGCTTTAAATTTTCCGCGAAAAACTTCAAATTAACATTAATCAGAAAAGTTGTAACATTTATATCAGGATGCTGAGCCAATCTTTCTTGCGAACTGCCTATATAATATAGTAAAAAAAAAATCTGACGTGTCACTACATAAAAATCAGGCTGAATTCACTACATAAAACAAAATGTTACATTATGCATAAAAATATAATCGAGGTATTGTGAATTATGAAGCATAGAATTTTAATGAAAAAACAATTGACAATTTTTCTTCTTCTTCTTCTTTTTATGGGACAGTGTAAGCGAATGACGCAGCATTTCTTTGTTGCCAGGATTTATAAGTGACAAATTTTATTAAATCTCGACTACGGCAGCAGCAGAAATTAAAAAGTGAGGCAGAGCAATGAGAGTTGACATCAGCAGAAAGTGAGCATGGAGGAGGAGGAGGCTCAATGTCACGGCCACCACCGGGCGCTGACCTACCCCGGCCGGCATGACCGAACTTTGACCCATCAGCACATCGTATTACTATGAGGCGGGCAATGTGCTATGTACGCAGTATTCCATTTAATTACTCACTACTAGTGTTATCTAATTATTTTATTAACGTAATATTACCAGTCACGACTAGTTTATATGTAGTACAAATTACAAAACTTTGAATGCATTGCATTATATCAATCAACTTTATAGTATTAACAAAGAGAATACAGTCTATTTATTTATTTTATCTTCGGTATTAACAAATACAATACGCATTTAATTAACTATTATTTTTTTTAATCAAAATTGTTAAAAAAGGTATAATTTTCATATACACCTGTCATAAAGAAACGGACAACATACGTGAAAAAATTTTATTGCAGAAATAAATAGAGGGTACCAAATTATGCTACTCTGAATTTTTTCAGATTTTTTATGGACCCGGAACTATTTTTAAATAATTATTGAAAGTCCTGTGATTTCAGTTGGCACCCCTGCAGCCTTAAAAAGGATAGAGACTGGACGCCTATTGACGCCTCCAGGGGGCGTGGCCGCACTTTCAATAATTATTTAAAAATAGTTCTGGGTCTCAAAAAAATCTGAAAAATTCACAGTAGCATAATTTGGTACCCTCTATTCATTTCTGCAATAATTTTTTTTCATACATGTATGTTGTCCATTCTGTATTTTGCTATTTTGTCTCGATAAATTGATTAAAGTGCTGTTTTACTATCACCAACTTATAAAGACAACAAAAAAAAGCTATAATAAAGAAAAATCACAATAACAGTCACATCATATTGTATATTACATTTTACGATACAAAAATCATTATTATCAAATTTATTATATTATAATTAAATTGATTGTTATTAAAAATAAAAATATAGACGGATTCTTGTTTGTATAATATAAGTTTTCCTAAAAAAAAAGACTTCGATTTTTTCATGTGATAATAATTATTTATATTTAAGAAAATAAATATATAGAAAAATAGGTGTGATAAAAAAAAAACGAAATCACTACTTCATCTTGTAGTAAATTGTACTGTACAAGTGTACATCTCGAAATTATCGAGACAGCAAAAACGCTACCCTATACATGCAATTCCGGGAGTTTTGCAATTATGGGACACGTAAAAAAAGCACCAAATCTATAAATAAACAGTTACATCCTTGACCAAGTCGAGTCATCCAAGTTTAAGAGACTGCCAGGCAACTTCCACAAACAGATACATCGATTAAACTGTCCCAAGACGTATTTATAAAATCTGACTCTAAACGAATGCTATAATTAGTAATTACTGTTGATTTAATATTGATTATTTTAGCTTTGAAAATATAATTAAGGGTGGAGAATTTCTCAAAAATTCTCACTGATACTCGTGAACCTCTCCATGGCGGAGGAAACATGTAATTAAATCAGACAGGAGCAGATTCGATTTAACAACAAGTAGTATCGAACTTAAAACTGCTGCTCGTATAAATATCAATACCTGTCCTCCACACAATTATATAATATAATTAACATTATAATGTTTTCTATACATTTTCATTTTTTTAACTCTACATTTCTAACAGAAAATATATTTTATACGAATGAATTTTTTTCAACATTTTTTTTTTTTATTATTTTATTTATTATATTCCATGATACAAATTATTGTCCAGTCACGGATTTAATTATATTATTATAAAGCATGCCGGCGGATGCAAAATATTCATAATATACGTGTATGATGATAATTCAAGCTCATTAATTAAATAAATCACATATATTATACTTATTAAAATATGAAAAGTAGAATTTTCTTTGAAATTATGAAAAAAATCTAACTAAACTCATGCACACAGCAGCGAGATTAATTAATTAATTACATGCAGCAATATAATACTCCATAATTAAAGTAGAAAATAATTTGCCATTATAGAAAGATCTTAATTAATAGAAATTACATGAATTACATAATTAAATCTGATTATTATTTATGTTAATACAATCTGCACACATTGTACTATTTTATATGCCACCAATAATTAAAATACATTGAAAATTATGCTAGCAATATTCATGTAATTTATTGTATATTATTCAATTTATTTTTTTATCTTATTTTGAATAAAACTTAATAAATTATAAACAAAACTAGACACTATTATTATTATTACATAAATATAATTTATAACATCACCATATTATTATAGCACATTTTTAATGTAAATATCTCTTTACTGACATTATAAGTTCCCTGAAGATAATATAAGAGTATTTTTTTTTTCTACAAGCTGATTCTAGGAGCGTCGATATATATTTTGATTTAATTTCAATATACATAATATTCTCATCATTTTGAGTATTATTTTGTGATTTTACGTTTAATTTTATATTTTCAATATAGTTTTAAATTTATTACTGCATCTTGTTGTCTTTAAGAACAGAGTCTAAAATATTATAACATTTTATTAACAAATTGTATAAATTAAAAAAGTCCTTAGTTACTACATTTAATAGTTGATTGGTTGATTCTGAGGCAGTTCATTCTGGTCAATGAGGTCACACCTTTGGTCCAGTATCATTTCTGCTGCCAAGTGACCTCTTGAGGTCACAGATAACTTGAAGAACGACGAGAATGGTGGGGGAAAGGGTGGTGATTTTGCCGGCCACCGCGAGTATATAAGCCCGGTGTTCCTAAAGCTCGGCCTCGCACTTCGAGGGCCAGCAATCTCATAACCATGAAAGTCGTATTTGTTCTTGCGGCTGTTGCCGTCGCGGCAGTGTTCGCTCTGCCCACTGAGGATGGGCATGGTGAGTAATCACGACAGCCTAATTACCATCCACATCATCAATCTTCGTCTTGCAGTCTAAATTGATTTTAAACTTATAGTTAGAAATCTCAATTTTAATAATTAACAAGGGGCATTCACAAAGCCTTAAGGCCACAATTAAGGCTCAATAATTTAAGACCAGAAATTTTGGGTCTAAAAAACACGTCTAAAATCAAGCCTTAAATTATTGAGCCTTAAATGTGGCCTTAAGACTTTGTGAATGCCCCTTAACTTTTTTATTATTATTATTAGATTGAAATAAGAAAATAAATTGAACAAATTTACACGTTTTTCATTTTAATCGAGTAAACGAATAATTATACTGCTGACATTAATGTTTAATGTTTTAATTGATTAAATTTCAAATTAATTCTTCTCCCTTTTTACTTCTCAGTATAAATATAAAAATAGAATATTTAATTAATTTATATATACATACAATGTATAATTACGTATAGAATCTAATTTAAAATTTCAGTTTTTCATATTTAACGTCAATGATGTAAAAATACTCAAATTTTCATATACATTGATGCACTTTGCCGTGTTAATTTCGTATGCCTGTGGTTTTGCAGTGAAGACTCACTCCGTGACTGCCACGCCCGAGTTCCTGCTCAAGCAGAAGAACATCTTGCGTCTTTTGTGGCGCGTGCAGGAGCCCAACACCTACACCGAGCAGGTCGAGGTCGGCAAGACCTACAAGCTGGAGGATGACATCGAGAGCTACAAGGTACGCATTTCACCTCAGTAGAAAAAAAAATATGTCTTGAGACGAGAGGATTCGGTAAAACAATAATAACGCTTTCAAGACTACATTGTAACATATTTTGACGATATTATTTAAAATATACATCATAATATGGATTTATGACAATCAAGATTTTAAAATTGGGTTTCAAAAAGAGGAAATGCAATAAATAAAAAACGTTTCTTATATAATAAGCTGTTTTTTTATATTCACAATCTTAGGAATTTCTTTTAACGCATCGTGCCATGATACGAAAATAACAAAAATACACATTTAAAATAAAGATTAATATATTAGCTACAAAGATTTTTATTTTATATATATATTTTTTTTGGTAGATTTTTCAACTAAAGACAGACAATTACATTAAATGCATCTCTAATTTGTGATAATTCCTCTGCTTACAGAATAAGGAAACCATCAAGGAGTTCATTATTCAGTACAAGAAGGGATTCCTCCCCCGTGGAGATATCTTCTCAGTGTACTACGAGCCTCACCGTATTCAGATGATCAAGTTGTTCGAGGTGTTCTACTTCGCCAAGGACTTCGAGACCATGTACAAGGCAGCGTGCTGGGCCCGCGACCGCGTCAACGAGGCCATGTTCGTGTACTCGTTCAGCGTGGCTGTGTACCACCGCACCGACACCCGCGACCTTGTTCTGCCACCCTTCTACGAGATGTTCCCCCAGATGTTCGTCGACAGCGAGATGGTTACCAAGGCTCACCAGGAATGGTTCCACCACTCCGAGAAGCACGATGAGAACATCTACATCCCAGTCTCCAACTACACCGAGTTCTGGTTCAAGCACGATCTTGAGCAACGTGTTGCTTACTTCGGTGAGGATATTGGTATCAACATGCACAATAAATTCATCCATATGGAATATCCTTTCTGGATGGACTCTAAGAAGTACGGACTTACTCTTGACCGCAAGGGAGAGCTTTTCTACTGGATGTACCAGCAAATGTTGGCTCGTTATGATATGGAGCGTCTTGCTAACTACCTTCCCGAGACCGAGGCCATGAACTGGGAGGAGCCCATTGTCAAGGTAATTATCGTTAAATTAGTATACGATCCGAGTAGCTTAAGGTTACCATTGCAATCAGCTGGAAATCAATTCTCAATTTATACACAATATAAAATTAATTTAATTTTACATTTATAATTACTTGAATAATTAGTAAATGTTTTTATTTTGCATTCTCAGATGCTTTTATTAGAGAGCTTTAAGTTCAAGTTACTGTAGTTTTCAATTTTATGATAAATAATTATCACTTTGGAGTACACATAATTTTATTTTTTAATGTAAAGAAGAACCCGTGATGTATGTACTCTCGCTGTAACCTCATTACCTTTGTCTGCAGCACGGCTATGCACCCATGGTGAGCTACGTCAATGGCGTGGACTTCCCCATGCGTCCCGACAACATGGAAGTGAAGGACCTCGAAGATCTGACCGTCGAGGATGTTCTGGACTTCGAGCGACGCATCCGTGATGCCGTCGACAAGGGATACTTCTATGACGTAAGTGTTCCATCGAAGATTCAGTTCTTCTACTTATAAAAAAAAAATTGAATAACATTTTATAACTTTTGTGATCCAGCGCGAGGGAGTGAAGATCACCCTTAAGGACAACAAGGGAATTGACTTCCTTGGAAAGATGGTCGAGGGATTCCCAGACCTACCCACCACCTTCTTCGGCAAGCTCTCCTCTTCTGCATTCTCTCTCGTCAGCCACATCGTTGATCCTCTGCACACTCTTGGAGTAAGTAAAATATCGTGGACCTGAGTTCAAGTCCCTCTTGAGATTAAAATGATTTTTAAAGTAAAGTAAAAATACTTTATCATAAAAACTTATTTTTCCTTCCTTCTTCTGTGATAACTAGGTGAGATGTGTGACGTCACTAATGATCACGTTTTCCCGCAGGTTGCCCCCGGCATGCTCGAGCACTATGAGACTGCAACCCGTGACCCTGCCTTCTTCTCCCTGCACAAGAACCTGAACAAGCTCTTCATCAAGTACAAGGAGCACCTCACTCCTTACAAGCGCGATGAGGTTAGTAACGCCTGTCAAATAGGCAATATGCAGTGCAAACCAACACCACAAGTTGCATAATTTAGGAAAATTTTCACATATTTTCTCTTAATTTTGTGTTGCTAATAAAAACTAATAACAAATCATAATTTTATGAAATGCATGTAACAAAATGCAGATGTTTTTTGTTAAAATGTGTTGCAGTGTTGTTTTAAAAACTAACCATATTAATTACTCCGACTCCAATGTAACGTATTTTGTTTTTCAGCTCGTCTACACCGGAGTCAAGGTCGAGTCTGTCGAGGTCGATAAGCTGATCACCTTCTTCGATGACTTCGAGATGGACCTCTACAGCATGTTCTCCGGCCCGTACGAGGCTGACAAGAACGTGAACATCAAGGCCCGCATGCCCCGCCTCAACCACAAGACCTTCAACTACAAGTTCGAGGTTACCAGCGACAAGGACTCTGAGGCCGTCGTCCGCATCTTCCTTGGACCCAAGTACAACCTGTACGGACATGAGCTTACCCTGCAGGAGAAGCGCACCAAGATGGTTGAGATGGACAAGTTTGTCTTCCACCGTAAGTTAATTTTAATCACCATTAACTTAAAAAAAAATGTTACTAAATTTAAATTTCTGTTATTAATACTAAAGAACATTAAAAAATAGCAAATTATGTGCGAAAAATAACGTTAAGTGTCCAGCACCAGTACTGAAATTTTCTGAAGTATAGAAGAGTATTTAGCCATACATTTTGTTTCGCGAGTTGACGACGTTTCTTGCTTTTGCCCGCAGTGAAGTTCGGCAAGAACACCATCACCCGAAGCTCCACCGACGCTTTCCTCACCACTAGCGACGAGCTCACCACCAAGCAGCTGATGAAGAAGGTCGATGAGGCCATCGAGGGCAAGACTGTCTTCGACATTGAGGAGGTAACGTAACGTAAAACCAAACTTATAGAAAAACCTGAGAGCGCCTGTTGCTTATGTTACGTGCTTTACATAGTAGCACAGGAAGTTGCATACCTTCAAGGCGTTAGGGCTTTGGATATTATAATAAGAATTTAAGTATTTATTTCTTTAAGGTTTTCACCTCATTCTTTCACAGAGATGAGATGTATAAAAGAATTACGTCAATTACTTTGAGTTAAAAGGGTGGGGGGGGAGAGAAATTTGAACATAATTTTAACAGTAAAATTTAGTTCGAGATCTAACTCACTCCAACATCTGCTCTTTGCTCACAAGAAAGCTACGAGATAATAATGATAATCCTCACCATTATTATAGTGAACGAAACATTGAACAATACATTCTCTGTTTCAGAGCTTCGACTGCGGATTCCCCGAGCGTATGCTTCTTCCCCGTGGTCGCAAGGGTGGTATGCCCTTCACCTTGTTCGTGATGGTGACTCCCTTCGAGGGTGAGAAGACCACCTACAACATGGGATACTGCGACTCTTACGACAAGGTGTACCCTGAGACTAAGGCCATGGGATACCCCTTCGACCGCAAGATCTCTGAGTACGACTTCAACACCCCCAACATGTTCTTCAAGGACGTGATCATCTTCCACAAGACCAAGGAAGAGATCAACAAGTCTACCCTGTAAAAAGGCACGGTGTTAAATTTAACCAATACATTTTGTTTATGTGAATGTCATCTTTCGAAGCGCCAGCCACAACCCATTTCCCGTTGTGTCTTTTTGTTAATATATTACGTCGACCACCATCATACTTAAAGGATATTTAAAATATTATAAATAATTTATAATATTTTATTTTACACTCTATATGTCTAAAGATTATGTACAAACGCAATGCAACACAATAAAAATTGTTGATAAATAGTTCAAGTATTTTATTATCAATTATCTAGCTTAATTATAATTTTCCATTCTTAAGTAGAATTACAATTTAAATATGTATAAATCCATATAAATCTTCATAAGAAGCGCATTGAATTGTTTTTATATTAAGCTTCCCCCCCCCCCCCGAAATGTTGGATTTAACATGGCAATATAGGCATTTCCCCCACTCCATTTTTTTTTTTTTTTTTAATGTATTTCCTGTGCTTAAGTTTTGCGTAACTTTACGCAAATTCTTAATTGGCGGTATTTTAACACCCCCCAGCTGGTCTAATTTTACAACAATTCAAATTTCTACAAGCACTTCATTTTCCATATGATAATTATATAAGCCTCTACTTAATTTAAGCTGCAGCTCAAAGTGGAATTAAGAAGGGTAATTCGCCATATTAGGAGACTCGAATCTCGCCAGAACTTTTTGATAGCTGCAATGGATTTAACAACAATTCACGACGTAGATCGATTAATGTATTTATTTTTTTATTTCAAGATATTACAAAACTCCCAATTCCCAATAATTTTTCTCAAAAATTCCCATGGCTTATTACATAATTACAATATTTATTAATTATCGAGTTTTATAAGAATTAATTAGTTGGATTATAAATAGCTTCTACTATAATTCGTAGTATTTATATAAAATATATATTATGTCACATAAGCACTTAAAATCCGTGTCTTTTTTAAATAGTTACAAAAATTAGTAAAGATGTGACCCTCAAAAGGGTTGAAGGTTCAAAGGTAATAATAAACCATTATAATGTCACTATACTAGCTGGTGTCCTCAAAACTCTCCAGGTATAAACTTCTAGCATTAAATTAAGTGTCTACTTATATTATCTCAATGACAATATAGTAACACAGTGTAAGTTACTGAAAAACCTTTAATAATAATAGATAACACTTTCCTGCAGCATACCCTTTTGTTTGTTTGCTTATACACTTCTTTTACATTGCTTTATTTCTTTTTTTAAATTTGAAAACCCAGCTCTTATATATAATTATTATTTATAACATAATGTATAATAGAGATGAAATAAATAATTTAATTAAGTTACTAACTTCAATTAACTTACTTATACATTTTCTAAGAAAAAAATAGTTCGTATTGAATTCTATAACGAACCGAATCCAAAAATTTTATCTCACATACGTTCTTGCTATAATTTTTAATAAATTTCAATAATTTTTTCACAAATTACACTAAATATAGCTTCAATTAAATTTTAATATAAGCTGCAGTTAATATTATTTTACTTTATTATAATACCAAGTATTAAATCTTAATTAATCAAGTCTAGTGGTAAATTTCAAATGTTTTTTGAAAAACGAAAGAAGTATAGAACTCGATCTCTCCTTAATTTCAACTCCTTATTTTTTTTTCTATAGCATTGCAGTATACTGCTAAATTTACTGCATTAAATGGTGATAAATTTCCAATGTTTTTTGAAAAAACGAAAGAAGTATAGAGAACTCGATCTCTCCTTAATTTCAATTCCTTAATTTTTTTTCCAGAGCATTGCAGTATATACTGCTAAATTTACTGCTAAAGCATATTCATGACGTACGTATCAAAATATTTGTTTGATACAAATTAAACCACTGCTTTAATTAAATTTAGCAAGAATATAATGACGCGAGCGCAAAACACGGTATTCACCCATGAATTTAATTTATAATCCTAAAAGCAGAGACACGTGTTTATAATATAGGCATAATCCGTACGTATAATACACACTGTGTATTCAACTGGTGATTCAACCATGCATGCATCATGCTCAAAAAAGAGCTTAATTCTCAAGAAATTAAAATCGGTTAAATCGCTGTTGACGATCTAGCTATCTCGCCGTGCTCTCCGCAAACCAAAAATAATAAAATTCTTGTACTTACCGGGATGTCCATGGACTGCACACGAGGCGGACTTAATTACCTTAAAGGTATACAGGCCTCAAATTACAAATTAGACAGACATTATAAAGAGTTGCTCAAGTTTGTAATCAACATTCGTATTATTTTTACCTGCGCGCGGTGCGTCTGTGCGAAGTCGCGCTGTAAAGAAAGTCCTTGCTGACGTCACAACTCACAGCTAGCACCGATTAGCATTGAGTTGTGACGTCATCAAGGACTTCGTGACGTCATCAAGGACCAAATTTCTTACTTTGAACTGCGACTTCGCACGGATGCAACACGCGTGGAAAAAAATGATGCGAATGTTGATTATATACTCTAAACCCACTTGGTGACTGTCTAATTTGTATTTTGAGGCCTGTATGCCTTTAAGCTTCTTATTGCACTGAACACTAAGCTTGCTGGTCACTTTAGTTCGGAGATAGGAGAACAATTTATAAAAACATACAGCATGCATGCAGGCCGGGGCACACGTATATATATTATGCATACCGCCGACCGGTACGCACCTAATTGTCAAAAAAAATTAAGCCGGCTGTTGGCCGGGGGTTGCATGCGCACATTAAAAACACATTTTCTTGCAAAATAAATAATATAAGCCCTAACTTTAACTCTTAAATTGTTTATTTGAATATTACATAGCAATTTGCTTTTATTTTGTCCATTTTTCAAGCATAAATGTCCTACAAAATCACTAAAATTCACACAGCAAAATAAACACATGTCCCTTTGGCGCGTTCGTGCAATAAATTTTCAATCTGCTGGCTAGAGGTGGCAGCACTTTCTGGCTATCATGATGCGTTTCGATGCGTTTTTAAAACCCAAAAAGGCGCACTAATTTTAAAGTAGTTTTCTTGACGACTTCCAGAGCGACCCTAGACGACTTCCAGTCATGTCTGCAGCGCGCATTGCCTAATGATGACCATTGACCAGAAATTTGACCAATAAATTGCAGACATTGCAGCAATTCCACATATATTATGCCAGTTATGCCACATGATAATATGCTGCAGACATGACTGGAAGTCATCAAGAAAACAATTTTAAAATTAGTGCGCCCTTTTGGGTTTTGAAAACACATCTACTAATAGCCAGAAAGTGCTGACACCTCTAGCCAGCAGATTGAAAATTAATTGCACGAACGCGCCAAAGGGACATGTGATTATTTTGCTTTGTGAATTTTAGTGATTTTGTATTTCGTAGGACAGGACCATCAGTAGGACATTTATGCGTGAAAATGGACAAAATAAAAGCAAATTACGTACTATATGTAATGTTCAAATAAACTGTTAAAGTTAAAGTTATAGGGCTTATATATGTATTTATTTTGCAAGAAAATGTGTTTTTAATATAAATAAATAAATAAAATCGTCTTTAAATTTTGACAATTAGGTGCATCATGATGTGCCCCGGCCGGCCTGCATGCTGTGTGTTTATGCTCGTATCTTTGCGAACTAAAGTGGCTTATAGCTAGTGTTCAGTGCAATAAGAAGCTTAATTAATTTAAGGTAAGTTCGCCTCATTCGAGCTCATTGCAGTCCATGGACATCCCGGTAAGTACAGGAATGTTATTATTTTTGTTTGTTTTTTGCGATTAATTAAGAGCGCGGCGAGATATTATAGATTGTCAGCAGCGATTTTCATTTCTTCAGAAGACTGAAGCTCTTTTTTCGATGCTTTACATCATGTTGAAAGTAAAATGCGCGCGCATATATGATAGTCTGTTTTTAGGATAATTGCATGTAGCTGGATATCGTGTGTTTTGCTTCATATTTCTTAATTGCTAAAAATTTAATGGAAGCAGTGGTTTTTGTTGTATCATATATGCAGACAAATATATTTTGATACCACGTGAAGAAATAAAAGTAGGTCTCTCATTGTGCCGAGATGTTTTGCGAGCATATTAATTAACTATAATATAATTGCTTGACTTTTAAATTTTGTGTCGAATTGTTTCATAAAATTATAATTATGAATTCTTGATTTTTAAAAGCCAATTAACAAATAGTTTGGCCGCACTTAATTACATTAAATTAATTTAAAAATACTTC
This sequence comes from Siphlonurus alternatus, assembly GCA_949825025.1. Taxonomy (NCBI): domain Eukaryota; kingdom Metazoa; phylum Arthropoda; class Insecta; order Ephemeroptera; family Siphlonuridae; genus Siphlonurus; species Siphlonurus alternatus. Next base: position 20,374,561 of record OX463781.1, on the reverse strand, counting down.
CGGGACTTGGAAGTATATATACCAGCATTACCAGCATATATGGGGGAGGGGGAAAAAATAGCAGAATTATACCTTCGATAGCTCGAGATATAATTCGAGAATTGTGTGGCGCGTATATATATAGGTAAATTGTTCACTGGAGAAATATATAAGGATTTTGGATTCCAAATAAATACAATGTTAATTGTTAATTAATAAATTTATTAGGAGTTTGAGAAAGGACTTTTCAAGCAAACTGAGAATTAATGTTTAATTTCTTTCTCCATTACTTATTTAAGTTCAAGTTTTTTATATTATAAATTGCTTATTTTGTATACTTTTTTCAAGGTAAATGCAAAGTATTTTACTGAGAATTTTTTATTTACTGATAAATTTTGTAAGTTGTAAGCAACAGTTAATTTTAATTATTATTAAATTAATTTTTGAACTTCATTTCATGCAAGACCCATGTAGCACAATTTCCTTGCTGCTATAAATGTTTTTATTCATCTTTCAAATGAAAATAAAATTAATTAGTGATGATAATTAGAAATACATCAAATTAAATACGCCAGCAGCTATATATAGTTAAAAATAAACCTAACCAGGAAAATAAATAAATGTTGTTTGATTCAGAATCACATTTTGTATAAATTAAATTAGATTGTGATGCATGCAGAGCCTGCAGGATCACCTTTTTTGTTTTAGTTTTGTTAAGTCTGAGGTCGAGTACTCGCAGCTAGCTATCGGGTATATGCTATTGTTAATTTGTTAAACAAAGTTCCTCTTTTTTGAGGTAAATTGTAAATTTAGATTATAGATCAGCATTAAAAAAAAAAAAAAAATGTATAAAATACGATTCATAAATCTCAATCACACGGATAATTTTTTTCTCTTATATAATTATTTCATATATACAGCGCTTGATTTTAAATGCATGATATGCTTTCATAAACCATATAAGACCAGAGCCCTAAGAAAAAGCTCTGGTTATATATAATATGATTTAAGACGGAATATTAATTTAGAAACATAATTTAAAAGATCGCGGAAATAATTGACACCTGGGCTAGACTACTGCAGTACATATTGTCTTCTTCATGCCACAAATAAAGCTGAATGCACACACTTTCATTCCCTCCAATTTCTTGATCAATTTATGTAAGAGATATTGCTCTTTAAGGGTAAGGTAACGCCACCAATGTTAAAAAAAGTCCCTCACGCAAAAATTCTGAAAAAAATTTAAAATGTTCTCCTCTACACCCCCTATCAGTAGCTAAAATATCAGGTATACAAATTCGATCTAGTTTTTGAGTTATGAATTTTTAAAGTTGACTAATTTAACATGGGAGTTCCATTTCTCCATGTTAACTTTAAAAATTCATAACTCAAAAACTAGATCGAATTTGTATACCTGATATTTTAGCTACTGATAGGGGGTGTAGAGGAGAACATTTTAAATATTTTTCAGAATTTTTGTGTGAGGGATTTTTTTTAACATTGGTGGCGTTACCTTACCCTTAATTCTATTGGTTTTTGTTATCATTTTCTTTTTATTTCCCTCTTTTTTTTCTCCGTCTTTTCTTTTCTCCCTTTTACCCTTTTTTTTCTTTGTGGCCGGCGGCCCACTTTTGCCGCGGCCCACCGACCCATGCTCGGTGGATCGGTAGGCCAGTCCGTGCCTGTTGGTGGCGTTATCTTACCCCTAAGTAACTATAAAGAACTGCAATTCTATTCACATATCCGAAAGCAAGTACACATTAATTGGTTAATAATTCAAATTTTAAAATATAATAAAATGTGCCTAAAATATTCTTAACATTTAGTAATTTAAAAATGAATGGCAAGAACTGTTCGACATGACAGCCAGAACCTCTTGAGAGTATAACGGTCATATATTTGTTTGCTGGTGATTTATTGATTTATTCATTTTTTTGCCTCCTGGAAATATTTTAAAGCTTTCAACACAATCATTATAATGGGTAGAGTTAGTTACATTAAGGAACATAACACCTTATCTGTTGGATAAAAATCTTTGTATATTTCAGTCCATACAAAACGCATCTGAACTTATTAAATACATAATTTTCCAGTTTTACAGTATTTTATTTTATTTTTTTTTAAATATTTGTCACAAGTATAGTGCTAATTGTAACTTTAATAATTAATACATTTCAATTCCATCTACTTACCATTTACAAAATGGACCATCAACATGAATTGTTTTATTGCATGAAAAGAGAATCAAGAATTTATGTTATCTGATTTCTGTTTTGAAGAGTCAAAGCAATTTACTATCTGAAGAATATTTTTAACAGGCATCTTGTTATGACAAGAATGGAACAGCCAGAAAAGATAAAGGATTTTTTTTTTTTTTTTTTTTTTTAGTAATAGCTAGGCCTCAATCAATGCTGAAAAGTTATGCAATAAAATAATTTATGTATATTTTCCCATTACTTGCTTTCATTTGATGATGAACTTGAAATTCTTTTTATGGGTATTTAAGAAAAGACTTGAGAATATTCTTAATCACTTAAGTTGCAATTGAAACATACAAATCGATCACCTAAATTTATTAACAGCAATTAATAAAAACATCAATCAACAGGCAAAGAGCTGCCATTAAGAAGAAAAACTTTCCAAATTCATGGGAGCAATTTTTTAAACTTTCTTTTAAAGGAAGCTTTAGTCTTTCACAGACTGACATGTCAAAATAAAATGGGATAAATCATTATACAAAATGACAATAGTACATATACTCTGCTTTTAATTTGCAGTGGTTATATTCAAATTCTACTGATTTTTAGGCATTTAAAACAACACATTACCATAGAAATAATACATAATAAATAATAATGTCAAAACCATTTTAAATCACATATATTACTATTTTCTCTTAGTGTCATAGAGTAGGAGAGAAAAACAGCATGGTATATTAAAAAAAAATAAGCAATGCATATTGGCTATGATACAATAAATTGAAAACATTAACATGTGTTTAATTATCCTAACTTTGCAATACAGCATCACTATAATTAGGCCCTGTTCTACATTTTCCATCTTTCACAACCATTCTTTATGCAAAGTTAAAAAATTCGTTCATGCCAGCAAGGTTATTAATTATTAATTTAATTATTTTTTTACAATCTTAAGTATTTTATATATCTGTGAAAGACTCTTTGATACTTCTTTATACATAATACTAGACAATTCTCTCATAAAACAGCAGGTAAGCTTGTGTTTGCAGGACTTTCTTTTCCGAGACTTCACTGGCTCTAGAGTCGCTGATGTAGAACCACTTGCCTGGTGGCGGCTCTGGCAAGCCCCCCTCAGCCCCCTCTGTCGACGAGACCTCCTCCACCTTCTGCTCCTCCTGCTTGGCGGCCAGCCACTTGTTGGAGAGCAGGAACTTGGAGCGAGGGTCTGCCTCATCGGGCTGGGGACGTGCCTGCAACAAATCATTGCAAATTTATTTTATTAATTAATTTTTTTTATGTTTTTAGATTTATTATAATGCTCTCCCTTTTGAATTTAAATATTACCAATATTACGGTATCTTACAAATATCTTTTAAATATCTTACAAGTGAAAAACACAAAATATGTACTTAATTACTAAAGGTGAACATACACATATTTGGGAACCTTTTACTATTTTGGTATCCATGTGCCTTAATATTTACATACAATTTTTAATGAAGCTGCTGTAGGAAAATTAGCTTAAAAAGTGAAGTTAGTGGCAGTTTGGTGGCGTTAAACTTGCAGCAGACTTCAATTCTCAAACTAAGTATCCTACAGCAGCTTTATTGGGAATTGTATGAAAATATTGAAATATTTATAAATTTAATTATAAATGTAATGTACTCTAATTATTAAATGCCATTAAAATAAAAGACTGAGAATGTTGCAGTGAATTGCTTGTTAGAAGAAAGTATTGATATTTAATTTGATGAACAACTAGCGAGCACAAAGCACTTGGTTTCGAGAGTTTGGACAGTGAGGGTCTCACCTTGACATAGGCTACGTAGTGCCCGCCAGAGAGGGCGCCACTGTGCTCGACCACTCCGTACAGAGAGTACAGCAGCTGGGTCTGATCGGCACCAACAGAGGGCAGGTCCTGCAACCAAAACAAAATGAGAATCTCTGAACAGCTGCGGCAAGAGTTGCTGCTCTAACTTGACAATTATTTTTGTAGTATAGAATGTTCCATCTGATTTTACTAATAATTTTATTGAACTGGATGTATAATAATGATAGGAATTAATGATAAAAGGGATTACTGCAATACTAATGAGTTACTTTAAAATAAGTAAATAAGATTGAAGAAATATTAAAAATACATATATCGTCGTTGTAGCGCGCTTTTGTCCAATCTCACTTCGTAATACTTCGGTTTTTGATTTTTGGCGCGATGGAGACCATAAGTGGATTAAATTTAGTATTTTTAGTCGATTGCGCCATCTGTTGAGTAAATTTAGTACTAAGGTTGATTTGCGCATTGGGATGACGTTATAGCGCCAAAAATCAAAATCCGAAGTATTACTAAGTGAGATTGGACAAAAGAGCGCTACAACGACGATATATAAATCAGTAGCTCATTATATTTATTAAAACATTTCCTCCCCCAAAATCTAAAGGACCTTGTCAGATGAGACATGAGAAGCATTGCTAGGCTATAGCATAACAGAGGCATTGCTAGGTCGTAATGCTATCACTATTTCTTGAAGTTATTTGAAATATGTACAAACAAGGTTTCAAGACAAAATATTAAAAAGGTTTTATTTTCATACCCTGCACTTGGTGGAGCAGATCGGTGCAAGGTCAAGTAACAGAGGGAAGCTGACGTGCCGAGACACCTTTCGGAAGCGCGAGCCGTACACTTCGAAGCGCTTGAGGTGCAGCGTGAGCACTGCTGGTGGGGCACTCACCAGCAGTTGCTTTGTAGAGTTGGTGCACACTGTCTTGTCTGCACAGAACCACGAGTTAAAACAAGCTCTTTGTGGGATACAACATTCATAAAAATACATATTAACATAACACCGTTAATTATTATTTCATTCACTCAGTAAAAAACATGCAATACTGTAATATCCATGCACAACTTCTGTTCCAATACTTAATAAATGCAGAGACTGAATTGAGTACATATGTAAAGCACAGAAATTTTGATTCTTTGCATCAAAGATGTGGTAATACATTTATAAGCATTTGGAAAATAAAAAAAATAAATATATATATATATATATATATATATATATATATATATATATATATATATATGTATGTATGTATGTATGTATGTATGTATGTATGTATGTATGTATGTATGTATGTATGTATGTATGTATGTATGTATGTATGTATGTATGTATGTATGTATGTATGTATGTATGTATGTATGTATATATATATATATATATTTATTATTTTTAATTAAACCCTATTGGGTACTTCTACTTACTAATTACATACTACTTGAAACCCCGAACCTTCCGAAACCCTAACTTGAGCGTTTCGCGGGCTCTTCTGGAACGGGGGCGGCCACGGCCTTGCAAATCCATCCCGGCATTTGTCTGCGGCTGAGGGAAACGTGGAAACCTCAGCCAGGATGGACGCTACAGCTTTTGTCAATGAACCGGAAGTGCAATGGTCCAAAGCCAGGGGAACCACATTGTGGAAAAGCGCAACGTTTTACCCCTGGGTGGGAAACGTGGTTTTCGTTGAAAATGGTCACCCATCCAACTACTAACCACGCGCGGCGTTGCTTGACTTCGGTGATCTGACGAGACCCGGTCAAGCGCACTACGCCACACCTCCCACATATATATATATATATATATATATATATATATATATATATATATATATATATTTATATATATATATGTGAAAGGCATCACTTATGAAGTCAAAATATTTTTATTGCTTGTCTGAATTCTGCATGAATTGTCTATCATAATTGTGATAACTAATTAAGGTGTCGTCTTTTCTGTAAAATTATGCTGTGGCTGCTGTCATAGCATTTACATGATTTTACAATGTTGAAGGGGTCTCGCTAGGTGCATGTAGTTCAGCTTTTACCATCAGGTTCCCTGCTAACTTTATGACATCAATAAACTAAGGAAGGGACAGCTAGAGAATTAAATTAATAATAATAGGCCTGTTCGTAAACCCTGCTCAGTGTACACTTTCTGCACCCAATCGACCTTATGCACATGGGATATTAGGTCGATTGGGTGTAGAAAGTGTACACCGAGCAGGGTTTACGAACAGGCCTATTATTTTCATATCATGAACCATACTTAAATTTCAAAATAATTTTAGAACATGCTTTGCTAAATTACAGTATAATTTTTTATGCACATTCTTCTGTCCTCAAGTACAGTACTAGCTCTATCTGATTAATGTAAAACTATTCAATAAGTAAATATTGGGTTACCTATATACATACTATACGAAGCAAGGATAAGAAGAAAAGACATTATTTTATTCCATGAATATGTTTGTTATGTACGTATCTGTATAGAGGTTATGTGTAAGAATGGCTCAGTCTGAGCCAAACATCGCCTATAATAAAGAAATTATTCTATTCTATTCTATTCTATAATGCTATCTTTCTAAATATTTGGTGTGTCTGGCATTTTATATTTTAATTTTGGCTCTTTATTCTGCATTTCCATGAGTATTTTCATACACGTTTGTACACGCAGTAGTTTTGGACCAGTGATTATTGACAGTACAATCACTACAGTAACTATGAAGTATAATAAAAAAAAAACTGAACAATGTGAGAAAGAATGCCTGCTTGGTGTTCCTATAACTCACTCTGGGCGGTCTTGCCGGCTCGCTTGGTGCAGGTCTTGCAGCTGACTCGGTTGTTGCCCGTGAGCAGCTCGAGGGCGGCAAACTGGTTGAGGCACGACTGGATGGAGCACTCTCCCTCTGGCTCGCTGGGAGGGGGGCGGGGCGCCAGCGTCTGGCTCCATAGCACAGAGTCAGAGTCCTCATCGTCATCCTCTTCTTCTTCAGGCTGGCTCGGCTCCAGGGCACACGCTCCCTCCTCCTCTTCCTCTGCATCCTTCTCCTGTAACAAGAGAGCCAATTAAAACAGAGTGCATCACAGTGTACTATTATGAGCTCATATAGTTTTCACCCCAAAGGAATGTTTTAAAAGTGAAATTTTAAAATTACACAAATATTTACCAATTTAAGGTACTTTTGCTTACTCGTAGTAAAAAAAAAAAAAAAAAAAAAAATACAAACTACATGGGGTGCTGTGTGTTGTTGTTCAGGGCTGAATGAGGTTTTTTAATGTACAACTTTGGGGTTTCAAATCAAACAAATTAATAATAAAAAATAAAAAAATCACAGCTAGGACAATTTAGGCGATGAAACTGTCTGATAATTGTCTAAGTTACAAGCATTTTCTCAAGTAGTGTTGTTTTGAACATCCAGACTTGTTTTTAGTAGCTTTAATGAATGACTGAAAATATTATAGTATTATATTATATTGTAGATTGGTGTGGATATGAAATAATCCAAAAACAGTAAACAAATACCGTAGGCTGCAATGAAAACTGTCCAAAAGAAATACAAGAATGCAAGGCAGCTATTGCCTTATCAGAATAAAACTTGCATTTCTTGTATTAATAATTACTACAGTCTAACAAATTACTCTATACCTACTATTTGCACATTTAATGATGTTTTGTAAAACTCAAAGACTTAAGAATTTGAAGAAGCACATTACATATTTATTTACATCAGCATTCTGTATGAAAAAATGACGGTAAAAAATTAAAATATAACACATTTTACTCTGAAATGTAAAAATAAAAGGACCCCCCTAATTTGCAGGGCAGTACATTCGGAAGGAACAAAAAGTGATATTACGTTTCCTTTCAATATGAAAATACACAAGAAAATTTCTTTTGTTATAAGATGGTAATACGTTATTGGCATATATTGTAAAGGGAAATTTTACAAGGCTAGGAGTCTCACCTCGTCATGCTTCTCGTCCTGCTGCTCCTCCGGCTCACTTTTGCTAGCCTGCTGCTCAACGGGGCTGCTAGTCTCCCCTTCCCCAAGGGCCAGTGAGGCCAGCTCCGAACACAGGGCCGAGGCATGAGCGCTGTTGGGGTCTGCTTCTTCCGTGGCTGACGTGGGCGAGCCCGGACTGTTGGAGTGCGTCCCTCCGTTGGTGGCATAGCCAGACTCTCCCCCTCCCCTGTCTTCCACCACAGCAACCTTGCCAGCCACATCAACAGCACAGTGAGTAACTCCTAGCGTGTCTACAACAATTGGACTACTATTAGTAGAAGTCTTCTTCATAGAGAGATCTAAAGGTTGTTCTTGAGCAGGTTGATTAGAAGAGACGACGTCTGTTGCTTCTTGATCTTCGTTATCCTCTACATCAGCATCACTTTGCTTTGATTCCTCACTATTTTCATCACCCTGAGCATCTTTATCTCCTGGTTCTATGGAGTTTTGTCGAGAACCGCGCTTCTTACGATTCTTATGTGCTAATCTCCTCTCTTTCTTCTGCTGGTGCTTGCTAGGAGCATCTTTGGCTGCAGGCTCTGTCTCAGCATCTCGTCTAGCATTACGTAACACCAGGGGGGGCTGAGGTCGATCAGAAGCAATGGGAAGACTCAGGTCGAGGAAGAACTCGGGAGTGTGCGACTGTCGCAGGCAGTCCTGGCATTGCAGTGTCGAGATGAGAGTTCCTTGGAACAGCTGATCAGGCCGCAGCAACAGCTGAGATGCTTGTTGATTGTAAACCTTTGCCTTAGCCTTCGTTGTCTCTTCCACAGTAGACGGATCAGTTTTACGTGTCAAACCAACAGCCAATAGAATTTTATCTTGGAAACGCTGCAACCAAGGGGGAAAAAAATATATTAGTTCACAACATAAATTAATTTAGAAATGAAAATTGTCCCAATTGATAAACCTATATATTTTCCTTCTTAAAAAAACAAACTTCTGTATAATTCACATCATGATTGTAGCTACATAACTACATATAATATATAATATGTATCAATAACCAATAATTGTTAAGAAAAATCCTGTTCTGAGTTGGTTTATCAAGTCTATTATTAACAGTAGTTTCCTCAACAAAAAAAAAATTACTCCTCATTTACAGAATCTCATCATTGGCTTTAAGCCACCGATTTGAACAATGTTAAAGGACTTAGCCAATCATATTTAAGTATTTTAGGCCCCATCGTACCGTGAAACTTTGAATGTGCCCATCATGCAATGCTATTTTTAAAATTTCGAGGTGCAATGGGACCTAAAATATTGACACATGAAATGCATGTGACATGTGTGTTGTATCCTGTGTAAAGAATCTTTGAATCTCATAACTTTGGCATTGTTTGAAGGATATTCTTTATTTCTGATATGACGTTGTTACTCACCCTGAGTTCCTCTGCCCTGACGCCTTCCATGAGGTGCCTCAGCAGCTCCTGAGAGTCCTGCTGGTCTCCCTGGCTCAGGTGCGGGGCTTTCTGGCTGAGGATGCTAAGAAGACGACGTGGGGTCACAACACCACTGCCTCCCGGCTCCTGCATCTCCGACAGAGTGTCTGACAAAGCCTCCATCAGCGGACCCCACTTGCCCAATGTGCCCTCCAGGGGAGCCTGAAAACCAAAAAACTCAACATTAATATTTTGATGTCACTAAGAAGGAGAAAAATTAATCCTATGGGTACTATCCAAAACATGGAAATGTATAGCATTGGAATCAACCTAATTTAAAAATCAACCTAATTTAAACTGCCATTAGTCATTAATGCCATCACACACACTAACAAATTGCAAGTGCTATATTGATTTTAACTAAGAGCAGTCATTTAACTTGAGCACTGCAAAATGCATTCTTTGCAAATAACATATATTAGGTTATTTTAAGATTTTTATGCCAGACAAGCTGTACGTTACTCCGGGTATAAAATATTTCTGTAAGAAAGAGTTGAATGAAATCAATTTTAAGATTTTAGAAAATTTGATGTTCTTAGACTATCAGTATTGAGTTAAAGGAAACTCAAGGGGAATATTTTCTCTTTTTTTGGTCTCTGTTCCACTATGTTAAGCCAGTGCAGTATTATATTAATTAATTTTTCTAGTCATTGCATACCATTTTTTAAAGAAAATTTGATCTTCACACAAACAAGTGGAAGTTTTCTTCTAACAAGTAAGTAAAGAACACAGGCACACATGCGGTATCCACACATATAATTTCTTATTCCATATAAATCATGAGGTGAGATACAAAAAAATAAACATTACTGTTTTTTCTTTTTAATATTATTATTATTTAGACTTAAAGTATTTATATTTAATATTAATAAAAATTTGTGCCAATTAGAAAGCAAAGAAATGTAAATAGCTAAATACTACATTATGTAAATCTATTTTAAACTACCAGTAATGTTTGTATAAAATTGAGTTGAAATATTACAGCTGACTATGGATAATACCTTCATTTGCGGTATAAAAGGACGGTAACTCACCACTGGTGTCTGGTCCTTGCCTCCTTCAGGACACCCTGGCAGGAAGAACGTCTCACCCTCATTGGCAGTCTCTCGCAGCAGGGGCACCAGGAAGGGAGTCTGGGACAAGCACTGCAGCACTGCGTTGAAGAAACATGTGTTGCCCAGGTTGCTCAAGCCCTGTGAGCACACCACAAACATTTTAGCAAAGAAGAAGGATTTGATCTACAGTACAATTTTATTTTAGTAACCACTGCGTAAAAATAAACAGCTCTCTTAAATTTTAAAACTCTATTCTGAAAACAGGAGAAGTGACAAATAAACTTAATATTTTTTAACACAATTATTTTAATCACTCGTGCCGGGAGGTGATTGTTGGCATTCTCCATCAATTATCAACCTAATTGTGTTTTCCATAGTTTCCTCAGTCAAAACCAGTCTAATGCTGGGATGGATTGCCATGGCCACGCCCTGCAGTGGCAGGGTCCCCTATGAAAATCCTGAGCACATCTAATTCGGGTCCAAGAAGAGATTGGAACTGAATTCAGTAACTTGCGACCAGTATATTTTAAAGGGCAACATTCAGATGAATGAAGAAAACTCTGTTCCGTGAGGGGGGGGGGGGGAGGGAATAATAAAGAAATAAATAAAAATAAATAAATAAAAAAAAAATAACATTTCGCTTTTTTTATTTTTTTGATCACACAGATTTAAAAATCTTATTACATACAGGAAATGTTTAAACACAAATTTAACAACAAAAGCCAACAAATTGTCATTGTTAAATTTTTATACAGTATGTACGTTCAGAAGTATAGTGCAATCAACTATGATCAATCAATAGAGGAATAAATTTATAAATCTCAAACGAGTATGCAAGCAGCGATTGAGTTGACCATCCCTCATAATAGCTTCAGTAATATGTGGATTCCCCCCTCCCTACCCTCAATCTCACATTGCCAGGAATGAAATGTTGCACCATACCTTGACTCGTGGGAACTGGCTGGCTGGAGTTGGTGATGGTGAGGCTGCGAGAGTGACGCTCTTACTGCCGGGCCGCTTGGTGACCTCTCTGTCCGGCGTTGTGTCCTCTGCAGCCTCGGTGCTCACCTCACCAGCGGGAGAAAGGCTTTTCGGCCCTGCAAGAAAACTCAGTCAGCACGGCTCACTTCACACAGCAGAGTTTAACCTACTTGTATTGATCACAGCCACATTTGCCTTGGGTTGGCGTTTTAGATACTCTATGCATTCATGTAACTTCTTTGTGCTATTTGCAGCAACTTCTGACTCACACTCTTGACACCTGCAACAATAAGGTCATTATTATTTAATTAAAGGAGATTTTTTTTATTTATTTTTGGTAATAAAACTAGTAACTTATACAGTATTGAGGGGCAGGGAAATCTTGATTTATTAGGAAAACACACTAGATGCTGTAATTGAAGGCCTGTGTTCTAATTGGTTTCCCTTTTTTTGTATTTGAAACAAAACAAAACAAGGTTTTGTCATCCATCTGAAAACACAGTGTCTCTAGAAATACTGTACTCTGTAGATAGTTATAGAGTGAATTTTTTTTTAAAAAAAAAGTAAAATCTTTGCAGAAATTTCAGGTGGACAATTTTCTGTAGAATTTGAATACAAGCAAATTGACACTTTTAAAAAAAGAAGCAAAACTAGCACGGAATCGTCATCAAATGAATTTATGAACAGCAAAGATCCTTAAAAAGAGCTATGAAAGTACTACCATATTTCTAGAGGCTTGGTTAAGTTTTGTAAAAATAAATACAATTCCTTTAATTTCTGGTCTCTTCAACTCCTTGGGCTTGTTTTTCAGAGAACTATAAACCCTGAACGCACTTATAGTTTGGACATGGAGCTCACCACACGCTCCACTGCTCGGTGTTTGTGGCGAGGGCATGGCAGTCTGAGCGTGGTACGGCAAAGTGTCTGGCGATGTGGCTGCACCTCCTGCTGGGAGGACCACAGCCTTGGAAGCCGCACCGCAGGCATAACCACATACCGGACTGACCCTCCTCTGCTTCAACTTCCTTTCCGTCAGCCTGAAAGGACAACACACGTCAGAAAACGAGGCAGCACGAGGGGAAGCCAGTGGGAAAAACATAGGTTGAACAAAAGCACAATTACTTAGAGTCTTGAATGAATTAGTTCCGAACTGCTTATCTCACATTTTTTTTTTTTTATCAGGGTTACATTTAGCAATAAACAAATTGGCAAACAAAATACAGTACCTTAAAAGAAGCAGATTGGAATTAGGACTCGTCTTTGTAAATTCATGTAATTCTCTTAATTAAAAAAGATACAACAAGAGAAAAAAATTGTAATTCCTGGATTTCCATTTACCTCCTCATTTTGTTTGTTGGTAACTTTAGAAGAATCTTTTGAGCAGTCAGCACACTCCTCTTTGATCTGAGCTTTAGTTACGGACTTCCTCACTCCATTTAAATCCACACCCCTTCCAGTATGAGGACAAGACTTGCCCGCTGCAACACAAATCATGTTTGTTTGTTTTTATTATAATATAGATACATACAGTATGCAAATGGGTATTTATTGTATCATGCATACTCAAGAGCAAGTGATTTTGTTCCTGCAGTTTACCAGCAATGCAGATATTTAGGGTCAAATGTTTTATCGGCGTGGTTGTATCACATCTAATTTGCCAAAATCAACTTGGTAATAATAGGTATGCGTAATGGTGTATGACTTTGTGCAAATAAACAGGTAAAGGTAGCATACTGTACTGTATGCCTATTGTAAGCATATGAAGACAGTACGTGTGTTCTTTCTGGTTGCTGTATCAAGGTGCTTTCACATATTCGAAAATCGCTACGGAGTTCCGTAGCAATGCCGTAAGCCTTTCAGATATTCTCGTTCGTCTGCGGTAGCTGAGGCGGAAAATCATATGAATGCCGTAGCAAAGTCAAGATGAGTTTGATTTTGCTACGTCGTGCCGTAGAACGCCGCAGCAGCAGATCGCGATCTCTAGGCATACGGCAGAATCAAAACATTTGCTACGGGGCTACGGTGTAGCTATGCATATGGAGTGTTTCCGTAGCGATTTTCGAATATGTGAAAGCACCTTCATGCTGTAATACGGTATGTTTCCACTAAAATATTCAAATGCTTATTTAATTAACTTACACCTTACACAAAATTATTAGCATTTTTGTTTGTTAAACACATTATAATGGATGAATGGAAAAGTTTGGAAAACAAAACAGAAAAGGAAAAAACTTTTTCAAGAAGCAATGTTCGTAAACTTGCAAGTCAAAACGAACATTTGTACATAACACAATTAGATGTCTAGTATGCATGTAATTCGATACACAGACCACAGACAGAACTTTTGCAACTTGCTGATTTGAATATAATTACGTATCAAATATGACTGACATATGATATATACGGCACATATGCCGGACTGAAAAAAATTAACTTGCCTGCTTGAGTATTATCTTCCCCCGACTCGGAAGAATCGTCTCCTCCTGGACTGCCGGGATCACCTTGACGTCCCTTTTTCTTTGTCATTATCATAGGAGTAACACGTAACACTATAAAAATGGGAAACAACAAAATTGGTGACCTAAATCGAACCGACATGCTTACTCAGATGACACGTGATTGTAATGATCGTGTTAATTCGGGACTTGGTGGGAAAAATTTATAGCTTCGATACTTCATGGCTTACCTTAAGACACTATAAAATAAAATTAAACAAATTTTTTTAGCATATAACAACGTAAATTAGGAAAATATTGCAAAAATCAATGACTTTGTAGAATCGACGACATTTTGGATTATTTTCATGCAATTTCGTCCTTCGGTCGTGACGTCAGCAAGACAACAGATGATCGTTGAAGTTTTGCAATGCAGTGCTGCCCTCTGTAATTTTTTCTCGTGGGAAAACTTTAAAAAAAGTTTAAAACTTCAGTTCCTAGTTTGAATTTATAGAGACCCTCTCTGGTTTGAATTATGTATAATATATATATTCCGGACTATTGTCAAGAACTTAATTAAGATGCAGCCCTAATTAAGATGTTATATGATAGCCCAATTACTGAAGATACAATAGAAGATTAATATATACATGACATTTTTTGTTTTTATATACTCATCAGCAAGCATTGCAGGCACAGATCGAGGAATAATATTTTAACCTCCGGATCTATAAACACAATTAAATTTAATGCCTATATGATAATTATAGCAACTAAGCGGTAGAATAAAATTATATCAGCTAGAGCTAGAGCATGTTAAAAATATCTTATTTCGTCACATATCAGAGAAATATAATTATACTGTAATATAGTTAACTCGATCCTCGCCTTAATTGGAAAACCGTCCTCGCCAATAGCATTGATGTATTATAATCTGTTCACGGACAAGCTGTGACGTCTATATATGTGACCTCATAGAAATTAACGCTTTTCCCTAGCTTGTTTCACTTGTTAACGTGTTAAAAAATTTCATGACTATGACGTAACAGCTAGCGTAACAGCATCTTAAGGGTAAGATAACGCCACCAATGTTAAAAAAAATCCCTCTCACAAAAATTCTGAAAAAAATTTAAAATGTTCTCCTCTATACCCCCTATCAGTACCTAAAATATCAGGTATACAAATACGATCTAGTTTTTGAGTTATAAATTTTTAAAGTTGACTACTTTAACATGGAGAAATGAAACTCCCATGTTAAATTGGTCAACTTTAAAAATTCATAACTCAAAAACTAGATCGTATTTGTATACCTGATATTTTAGCTATTGATAGGGGGTGTAGAGGAGAACATTTTAAATTTTTTTCAGAATTTTTGTGAGAGGGATTTTTTTTAACATTGGTGGCGTTACCTTACCCTTAAATTTCCTTTTGATTTTAAGGTTGTTAAAGAGGATTAAAAAAAAAAATAAAACTAGAGATCCTCGATCTAACCAAATAAACAATAAAAAATTATGGAGCTTGTCCATTGTTCGAACACATCCTTTTTTAGCAAAGGAAATCTTTTAAGGTATATAACGACTGTACCTGTCTGTATATATATATATATATATATATATATATATATATATATATATATATATATATATATATATATATATATATATATATATAATATATATATTATGTATGTATGTAATTATAATATATTTTATATATATATACGTATATAATTTAAATATGTGACGTAATTTTAATTTTAAAATTGTTTAGTAAACTATTTTGAAAATGTTAATTTTTGTTAGCTAACATTAATTTTTCTACTTTAGTTGGATTTTCTTATTATTAATGGTGTTGTTATACTGTATTACTGACATAATCATGGATAAATTGTCTTCATATGGACATAATTATTTGTAGTATAATAAATATTTCATATAATGTATATTTTGAATTTATTTATACAATAATGTATTATAAAAGCTAAATAAAAAAGCAGAATAAATTATTTTGAATACAAAGTAAAAATAACATTAAATCTATATTAATTTCAAAAGAGTCGTTAAATACAAAATAATTGTTGATTTATATTTTAATTTAAGTTTATTAGTAATATTAGTTTATATAATTTTCATACAACAGTTAGTACGAAAAATTTAAATATTCAAGAAACTTAATAATGATTTTGGTATTTTAAAAATATGTGGTATCTATTGCTAATTAAATAATAAATACACATGATATAATTTGTTATTTTTTTTATTATTTGAACAAATAATAAAATATTTTACTCATATAAATACAAATATGTTATATAATTATAATGCTTAAATATAACAGGGGAAGATATATAAAGGGAAATTCATTATATTATGCTTACGTCACTTACGTGAGATGACAGGAAAACAATATTATTTTTGCTGTCATTAAATTTGGTTTATAGGGAAATTTTGTGTAGAATCATTATGCAAATGACAAATTAATTTAGCAAAACAAACAATTGAAAACGTGCAAATGATTTTTTTTTTAAATAATGAAATATAGTCTAAATTATAATCTTTAATGGTATGAAATTTGTTTCTGGAAAAAGTCTTGATATAAATTGATTTCTTGATAAATCAATTCAATAAACTGAATAAAAAATAAAATCTATAATTACAATGGATCAGAGATTTCAAAGTTGTACAAGTTTTTTATTATAAAAATTAGTATAACTAAAAAAGTCATCACTTACTGTACATAACACATGTCCATAAAAACAACATCATTATCATAAATATTATAAGACTAGCACCTTGCATACACATTGAAGTATATTATATATATAACAAATTTTCACTCAGACTCTTGATATTGGCAATGTTCTTGTTATTGAAGATGGACTTAAAACTGAAACTTTAGCTGGATTAATGTACTTGGTGTGATGCTTTCTTGGTGAAAATATTGAACTCCATGCTCTACATGTTTTACTGGACCACACCCACATTCCAGATGTAACGCCAACTACAAGAGATAGAAAAACTCTTAATAAAGCCACTTCCACACCTCCTGAACTCTCCACAGGTTGTGTACATCCTCTTTCAGTTCCTATCCTACAGTCCAGAGCTGCCAAATGGGCCAGACTTCGCCATCTTGGTCTGTTTGAAGCTTCGTACAACCAGCAGACGAGAGCACCAAGGGCTGGGATGACATAGAGGGCGGCGAACACCCCCAGTCTTGTCATGAGTCGCTCCAGCTTGGCGGTGTCTCTCCCTGCACAGCGCATAGCGTGGCGGACTTGCACCAGGGCTGTTCCCCCTGCGGCAGCCAGCGCAGCTCCACTCAGGAGCAGCAGGGCGTGAGGGAGCACCACGAAACCGAGCACCGCTGGCTCAGCGACGAAGCACAGCCCGGTCAGTTCGTCCCCAGCAACTCTACGTAACGCCAGGACGGCACCAGCCGCTATGGCAGGTCCACCCCAGGCCGCAGTGTGGAAGTAAGAAGCAAGTCCATGAAGAGCCTCACTGGACCATTTCTTGGCGGCACTTAGAAACCATGCGATTGTTAAAACTAACCACCAAACAGCTGATGCTAAACTAAAATAATATAATATTAAAAATATTAATGTACAAGGTGCACTTTCTAAACCTTCAGTTACAACATACGATTCATTATTGTCAGTTTGTATACAACTTAATTTTTCAGCACCTAATATACCTCTTACAATATATGCTAATGATATAATATTATAACATAATGCTAAAAATACAACAGGTCTTTCAGGATATCTAAATCTTGTTGGTTCAACCCAAAATGTTAATAATGTAAATAATGTTGATATAAAACATAACCATGCCCATCCACTCATCCAAGCTTCTGCAAAGTTTTTATCTTTTGATGAAAAATAAGCATCTTTACCACATTGCGGACTACATGTAATTGAACTTAAATCACGTGCTCTTGCAAAATTAGGTGGACATTGATGTTCAATTGGTGTTAATATTGCATGATGTTTATTAAAATTACTATTTCTCATTGTTGTTTCTCCTTGTAACCAATTATGTTTTCTTGTAGGTCGTGTATGTTGGCTTGTATCTTCACTGGCGTTTGGAAACTGCATACATGGTCCATTTCTTTTTGGTTCGGGGAAATTTGAGCAGTTGAAGAGTGGTTGCCAGGGTCGTTTCAGAGAGAGGAGCAGAAGGGCACAGCTCGAGTGCACCTCCTCACACAGACTGCGACACGCGGGCACGGGGCCAGCCACTTGCTCGGAGCACAGGGGTACGAACATGGAGCACAGGAAGAGACGCAGATGGGGCGAACACTCGTACGCGATCAGAGGTAGTAGAGCTTGCAGCTGCAACAAACACAAAGTACATAAGGTTAAATCTATGTTTGATGTAACAATATGTTTATAATGTAGTTATAAAAAAAAAGTTCTAATTCAAGACTTGATAATCTATATTTTTTGTTATCATAAAAAAAATGTTCTTATCAATATAATGTATAATATATTTATTATTAAATTATATATATTATCAGTTAACATTTTGTAAAAAATGGGGGGCGTCATATTATATGAAATATCATTTGAAAATATATACTTTTAATTGTTTAATAATTATCTTTATATGATAATAATTGTATATTAAATGGTTGATAAAAAGTTATAACCTCAATGAGTTTGCTTTTTGTATTGTGTATATATATATATATATATATATATATATATATATATATATATATATATATTTAAATCACTAAGGAAATAGAAAGGTTAATTTTGTATATATATTCCTAAAAACTTTCATGTAGATAAAGGTGTAACTTTCATCATATGATATGAAATTACAGGAGTATAGTTCAGCATGCAGGAATACAATTATAAGACATTTCTTTGCCTTCTATTATACCACATTATATATATACGAGTGAGTTATACGAGAGGTATGGTCACGATGCGTGGAGACCACTAGACGTAAAAGCAGAGACAATTGCAATAAGTGCTATTTTCTTATCCCTGAACGTTGAAAGTAACCTTAATCGTTAATGGTTGCTTTGGATCCGATGATCTCAATGTTCGAGTTAGTAGAAATATGTATAAAAGGATGGAAGAAATATTTAAATGTGATAAGCAGTAATTAAACCAGGTGCACATGTCATGTCAGTATATATATTAACTATATGCAATTATGAAATCAAAATCTAAAAAAAAATATTGGATATTATGGACCTTGAAATTTAAATTTAAAAAAATCCTTAGTAAAATGAAATAACATCATCTTTTAATAAAAAATAATATACTCGTGCAAACTAATGTAAAAATGAAACTTCTAATCCCTTGCATCTGTCTAGCTATATTCGTATAGAGTAATAAAGCTTAATGTTTATGATGAACAAACGTGTTAAGCGTAATCCAACTATTAAGCTATATTTTTGTATGACAGGTGAGCGAAATGTTGTACGAGATCTATATACAGCTTCCCCTCATCACCGCCACACGCTCAAACAGTGTGACATCATAGAAACCTCACAAGCCGCGCTCGCCTTTAGCCGGTAGATCAAAGAATCTGATACGATCTTTGTCCAGAGCAAATAATTATTTTATCTCCGTCATTGGGTCGCTAGCTAAAAAAGCGAGTGAGAGACTCCCCCTTCCCCCCTCTTATTTTTAGTCTTATCAGCTGGCAGTATAGTGCTCTCTCTAGCAGTTCAGTTACAGCAGCGCCAGCCGCCGCCAGACTGCGCCATGTGAGTGGGAAGTAAATAAAGCACCTCTGCCAGAGAGTATTACACTTGCATTAATTTAATATAACAACAGGAAGTTACCGGAAGTGCATCGCAGAAATTTCAATCCTTACTTTGAGGTCAATACTTCTAATCTGTCTATCGGGTACCTACATGCAAAGTTGGAAATTCGAATTTTGAGGAACAGAAACATTACATTTTCAGGTACTTCCGGTATGATATTCAGATTAATTTGACTGTAGTCCAGTTTGTTGATGCTTGGTCCGTGCAATGTGAGCGAGTGAGCAGAGAGCGGTTAGTTTAGATATATAGCAAGCATGGGAGAGAGAGAGAGAAAGAGAGAGAGAGAGAGAGAGAGAGAGAGAGAGAGAGAGAGAGAGAGAGAGAGAGAGAGAGAGAGAGAGAGAGAGAGAGAGCAGGGCGGCGTCGCAGCTCACGTTTTATCGCCACGACGCACAATTTACACTCATCTAATGCTCTTCTAAAAAAAATAAACTTTATATATAAAAAATACAGATTAGCTCTTTACTCGAAGTAAAATATCTAAAGCAGTTTAATCTTTACGAAGGCTAAAACTATTTCAGTGTAACATTTAATCATTTATTTATGAATTTCATATATTTACATGTAATTAAATAAAAAGATTATCTCGTTATTTTTCCTTGGCAAGGAAGATTTAAGTAAATTATTACTAAAAATAGAAAATTAATTTGTGCAAGACAATTTTTGATATTGCATGGCACAACCGAAAGTAATCTCTGCTATACCAAAGTATAAATAATTACTTTTGTATTAAAAAAGTTATAAGACTATATTTTTTATATTAATACATTACATCATAACAATTTGTTTTTAAATTTTATACTAATAAAGTTGTACCGAGTAAACTATAACTTTCCAATTATATTTTTTACTATAGTACTTCCTGTCACCACAAAGTATTTAGGCTTTCCATTTAGTTTTATTTCAGAGTATAGATTGTTGCATATGGTTATATGCATATAAGAATGAGATATTAGAATGTGAAAATTTTAGTGGCTTAATCGAAAGAAAGGGGTAAAAATATGGTACTGTGAATTTTTTCAGATTTTTCTGAGACCGGGAACTATTTTTAAAAAAATTATTGAAAGTCTATTTTATGACGTCACGGGCGGCACTGCCCTATCCTTTTTCTTAAGGAGTGCCGCCCGTGACGTCATCAAAATAGACTTTCAATAATTTTTTAAAAATAGTTCCCGGTCTCAGAAAAATCTGAAAAAATTCACAGTACCATATTTTTACCCCTTCTTTCGATTAAGCCACTAAAATTTTCACATTCTAATATCTCATTTCATCTCATGCACAATAGAACCATCCATATAAATGTAGGTAAAATATTTTATTCCGTTACAGAACAATCCTTTAAAATCATCATGCAAGATGTGAAATAGAGCGCAACCATCACCCTGCAATGGTACACATATTATATAAATAATGTTGTTTTTTTTAATATTGATGAAAATTTATAACTGTAATTTTTTCAAATCCTGCATAACATATAAAATATATATAAGATGGCACTTACACACTAAATTACATCTTTATAATAATAATTATTGGAGTAGTGATGCAGAAAAGTCATTAATAAGGCTGTTAGACAACTGATGCCATAGTTGTGGCAAAATAATTATAAGAAAGTATTTTTATTGTATAATTATGCAAAATTAGCTGGTGAATTTTTGTGGTGCAACAGCATAATATTACTAATCTCAGTTGATTGCTACGTAATTAAAATAAGTTGTCTTGCATTTGTTTATTTACAAATCTATTTATCCTACAAATTCATTCTCAACGGTTATGAAAGTAAAATAAATAAATAAATAAATAAATAAATAAATAAATAAATAAATAAATAAATAAATATATAAATATATAAGTAAGTAAGTAAGTAAGTAAGTAAGTAAGTAAGTAAGTAAGTAAGTAAGTAAGTAAGTAAGTAAGTAAGTAAGTAAGTAAGTAAGTAAGTAAGTAAGTAAGTAAGTAAGTAAGTAAGTAAGTAAGTAAGTAAGTAAGTAAGTAAGTAAGTAAGTAAGTAAGTAAGTAAGTAAGTAAGTAAGTAAGTAAGTAAGTAAGTAAGTAAGTAAGTAAGTAAGTAAATAAATAAATAAATAAATAAATAAATAAATAAATAAATAAATAAATAAATAAATAAATAAATAAATAAATAAATAAATAAATAAATAAATAAATAAATAAAAATAAATAAAGCTTAAGATGAACTGAAGAAGATTGCAAACATTGATAGTATAATATATAACACTGTTAAGTATATAATTTATATTTTAATTCTTAACAAGAAAACTTTCATCTTTTAGCAAGAAAAAATAAATAAAAACCCTTTGAAGTTTCCAATGTCTACAGACTTTAACAGTCAAACACCTAAATTAAATAATGCAAAGTAATTATTTAACTTAAAATTAATATTTGCACTTTAAGAATAATGACAAGGACCAACCACACGCACGTACAAAATAATAAAAATTTAACCGGGAAACTTTGTATACATAACCTCAAGCTGTATTAGTAACTCTTAATATAAATAAAGAAAAACATTTTTTTTTTTTTTTACTTCTTATATATATGCTTTTATGTATGTATAGTGCGTATTTTTTAATGTTTACAAAGTCATAACACGAACTGGCAAAGGTCTATGTGCTCGACCGCCCAAGCAAAAGCGCCGAGCTTTCTTCTCTGTCGGCAAATAATAATAAAAAAAAAAGAAGAAGATGACAATCGGTAAATGACGTCATAAAGGAAGAAAGAATCATGTGTATGTGTGAATCGTGTATATATTTATAAATGTGCAACGTGAACGTTTTGAACTGTATATGAGGAGCGAGCAGCAGGCAGGCCGCGAGTCGTTGGCAGGCGCGAGGCGGCGGCGAGGGCGATACCGACAAAGACACATCATGTACAGTGTATACAACCGAGAGAGAGGGGTATATATATATATGAGATAAGCATTGCCGTCATATGCTCGCGAGATAGTGGGTGGTGGAACTAGGGTGAAAAAAAAAATTGTTAAGTGAGGGATTTAAAAAAAAAAAGAGGTAAAGTGTATGAGGAAGGGTAATTTTTACATGCAACTTAAGAGAGCAACAGAGAGAGAGAGAGAGAGAGAGAGAGAGAGAGAGAGAGAGAGAGAGAGAGAGAGACTCAAACACACAAACAGAGCCGCCAAAATGCTATTAATAACTTTTGTACGGATATATAACGAAGCTAACTCAACAGCACTACGCTAGCTTAGCTATAAGGCGGTATACAAGTCTTTAGAAGTTATTTTTCTTTTACTTCTGTGTAACTAAAAAGTTCCGGCGCTCAAAAACTACTCTACATTCAGAGATGAAGAGCCTGAAGATATTGCATGATGTGACTTTTAGGATAAAATATAAATTATCTTATCAATTATTTTGTGATCTGATCCGCATTAAAAAATTAGTTTATCTTAATGTATTTTGTGCATTTTTATTTATTTTTTTTTTTTTTGCAGAATTCCTTAACATCAAAGATTCTTAACGATGAATCTCAGTTACTGCTGGAGTCAAAGAATATTTCCCTGCAAACGAATCGAATAAAATAAATTTTAAAAAATCGAGATTGTTCTAAAACTTAATCGTTTATGGTTTGAGCAAATTCAGCCTTGCAGTTTTCTTACAACAGCTCCATTTCCGGTTTTCGTCCATAAGGCCAATGTTAAACTTCTACTTCAGTTTTCACAAAACTGATAAGACAGATTCGCTTCAAAATTTGTATATCACCTATTGATGGTGAGTTCTAAGTCCCCTGCAAGTTTTGTTGCATTCAGGCGGTATACGATTGCGATATCTCAACCTACTGAGATTCATCCTTAATATAGTTTTTTTTACTTAAATTAAAATATTAATATTTTTAAATGGACCATAATGTCTTAAACTAAAAAAATACAGTATATAAATTTAGAAATATTTTTGATCTTCTTTAATTAAAAAAACATCAAAGAGATAGCATCCATTCAACTACCCAAACTTTCAGAGAGAAGGGGACTTCTTTTTTTTTTTTAATTGGTAACCAAGATTACGGCAGTAAGTTGGCAGGAACACACGTCTCGTGTACAGAACGCATATTGTTTCATACTTTTTTATACACAGGTGGTAAATAAAGAGACATTCTTTTTGCAATGAATGGAACAATATTATTTATAAACTGGTCTGATGCCAAGTTTTCAAATGCACTTTTTTACTGTACATCAAAGAGCAAAATGTGGTTGAGTTCAATCCTTTGATGTCCAAACATTCTTAATATAAATTTCAAATTCAAAAGTTTCTTTTTTTTTCTGCCACAAATGTGAAAAAAAAAATCAAACATTCATAATATAATCAAGCTATTAAAAAACAAAAATTAATCTGACAAGATTCTTGAGGCTCTCTATAATTAGCTTTAACGTCAGGGGGATGGGGTAGTTTTTGGGGTTGGGTTTTAACTACCCTTCTAGGAGGAACCAAACACCACCTGGTGCTCCTGCGCCCACCCTGGCTACTGCGTGATATACAATACCACATGCACGAAGAATTATATTTGATAATATATATAATATGCGCACACACCAAGATGAAATTTAGGGTATTGTTATTGCCTGGGAAGCTTTATGAAATATTACCATGCATAATATTTTGTTTTCATAATTTCGTACTAAACTATTTTTTTTTCTAATTATACCTCAAATCTGAAAAAAAATTAAATTACCTAACCTAAAAGTCTATTCCTCTATTTTACCTTTAATTAATTTTTTAAAAGATTGTAACTTTAAATTTTCAAATTGATAACAATACCTTGCATGTATATTGAATTAATATCACGAAAAAGTTTATATAATATTCATGATTTTTAAGTTAAAATTGTTTGGTTTATTAACTAATGCTAAAATTTTAAAATAAATTATTTGGTCGGTATTGTATCATTCTATCAACCGCAAGAGTACAGTAAAATTAGAACGTAATTGGAGGCTATAATGTATGATTTTTTTTACCTCAGTCTATAATATTAAAAACTAAATTTAGGTTTATTTAGAAGAAACCATGGAACGTAAAAATGCCTTTTAGTGGCACATTACTAGCAAGTACTTGCTTTATGTACATTGTACATGTCTTCTCTCCAACAACGTAATGACAACTAACGTGGATCAGAAAGGTCTAACTTGTTTTGTCTCGTATTAATGTGCACACTAAAACTATATACTAGATGTGAGTAGTGGCAGAAAGTATATATCATTAAATGTAATGTATATATACTTTCTGGTAGTGATGGTCACTGCATGTACCATTTTTATGACGAAATTTACAGCAAAAGCAACAAATTATGTCAAATGCATTACAGGTGGTGTGTCATTAGCCCTTATTTTTAGTTTGCAATTGAGTTTGAATATTTATATAAGTGAATTTTTTTAAAAAAAGTGATAAAGCGAGGATACTTATATATAACGTTTAATATTATTTACCTTTAATAAGTTAATGCAAATAGGAGAAAACAATCTTATATAATAAATAATATATAAGATAATATACATACAATGCATATCGTCATTTTAAATTATATATTATAGGGTTTCAAAATCAGTTCATATTATAAAGATTAAAACTTAGAGGTCTTCATATTATTATCATTAATGGTTATGGTTTTTCATATAGCATAAAATTATATTATATAATAAACACTTATATCTTTAAAAAATATTTTAAGCTTATAAAAATGTTATGAGACGACAATAATAATCCTCCGACCTCATACTTCAAAACTAATTCAATTCGAAGTAATAAAATAAAAAAAGTTCATGGACACAGGTTCTATATAAAATAGGAGGTGAAATATTCTTACGTGATGTGTGTGTGTATTGGGAGGTCTGACTTTTTTTTATTGTTGTAACATCCTAGGTGTGTTCGCCTTTTAGCACCTTTAAAGCTTAAAAAGCGTGTTTATGGATGCCCACCACATAGCACATATAATAACCCCACCACCACCACCTTTTTTTTTTCTTCATCTCTCATGCAACCATAAGAACAATTTCTTTGACAGAAGAAATAAAATTCTATAGTTTTATTTTTATTCTATATTATTATACGATGTGGCAAAAGCTTTTTCTAATCATTTTTATTACTTTTAATGCTAAAGGCATGCATGAAACAAGATAAATTTCATTCGCACATAAAAAAATTATCATATACATGTTATTTTTTACTTATACCTATAAAATATTAATTATTTTTATCACTCTTTCGTAATTTTCTTTAAAAAAACAAGAAATGCACGAAACAAAAAGAACGGATCAGACTGTATTATTAGACATACGTTTTAATAAAATAACGCTTGCAACTCTTTTAATGTATTCAATTAAGAATCTTGTACAATTTATTATGAAAAACATTAGGCAGATGCAATTTTTACATATTAAAATTAAATTAAATTTATTACAAGTTGACAAATTAGCATAATACTGTAATGTCTGTAATGTTCAACACATGAACAGTGATGCATTGGGCAGGCACGGAGTGTGCATAATAATAATTATGCATGATCATGCATGGGGTGAACTGTAAATATGTAGTAATTGCACCATTTCTAAATGTCCATCCCTTAACCATTTATAATTTTATATATCAAAACGTCATCGAAAATCTTATCATTTGAATATTGAACACCTTTATAATGTTTTGAGTCACAATTGACGTGCAATAAAATTTCGAATCTTCAAGGTCAGATTCAATTTAAGTTCAATTATTAAGACGAGAAACAGGTCAAAACCTTTTTAAACCAAACAATATCGTTATTTTTTATCCTTCAAATTCTCAGAAGGTTTTGGTCATACTCTATAAATTTCTATAAGCTTATTATTATACCTGAACAGAAAATACTTTTTATTATAATTATAGTAACAATTTGTTTAGAGTTAAGAATTATATATTTTATTTATGAAATTTCCACAATTATTATTATTAGGGAGTATAAGAGTATATATGCAATACAGTAAAGTACAAACGGTGGATTATAACATTCTCTACATCAAGAAGCTAAAAGCTTATAGAGCAAATGCTGTGCTATAATAAAATTCCAGTATGAATGGTACAGAACGAAGCTTGCTTGAAGCTTGTGGTATGTTAAAAGGTATTATGGCGGCTCCTAATGGTAGAGGAGGAAGAAGTATATATTCTCTATCTCTCCTCTCTCTTTCTTTTTTTTTTTTTATATAGGTATAAATATAAAAGCAAGTCAGACTGATGGTTAGGTAGGTGCTTGAACGAATAGAATATATAAGAGAGCTTTAAGTTTGAACTTTTGAGAGGTCCATAAGTATAAACACAACAAAGGTACTCTAATGTAATAGCTAATCCCATGTGATATTTTTTTATTTAGAGCCACATATAAATAAATTTAAATCAGAAAAAAAGAGGTGAGACCACATGTTTTGACTTAGTTACAAGTTCAACAAACAAACAAAGGGTCTGTAAAAAAATAACAATAATATATTAATGACCCTTCTAATGTGTTTTTTTTTATATAAAATTAGTTTATTTAGTCTATTTAAAAAAAAATATCCATACAATTTATTTTTAAAATTTCCATGATATTTTTAGGTGTTTTACGTTTTAGAATAATTTTTAGAAACTTTGATGTTTGTATGTATAATTTGTTTGTTAACTTGAACAATATCTAATTAGGAAGCTGAACAATGTCACACAAATCTTATAGATTACGGACACGTGATTATCATTTGCTATGAAACAGCTGTTTTATTTGCATTGCAGCTTATCAGAAAATGCAACAGCTCATTGAAAAGCGTATTAATATAACATATCAAGTATAATCATCTTTTTATAGACTGCATGCTAATAATCTCCTATACGTTGTCACACGCTTTTTAAATTAATGCCATGCAATCTCAAATATGACCACAATGTTCCACCCCCGCCCAAAATGAAAACTTCATGTCACGTACTCCTTTGATATGATAAACAAACTGCACGACACTTATGAATGGTTTAGAATTGCTTGATAACCTTTAGAATTGAATACTTATGAGTTATGACATGCGTGCAGGTGCGCATTAATTAGCTACTATTATACAGTAATCAGGACAAGGACTCTCTATTCGGTGCAATTAAGGTTAATATTAATTAATTACGCTTAGCAGATGAATTATACAATGAAAGCAAACTCTTCTGTGGCAACATGTCTTCTGTGATACGAATTCTGTGATACACTGACTTGACTGACTTCTCTTCTTCCTGTATTACTGTTTCCAAATTAATGATAATGCTTACGCCAATAGCAGAATAATATGCTGTAGTAAGCTAACATATATTGTAATAATAAATAAATAAATAAATAAATAAATAAATAAATAAATAAATGATTTATGTATAACTAATTTTAAAATATTACTAATTAAACTTGGAAATTTTAATTAACCTAATATGTGTCTCTCCAAATTCTAAATTGATGTAATAATCAAAGCGGTTACATTATTATAAAACCCCTCCACTCCCTCAAGCTGGGATATTAAATGCATGGAATTTTTTAATATTTTAATTTAAAACCCTCATTGAAATCTCCATAACGTTGGAGCGGATATTTTAGTTGCGCTCGGGCCTGCAGATTCCCCTTCGTGTGTTTTATGAATGCAACCCGCGCAGCGTGGACGAATAACAAGTTGCTACCCCCACAGGCGGTCTGTGAATTGATTGTCTGCTTTTGCAGATTTTTTTTTTTTTTTTTTGTAATTATTGATATTTTATAGACCAGAACACTAGCACACAATTTAGCTTCATAAAAGTCAGTCAAAATCGTTTACGTGAATAAAAGTTTGTTATTATAAATGTTTGCGTTTGTAATTATTTTTATTATTGTTCAATTTTTATAAATAATGTTCATATATTTTTTTCATATTCTTAATTTACCTGGGATTTTATTTTTTATTTAGCATTTGAACAATAACATAAAACAAAACTACTATGCAATTGGTGCATTGTTTTTTAGCCATTGGTTTTGTATATATTATATATTATACGTATAATGTATATAATTATATATAAAAAGAGCTATGTACTATTATAGAACAATCATACCTTATATGTATTGTTATTGTGTTTTGAATAACTAATTTATTTCTTACGCTTCTCCAACTCATACAATTCGTGCCTACGAAGGCTATAACAATAATAATTAGTTACGTCCATGTGCGTCAAATGCTTAGCACTGTAGTCGTTGAACATTAAATTTTAATTTATTGCTTGCCAACAAAAAAAAAATAAAATAATGATACTGTACTTAACAATCTCATTACATTTAAGCGGTACCAAACATAGAACTTTTAAAAAAAATCATTCAAACATTTTGCTGATTAATTTGACAGATGAGTAGTATAAAGATAAAGTAAGTTTGAAGTTTACCGGCTTTTCAAATCGTTATCATGTGTTTTTATTAAGATATATTATATATATCCTATATGATATTATATATATTTTTTTTTCCTTTTATATATTTTATAAAGTTAAAAGCAATCTACCTGCAAAAATTTAGTGTAACTTATAAGTGGATAGACTATAAAAGATTAAATTTAAAGATGTTAAAAAAAATACATCTGATATTTAGCAAAAATGTAAATAAAGCTTATTATTATATAATTTTAATGATAAAAAACTTACCTCTCTATTTGCTTGCACTTGTGTTTCATGTCCTAATAAATTAGGCATTGTTGTAAGTTCGTATCCTAATCCTTGACAGGTTTCAATAACAATTGGTTCACAAACAGAATCCCACGTATATACAAAACTTGGTCCAATACATAATAATAAAAATAATAATTTTAAATTAATCATATTTTTATTATACTGTTTAACAGTATAAGTTTGATTGGCGTTTAACGCCATCACTATCAAGAGTGCACACCAGTAACACACACGTTGAGCGATCAAAACGCACTAAAGTACTAAACTCTTTTTCTCCTCTTCTTGTGTCTGCTCTTGCTCTTACTTTACTGTCTACTCAGGTTTTTCAGTCACCGCGCTCTTGCTGGCTGGCGCTGCTGTTGCCTGATTCGCCACGCTGGTGGGGTATATACTTGGCCGTGATGATAACGTCTGGAAATAAGCCAAGATCCAGCATCACTAGGCACGGACTGGTAGACTGGCGGCAGGGCTCTGTCACGCATGACGGAATGTGGCCGCTCGCTATAGCGAGGAACAAAGAGCTTTTGCCGCCGCCTCCTTCAACTATAAACCCCCCCGGCTCATGGGCAAGGGGAGAAAGAAAAAAAAAAGGAACATGGGTGTGGGAAGGAGGAGGAGAAAAAATAAAAAAAGAAGATGGGACGAGAGGAGAGCTCTTTCCGACCATCGGCCAGAGTAGAAGAGCAACCTAAAACCCGAAAGAGTGTTTTCATCTTTCTCCCGGTGTATAGACCGCCCGCCATGCAACAAGGTGTAGATAGAGCTTCTACCTCTTATAATATATATATATAAAAAATAGATATGATCATACATACAAGAAGACTGATGTGTCTTCCTGTTACATTACCACCTTTATATGTTTTTTTTTTCTTTTTCTTCTTCTCCTTATACATGTATCTCTCTTCCTACCTGTATTAAAAATAAAATAGTAGTAATATTATAAGGTAAAAGTGCCACTGAAATTTGTCTCATGCTGTGCAATAACACTAACTACATATTTTTTTTTACTTTTTTATTATTATTTTTATTTTATTATTATTATTTATTTATTATTATTTATTTTTTTTTATTTTTTTATTTTTTTTATTTTTTTTTTTTTTGCTACGTGATGTATTAGATTAGTACCACACACTAAGATACTCATGTATTTTGTGTTAAAATTATTTATCCATTATCTTTTCTCATTGTTGTCAACAGATAAATTTTAAAGTTCTTTTTATTTTATTATCATAAGTGTGGTTGCAGCGTATTCATAAAGCGTATCTCCTCCAGTCGTATTTAATTAATATTAATTCTTTTGAATTTTACCGAAAAATTATACAAAAAATATGATTTAACTGAGAAAAAAATATAAATATTTTAATAAGTCATTGTTCTCTAATATTATGATACTTTTATTTTTATTACAGCCAATTTTTTTTTTAGGCTGTAATAAAAATATGATATTATCTAGATTCCTGAAAATGAAAAATTGCTGTGTCCAAGTCTCAAAGTGTGCATACATTTTTGCAGGGTTTAGGTAAACTATCAAAAGCAACACAAGCATGCATGTGACATGTGTTCATTGAAAATATTGAAATGTAATTTTGAAGTGATAAAAAAATGTGTTTCTTTTGATTTTTTTTTTTTTTAATTTTAAGTGTAAATTATTTTAAGTATCTCTATAAATTGGCATTATATATATAATTTGTTTTATATTACTGCAAATTTGAAGGAATATCAAGTTATTTTTTCCCAAATCCCAATGTTCCTGCCATTATCACCTGAGATTTTTATAATATCAAAAATTTTAAAATGAGTTCGATCCCAGTCATGCACCGCCAAACTTTTCACAAATGGCGGTTGCTAAAGAACACCCACTCGTGCATCCGGGAGGTGATTGATGGCATCCTCCATCAATTGCCGACCATCCTGACTGAGGTTTCCATGGTTTCCTCAGTTACAACCAGGCGAATGCTGGGATGGATTGCTTAGGCCATGGCCGCCCCGGTTTGGAAGGGACCCACAAAAGTAGGGTCTACGAAGAGCCGGGAGGTTAATTTCAGTCACTTAATTGTGGCCAGTACCCTAAAATAGGGTTCAGTTAAGAAGTTAAAAAAAAAAAAAAAAAAAAAAAAATTAAAATGGAAATTTAGAAATGAATATTTATTATAAAATGAAGCACACACACTACTAGTTGAAACGTTGTAATGTCACGTATACATTCGTGCGTGGCTAATCCTCGTTGACTATCAGTGTCTCGGCTTTATTGAACCACGCCGGGAGGAGTGAGCGGAATAGGAAGATCCATCCCGGGGCCGGCGATCTCTATCTCCTGCTGCGTGCCGGCGGCAGCCCAAGGCACCATCACTATCGCTCCAATCCATTAGCACCAGAATGCTAATGTGCTATTGATGCGTTCCGACTGAACACAAAAATCTTCAGACTGGAAATGATGCTATAAAAATTCAACTAATAAAAAATAAAATTAGAGAAGACATTTCAATATAACACCTTTTTTTATTATTATTTTAATTTTTTCTATAATTATTTTACAATATTTTATGTAACTTAATAAATTATTTATATTGAGTATTCCATGTATTTTGGAAATAGAATACCAATGGAGTATTGACCTCAAATTTTTTTATTGCAGAAATGGATAGAGGGTGCAAAGTTATGCTACCCTGATTTTTTTCAGATTTTCTAGAGCCCGGAAACTATTTTTAAAAAATTATTGAAAGTTTTTTTTTGTGACGTCACGAGACGCCGCTCCTTAAGAAAAAGATAGGACTTGACGCCGCGTGACGTCACAAATAGGACTTTCAATAATTTTTTAAAAATACTTCCCGGGCTCTAAAAAATCGGAAAAAAATCAGGGTAGCATAACTTTTCACCCTCTATCCATTTCTGCAATAAAAAAAATTGAGGTCAATACTCCATTAGTGTAGTTGACAATGAGATTGGTGTCAACTTTAAACCCAAGAATGTTGCAAACTTTTGAGAAAATATTATGCGTACTTTTCAGGTGTTGCAATATTTATTTGGATTTTATTTTATATATGCAAGTTTTGAAGCTTATATATGATCTTAATTTAAATAAATTGACCATTGCAACTCAACTCATATTCGTCGATTCGTGGAAAAAGTACATTAAATTTACTTCATTCTTCGTATTATAAAAATTAATTTTACATTATACTTTTATTATACAACAATTTGAAATTTGAATATGATTTATTTTTAATACTTTATAATATAGTTTATACAATGTCATTCTTATAATCAGATGTACACCCTAATTAAAGAATTCACCATTCAAATGCATTAATATACAGCTGGGGTAAGAGAAGAAGCAATGAAAATGAAATTTGCAGCTTGCATGCCTAACCTCACGGCGAGATGAAACACTTTTCCTCACATTGCTGCACATATGGTCACAGTTTGCTGTAAAATGATAACAAGCTTGTCTATATTTATTTGCTTATGTAAGAAAATAATGTGTAACCCATGTTTTAAATTTCTTGAAATTGGTTAAAATATGAAAATCAATTCCCATGAGAGAGCACCTCTCTCTCTCCCCTCCCTCTTTAATTTTATAGCAGAAGTTATACAATTTTAGCCACTCGATAATGTGAGGTAAGTAATTGTGAATATTAACGATTATTGTCACCGGAAGTTCCGCCATCTTTCTTTTATGCGCCGCCATCTTCTTTTCATACGCAATACATATGAGTGACAAGAACAAGCACTATTAGGAAAGCAGTGATCAGCACAGTAAGATATGTTAATTTAATAAAATTAATCACTTTAAACACTTTCTCGTGTATTTTATCATCCATCATCCTTGCAAACATTGAAAAACATTT
The DNA here is from genome assembly GCA_949825025.1 of Siphlonurus alternatus. Lineage (NCBI taxonomy): Eukaryota > Metazoa > Arthropoda > Insecta > Ephemeroptera > Siphlonuridae > Siphlonurus > Siphlonurus alternatus. The sequence goes on along the minus strand of OX463781.1, from coordinate 20,341,321 downwards.
AAATATGGGTGGTAAATAGTTGTACGCTGTTTTGACTCACTAGTCAAAATGATCGCAATTCATTTGTTTTTTCTGCTGAAAAGTGTAAAGTTGTTTTTTGACGATTTGGCAACATTGTTATCCCATCCAGTTAAGCTACGAGCAGCATTGCCGAATTGTGCAGTTTTTATGAAGGCTTGTATCTCAAAAAGTAAATGGTTATCTATAATTATTATTTCATCATAATTCTATTTAAAATAATGATTGTTTTTTAAGCTAAAATTTGAATCCATTATTCAGTACCATTACGGAGATTGAAATTTGCATTTGATAACATGCGTTTTTTATATCTCAATTTAAAAAATAATGGCACTGAATTTAGGTGTATTTTATTGCATGAGAATTTTTATTTATTTTTTCTCTATGCAATGCTGAAAAATTGGAGTGATTTACCATTTCCTAAGACCAGTGACAATAATCCTTAACAGTTCGACGAGATGTGATAACAGAGCAGCGAGACAGTCAAGGGTGTAGGAGCAGAGTCTGCATATGATCACGGGGTAAACATGCAAGCGATCTAGAAAAATATATATTTTTATTCTTCTTGCAACCCTTATTATAGTCAGCATGTTAGCCAACGTCACAGTTGATGATATATCAGTACATGCCACGTGCATGACAATATCTTTAATACCATCCAAAGCGTCGATCCTTTGATTTGATCTAGTGACCGTGCATGCTTAATAAATACAATAAAACCAATGAATGATCCATCATGATAAAGCTAACTCTTTCCTTCCCTCCTACATAGTATTCACGTCAAAATTCATACTTAATTTTGGATAGGTTGCATGCATGTTATATATATTGTTAAGTATTATAACTCAAGAGTGCTAGATAGATACGTAAATGAGTTTAATGTTAATTTGAAGTATTAGAAAAAAAAAACAGTTTAGATTGAGATTATGAGGTTAAAATGTTAATAATATAACAATTTCTTCGTAACAATAGTAACAAAATTCTAAGTCTTCAGAAGTATTATGGTGTACGTTATACAACATCAACTTTAGAAAATGTCATAAAAATGGAGTACCGACACTATACCGACCTCAAAATTTTTTATTGTAGATATGGATAGAGGGTGTATGCTGCTCTGATATTTTTCAGATTTTTTAGAGTCCGGGAAGTATTTTTAAAAAATTATTGAAAGTACAGAAAAAGTGCCGCCTCTTGCCGCCTCTCTTAATAAAAGATAGGACCCAAAAGGGACGGGGGTTCGAACCCGACCTCGCCAAAACTTTTTAGCAATACTTCCCGGTCCCTAAAAAATCTGAAAAAAATCAGAGTAGCATAACTTTGCACCCTCTATCCATTTCTGCAATAAAAAATTTTGAGGTCGGTACTCCATTGTCCATATAGGCAAAAGTTTTCAGGAAGTTTGGTTCTTTATCACTATATTATCACCAATTGCAGGCAGCAGGACTTTGTTATTTAGCAGAGGCATTATTATATGGCAGAGGTGTAGATAGTGGCCACTTTGAGGTTAACTTCCGGAAAAAAAGATAAAGAAGTGTTTTGGAGAGTTGCAACTTTATGTTTTTATCAGGGACCGGATGCACGCGTTTTTTTCGTGCATCCGAGATGCGCATCCGGATGCAAATTAATTTTTCGTGCATCCGTGGATGCGCATCCGGATGCAAATTTATTTTTCATGCATCTGGGATGCGCATCCGGATGCAAATTTATTTTCCATGCATCTGAGATGCGCATCCGGATGCATTAATTTTTTCCCGTGCATCTGGGATGCACGGATGCGGATGCAAGCCCATTTTTGCGCATCCGTCTGCATCTTGCATCTGCATCCGCATCCAATCTTTGGTTTTTATAATACACTTTGTTTCTTGTAATTTTTAAACGACAAGTGGCAAATAAAGTTAAAAAATATGCCTCGTGTTAAAGATTTATTTAGAGGCAATTAGCAAAAAAACTGATAAAAAAGAGAAAAAAAAGTGTTAAATGGATGCAAATTTATTTTTTGTGCATCCGTGAATGCGCATCCGGATGCAAATTTATTTTTCATGCATCTGGGATGCGCATCCGGATGCATTCATTTTTCCCCGTGCATCTGGGATGCGCATCCGGATGCATTCATTTTTTCCTGTGCATCTGGGATGCACGGATGCGGATGCAAGCCCATTTTTGCGCATCCGTGTGCATCTTGCATCTGCATCCGCATCCGCATCCGATCCCTGGTTTTTATCAAACTTCTGGAGAGAAATATTGTAATAAATCACTTGCGTAAACCATCACGCAATCGGCTAAATTTGCTTATACATGGCTTATTATATAACCATATTGGGGGCTTGTACGTACAGTGTATAGCATGCACGCAGGTAAATTTTTTTCAAAATGCAATTAACATTTTTATATTTAAAAAAATGTTGAGGGTGGGGGGGACTTCTTTAACTGGCCACCGTTTGCTCAAATTAATTGTAATTTTTAAAATTTCTTACCTTTTTAATATTAAATAATTGTTTGTCTTGTCATATAATAATATATAAATTGTATATAAATGACTGTTGTGCAACTGGATATGAAATAAAAATTATAAAACGCAATATCCTTGTTGCCTTACTTGCCTTGCTGCTATATATACATTATATACTTCATACAATAGTGATAAAAAAAAACATGGATTAAATAGAAGAGGACACATTAAAAAAAAGGGGGGTGGGTGGGATGAAAAGATTAGAACAGTATACGTTTCCTGATTATATATCCTTTCTTCTGACTGCATCACACATTATAATACTTTTTTTACTTCTTTTATGTGTGCAACAGGTTTATAATTCTATATACTGAAGAGCTGAGTGCAAAAAAAATATAAATAAGTACGAAGAGTATAAATATTTATTACAAAAAATTAAAAAGTGTAATTTAACAGATGAAATTATATTTAAAATGTCAATTAATTTTCTGTACGTATTTGAAATAAAAATTCTTGCAGAATTAAAAAAAAATATAACAATTAATTACAAATATTTATTATAATAATTAACTTTGTTGATATATTAATAATATTAACAAATATTTATTTTGTTATTATATATAATTCTTTCAAATCATATATGTATAAAATAATATTATATATATATAATAATAATATACGTCTGCCATATTTATTTGATGGCTATATAACAGCACGTTTTTATACTGCCAATCGAAGTGAGTTTTACTTTTTAATTTATTTTATATATAGTCATACAGGAATATGTGTGTTATCATCAAACGATTTAATGACAAGCTTCAACGTAAAAATGCCGCAGCGCCGCATTCTGACATCGCTCCATAAGGTTTGTTAGGAGAAAAATCTTATTTATTTTTTCATTCAAATTCTATGCTGCACAAAATCTCGAATATTTTTTTATGTCGTGTAAAGTGATCTTTCCCGTGGCTCATATGAATTATTAATCTTGCCGTTCATAAGAACCGTCGGAAAAAATTAAAAACCAGGTGCCGCTGGGTTAAAGGATAGGAAGCTTGATAGAACATGTCGTCGCGCGCAGTTCGCGCGCTAGATTTTCATTGGCTGAGAGAATTGTGTCGTCAACGTCAATGTTTAAAGCTTCTCATTAAAGCTCTATCAACAACCGACATGAGACTATATTATTGCTGCAAATACATGGACGTGGTCCTGCACACAAACAAATCCATGATGTATACTGAAGACAAACGCAGCTAAATTTGATCCATGTTAAAACTTTCATTGACTTATACGGATCTAATATTATAACAGTTGAACAAGGGGAAGATCTCACAGCAATGATCTCTCTAGTCCTGCACTCAGCTCACGGATGAACAGAGATAGCCTGCTACCGGCTTACAGATTGTATACTATATATACATATAAAGGCATGAGAAGCTGTCTTCGGCCTGCTAAGCTAACCAGGTCTACCTGTTTTGCTACAAACAGCTCTGTGTATATAAAGGAATTTATCCTTCTCTCTCAGTGGCAGCCGCCTTGGAGCCGTCAGCCTGAGTTTTGTCCACTTGACGGACTCCTGTCTGTCGTTCGTTATGTAGGATTCCACCAGCGTTCCAGCAAAAGACGACCAATGTACATTTTTTTTTTTTCTTCTTATTTTAAATCTTGCTTGAGCAACTTTTATAGTAGTCGCGTCTTTTCATCTGGTGCGCGTTCTGAAACTTAAATTTGCCGTCAAATTCTAAAGTAGTCGTCATAAAAACCATATGGACTAACCATATATGCTTTTAAAATATATTAAATGAATGTTTAGAAAAAAAAGATAAATAAAAATAAATAATATTATAAAACTTGTTTGTATAAAAATTTTAGTTTAAAAGTTTCATTATATATATTTTTTTCTAGAAAGAAAGAATTTAAACGTGTATTATATAGAAATTCGTGAATACAATACCAAAAAATTCTTTGTTTTTTTTTAAAAAAAAATATTTATAAAGGTTTATTCACTAAAGAAGAATGTAGCTAATCAAGATTTTTAACTCATGTATATAAAAGGACGCCGTATGGTACTTTTAGCATTGCACAAATTGTTTAAATATAGTAAAAAATTATAAAGTATTAAGTGCAGAAGACGCATACCTAAAATAGATAGAAGATTTTTATAAACGAAAAGATAATTACTAGTTAACGAATGGAATTAGTAAGGTATTTTCTTATAACTATTACAAGCAAAAATTTTATAATAGATGTAATTAAAGTAAATTAATTATTATATGAATTAAATTTTAGACAGCTAATTATTAAATTACCCCATCGTAAAATAGCATGAGCAATAATGTTTAAAATTAATAGTTTTTCCTCAAATTAAAAACAATTTTGTAAGTAAACGTTTAAAACAGAAAAATAATCCCTAAAAGCATGACTTGTTTCTTTTACAATTTCAACATATACAAAAAAATGTAAAAAACACTGATGTTTTTATACGTATATATAATTTCTAACATGAAACCTATAATATTTATAGTCAAATTTCCATCCTTTTTTTAAAATGGACATCATAATAAGAAAAAAAAAAAAAAACAGGCTTGACTCCGTATAAATAAAAAAAAATGATTAGATTGAAGCGAGTGGTTCTGAGATGGAGCAGGGGGGGGGGGAACTAATTTGAGTCAGATCACAGAGAAGTGAGCGCGCTATCATTACTTTGCCACCACGGAGACCAACAGGAATAATAATGGAGGAGGGTCGCGCCGTGAGCGCACCAAATCGCGCTTAGAGGCGTCGTCTACTGCCATCAACCAAATGGTCCTGCCATCATAGCCCATGAGGATAAAATAAATGCGCAAAGCCTGCCGAATTAGGAATGCCGCCAGCCAAGATGCATGCAATGTATAGTCAGCGCACAACTTCTAAAGAGACAACAAAACAACTCTTAGTAATATAGAATTCTATCAAGCGTGTTAAAAAAAAATATGATTAAAAGCCATGATATCCTTGCTTACTCATGTAACCATTAAGAAATAATACATTAATATATTTTATAACAAAAAAATTATAATATACAGGTATATATTCTTTAAAATATATATATATATAAATTTACAGCATGTAAATTAACAATGAATACATGTTATTATATAATTGAATAAAAAATGAAATAAATCAAATTTATTTCTTCTTTAATAGTTTTTTTATATAAATTTATAGTTTAAATTATTTCAACTATAATTACAACAATTTATCATTAGAAAAAAAATCGTCATCCTAGAATTCAATTTACTGTACAATAATTTTAGGCAGGTACAGAACCATATATTCATAAACTTAAGTTTATGCATTTATAATACAAAAACGGAGCCCTTTTCAACTGATGCATGATAAGAAATTATATTCAAAAAGTCAAATCTCCAACAATTTTTATTACAGGACTAAGCCGACAATACGTCAACAGAAAAAATACAGTATGTGGTTTTTATTTCTTTGTATGATATTTTTAAAATGCAAAAATATTTATTTTTGAAAATTTGAATGATAAAATACTAATAAATTAAAAGAAGAAGTTTTTGAATGGAAGAATGGAGTAGCCTGCTGTTTTCTATTGTACGCACTTGTCGTTGACATGTACTGTACGTATGGTATTATAATATATTGTGAGGGATGGAAGGCAATAACCGCTTTCTAAGAAAAAAAAAGAGGGGAGGGGGTGATGAGAGGGGGGTAAACAACAAAAGAAACAAACCGACAAACGTTGCTCGACATGGAAGCCTTGACGGGGCTGCAGTTTTCCCTCGACTCCTCTTTTCAGCTGCAACCCTTACCTCCACTCCCTCAATATAAAATAGAGTACAATGAAATTTTGAGAGGTCTAATTGCAGAGTTCCGACCCGATATGAGACTTCCAATTGCACCCTCAGATATTTTTTTATACCTGCCGTCGCCATATATATCGCATACTTGCTTTTGTATTTTGTAAAAAGGTTGAGGTAATATAAAAGGTAATTACCAAATTACAGTTCTAAAAGTAGAAAATAAATGTTTTGTGTATAAAAAAAAAATATACAACTAAAAATCACACAGAGCGAAAAAGGTTATAAAAAAAAAGGGACATTCTTGGATTCTGAGAATGGAACGCATATAAAAATAGTTTTCATCTTTTATGGGTTTGCAAAAGAATTAAAGGTTAACAATAATAAGCAAAAACACACCTTATTTTTTGAAGTAACTGGAACTGGACAAATAAAAAGTTTCGAATGGAACGTAGTCTGTCCAGCTAGCAGCGAGCCTAAATTTTACTTCTTTAGTTTTGGAAGGAATGCTTTTGGTGATCATAAGTTCCGAAATATCCACTCAAAAAACTTGAAACTAATTTTTTTTTATGTGTTTCAAAAGCTTGGTTAAGGAGATTTAATTATTTTATTATTCTGATTGTAAAGTATGAACATAATTATATTTTATGGTATATGTATAGATGGATTATTGGTGCCTCCGATGTTATGAGTAAAATTGTAAAGTATTATAATATTTATAATACCAAACATATATGTATGATTCAGATTTGCTGCGCGTCCCAAGGAGACAAAGCTATGCAAATTTTACAAATTCATCATTTTAGTTGAGGTAAGAAGAGCATCCAATCTAGCCCCCCCAAAATTAAATTCATCATATCTCTTCAAACTGCGTGATAAAGCTTACAAGTACAGCAGGGGTAAAAAGTTAAACTTGTCGACGAGGTGTGTCCATATAATAATAATTGTTGTTGTTATTGTTTTTTTTTTTTTTTTAGTGCACAATAATAACATTTACCATAGCATCCACCGTTCATATTATATTATTATATATAATATAGGAAGAACCAGTATTATTTATTATATATGGAAGGACCACCTGAAAAATTTGCTTTTATAAATCATGAGCATGCACCGTATATTTCGATATACAACTTTAATACTCAACATTTTAACGGAACATAATCGACTTACATGCTTTCCAGTATGTTTTATATAATCACTTATATATTATATTTTTTTTTTTTTCCTTTTAAATATATACAGTGTTCATTCATTCTTTAGATTTGAGAGCTACTCTAAATGGCAAATAAAAGTAATGGTCACGACACGGCCGTCGAGTATGCAACACGATTTTGCTTTCATTTCTGTGAGCGCGGCGTGGCGGCTGGACAGGTGGTCCTGCAGTGTTTGAGAGGCCGCAGCACCGGACAACACAAGAAGAGTGGGACCACCAGAGTATGATGAGGGTGGAGTTTACTTCCAGATTACGTCATCACTAACATGTAAATTACACAAATTAATGCAGCTATAATTGAAATTAATAATTGTACCAATTTTATAAGACTGCATGATAATTATTCAGTCACGGTTTGAACACCATATAATCGTGATGATACCAATGTGCTGTATATTCTGCAGTACTATATATTATATATGAACTATTATGACCTACATAAAAAAAATAAAACAATTGAGATTTTGCTTTAATAATTTTATCTATATAGACTTCAGAAGCACATTGACTGCATGTATAAGATGAAAGCTTGGATTAACATCAATTGAAATTCAATGACATTGAATTGATTTAAAATTTAAAATACCACAATAACATTTTAATATTATTTGTATTATGTTTAATTACCAAATAGTGCAACCAAGTGCAACAGCTAGCTGAGAAGCAATTATACAATGCATCTCCAAAGAGAGGACACACATTGTTACTAAAATCAATATAAACATAGAACTGTTCACCAAACGAAAGGTTACTCCCGAAAGTAGCCGAAATTGAGAATTTGCTAAATACTGTGGACGTTACAATTTCCACACATGTATATAATATATATATAATATATATATAAAGATGACGTATAGTAAGTTTTTCAACTTACAGACATTGGCAGTATTTTATATAAGTTTAAAATTATATATATATATATATATATATATATATATAAGCATGCACTCAGCATCAGCATGCATTCTGAGCTTACTGAGTGACTATAATATAATTGAGAAAGAAGTATAAAATGTATAAAAATAATAAAAATGATATGAACCACAGACTACTATAGCTAAATTTATTATAGCGCCGGGAAACCATTTGGAAGCTAGGCCGTGTAGAAAATCTGATTTAATTGAGTTTAATTCGATCTCTCTCTCTCTCTCTCTCTGATTAGTACATTAATATTTTTTATGTATTTTTTTAATTTATTAAATTACTTATCTTATTAAATTAAATTTGTCTTATTAAATTTGTCAACCGAGTGCATTATGTGTAATTGACAATTGTGTATTTGTATTATAACTATCTCCGTATATTTCCCATATTATAACTTGATTTGTGCTGTACAATTCACAGATCTGACGTTATAGATATATAGTTATACCATTAACCATTATAGCTATATATATATTTTATATATATATTACGTTAATCGAAATCCTAAGAGCTTTTTTTTTCTATTTTCCAGGCTGATTTTAAGGCAGCTAATTATATTTTTTGACTAAAATATTCCATTAGCCAAACTAAAAAGTTGTCTTAATTTTATATTATATACTTCAAGTCTCATCTGTATCAAGGTGATATTAGCACACCTGACTTGCTAGTCGTGATATATAATTATAAAATGTATTCCTTCGTAATTGACTGCTTATAATTGTACAATATATTATATTTATACCATTAACGTCAATATGGTTTTGTTGTATATTAAAATCTACTGTAATTACTTTACATAATATTTTTACATTTTTTAGCATGAATAACTTGTAAGAAAGTCTTATATATGAAACAAAAATATTTTAATTTAAAAAAAAAGTATTTATAAAAATAAAACCAGCCTAATAGGAATTAATGTAGAAGTTAATAAGCACTTGAACACAAAGAATAAATAATAATAATAAAATATGTAAAAGAGAAGTAGCTTGAGCATTCTCAATTTTCAATGCTTCTGAATTGCTTTGGATATATTCTAAAGAATTAAATAATATAAAAAAAATATATATGTATGTAATGTTGAGTTGATATTGAATAAAAGAGTTTTGAATAATACCCACTCCTACATCATAGTATGTATGAATGCCTAGCTGCCATGTTATACTATACACTACTTACTACATAAGGCTGTTCTATATAATAATTACCTCCCTTTTTCTTTAAAGTTATTGTCCTATCTATAGATGGTTTTAATAGACATGAGATGGCGGGTAAGTTCTGACCACTATTCTTCTTCTTCTTTTCAGAGCTGCTTCGCCATCCAGTTCTCCTCATGATGACGGACGTCGGTGAGAGAGAGAGAGAGAGAGAGAGAGAGAGAGAGAGAGAGAGAGAGAGAGAGAGAGAGAGAGAGAGAGAGAGAGAGAGAGAGAGAGAGAGAGAGAGAGAGAGAGAGAGAGAGAGAGAGAGAGAGAGAGAGAGAGAGACTATAAGAGAGAGAGGCTGTTGGATGCTGCTGATGCGTTTTTTGCTGTTAATGCTGCCTACTTCTGGACCTTGAGAGTATTGAAGCCGAGAGTTTGAGAGCTCATGCATGCAATGCTTGCTTGTAGTGGCCGGCTGCCTATAGTTGTGTACCATCACATACAAGTCAAGGTAATTTTATTATCCAAGGTATATTATGATAAAAATAATTATTATAGGAACGAAAGACGAAAGGAACGTGATCACAGTTATATGAATAGCACAAAAATGCCATACCTATATATGTATGATGCAGTTATGGTTATTCTACATTTTCAGAAAACGATCACTCAAAGAATTTATATAATAAAAAAATTCAATATATAATATGTGAGATTTAAAAAAAAAAAATAATAATAATAATTATGCTGTTATACAATTTCAGAGCAGTTTAACTAATCGACCTAATCGTATTTGTATATGCCAAATATTTATAGTCCAAGATATAAACTTATAAATTTAAATTATAAATTTAGGACCGTAATACTTGCCGCAAAGACTAATTTAGTTAATTGGTACTTGACTTTGTCCAAAGGTACTTCAGAGTTTGAAATTTATAATTGCTTGAGTATATCTGCAGCACGTGGACATTCATTTGGAGATCAGCCTAATTAGAAAATATATTATATTTTTAGTATTATATATGCATGATTTTTACGTTATTTCAAAGCATTTGTTTGTAAAAAATTTTGTACTTTTTTTACCTCTCTCAATGTCAACATTTTTTTTTTAATAATTCTATCAAAGTAGAAAAAAAAAACTGATTTATGGAAGTAGCTGTGAAGATTAGATCACCTATAAGGATCTTCCTTATGGACAAATGGACACCATGCTCGTTCGACCTTAGTGGTGCGAACACCCTGTCCATGTGATCGCTCCAAGCGGGGAGCCATCACTCACACAGCCGGCCGTGGATACCGTCTCTATCTCCTCGCATCGCGGGACAGCTCTCTTGACGTTAAAACCTCTCAGCAGCAACAATTAATGAGTTTAATTAAGCTCTAATTTCAATGGCTTACATAATAGACATGACATAAGGCAAATAATGAAACCTTTTTTTCTTTCCTTTGTCTTGCTCTGTCGCTCTCATCTTCTCTCTCTTTTACCAAAGTGTAATTCATTACATTTTTTATATATATATTTTTATATGCATATGCATAGAGTTTCATTGTGTGTTATATAATTTTGAATAGTGTAATCAATAGTTCATTAGTAGGACGAATAAAATGATGACAATGAATTCACTTAAATAAAAAAATAATGATAATTAATTATAATTATAGCACAATATTAATGAAAAGAAATTGCTACTTTGTAATGCAAGTAACAAAGTAGTTATTATATTTTCATTTTTTCAGTTAATATCGTACAAAGTGTAGTTATATTGAAATTAAGAGGGCGCTTTCGTTGAGTTTTGACGTTCAAAAAGATGTTTCTTTGTACGGATATTTTGCGAAAAACTATTAGTGCGACAAAGTTAAAATTTTCTCACAATACACAAAAAAAGTTGCTCTAAAATAATTTTGTTTTTGTTTTTGTGTAACACTTTGATTAATTTAATTATACTGCGATCAAAGTGGGCGATTATAAGGTACTTTGGGATTTTTTTCCCAGCAAAGTAACTATCGTATATAGATTTTACTTGTAAGATTTTACGCAGAAGTTTGGTCTCTTTAATAAAAAAAATTAAATGTGTTTAATATTGAGAGCTTCCATCATAATATTGCGTAATAAAGATGATAAAATTCAATATTTTCGTTAACAATTTTGTTGCATTCAGCTAGTCGGCAAAGAACTAAAGAAGTGGGCGGAGGGAGAAGCTGCCTCCCACACCCCTCTTCGCCGGCGTGATATATTACTCGACCGTCACCCTCAAAACGACAAAAAAAAAAAAAAAAAAGTCAACATGTGCCGGGGAGAGCATTTGTATACTATATCCATACGCACGTTGACAAGACACTTATAATGCACTCGAACAATAATTGTATAATAAATGTAATATTATATATGACTTATATGACCATATAATTAAGAATTTTATTACAAATTCTCTATAACCATAACAACATAGGAAAGTAATAATAAATTATTCCCGAATTATTCCCGAATTATTCCACCATCCGTTCCCTACCTTATCCTTACCCATTACCCCGCCGCGAGCTGCATGTAAGCTCTTATAGTGCCATGGTGTATCCTATATATTATATATATATATATATATATATATATATATATATATATATATATATATATATATATATATATATATTATATATATATATAATATATATATATAATATATATATATATATAATATATATATATATATATAAAGATTGAGACTAAAAAGTTGCCAAAATATTATTATTATTATATTTTTATTTTTATCATTATTTTATATCATTGACAGTTCATATAGTACATAACCGCATAATATATAATATGTATAAAATATACATAAATACACGTTATATTATATGCATACATTTATTTTATACTCGTCACATAAATTGCTTGCAATCTAACCTAAAACTACATTGCTGAAGGGAATGGAAAGGTCCTCCCTCAATTGTGTCAATTAATTTTTTTAATTTGGGCAAAAAATGTCGCAGAGAGAAAAAAAAAAGACGTCTGTAGGCTAATTTTTTCTCCTGCAACTGATTATTTTAATTTCGTTTTAATCAAATGATTTTTTTTAAACAAATGTATAAATTTCACAGTTGATTCATGTTTGTGGTTTTCTCGCACATGGTGTGCACATGTGCTCCGAGCGCGCGACAAACGTCAAGTTAGCAGGAGCAAGCCACCCCAGCTTGCTTCGAGTCGCCGTGACCCACCCCTCAGTAAGAAAACTCTCCCCTCCAGTTTTGGTCCAGGATCGAACGAAAGCGCCCTCTTAAGTTATTAAATTTGCATAATCTAGAATAAAAACATGATATTTTTTGCTGTAGGAGGGAAGTTGGTGCAGCCACAAGTATCCGGTTGCCTATTTGTCATTACTCGGTCCCGTGAACACAAGCAGGAAGCACTCGGCGAGAGCAAAGCTGCCGACAAAGGCGCTGAGCCCGCCGTGTGTAAGGACCTCCGCCCCTCGCACTCTCTCTCTCTCTCTCTCTCTCTCTCTCTCTCTCTCTCTCTCTCTCTCTCTCTCTCTCTCTCTCTGTCATTATTTTTCCCTCTCTCCTATTGACATAATAATCTCTCACTGGTAAATTGGTCTTATCTTTATCTATATATCTCAGACTGTTGACTCCCAATAAACATGTGATCACCTTAATTTTTTTATCGCCAAATTGACAAAGTAACGAAATATAAATGCACGTGTTACAGACTTTTAAGTGTTTGCAATAATGTAGCTATGTAATGAGTAAATAAAAATCATAAGGTGTGGTCATGTAATGAGTTGTTAAACACTTAAATAGTTATATAATATTAATTAATTAATGTATTATGTGTGTGTGGGGGGGGGGGTATGGGTATAATATACGCAGGGTGCAGGCCTGTGTGGGTTTAATCAGTAATTTAATATAGTTATGTATTCATAAATAAATCGGATAACTAAATCCCAATTTCTTAATAGAAAATCACTTTAAATAAATTGCATTCAATTATATGTATTTTTTTGGGAGTTGCAACAAAAATAGTCTTTGTAGAAACAAAACAACAACAATGCAATTAACAATTCTATATATTGTATTTGCCCATTATATCTGCATGTCAATCAAATTCCGTTGTCATTGTTTCCTTTTTACACCTCGGGACACCTGATCACAGACATCATCATCCATGATAATTTGTTGGAGCCTGAAAAGACTTTTTTATTTAATTTAGCAGTTTCTATGTTAAATGAGTTCTCTCTCCCCCCCCCTAATAATTTGCAAATTCACCACGTCTCCTTAGCCTACTTGATAATACCTAAATAGGCAAACACAAGAGCCAGGTTATCATCATGGTTATATAACGTTTATGTTGTTTTGAGTTGTACTTGGCCATTGATATTTGTATGAAAAAATATTGCTTTGGTGACTGCAAACTGTCCAGTCCAGTCGTCATCTCGGCCCTGTGCACTTCCCTCCGTATAGCAGCATGGAGACCACCTCACTGTGGCACAGCAGGTATAATATAATATGAATGTAATGCTAATTTGAAATTCAAGTATCTAATTAAAGGAAACGTGTTAAAAATTAACTCCTTTAATGTTTCTTCCTTTTTTTTATTCATGAAATATAATAAAATATAAAAAAAAATTTATTACCTATTTTTTTTATGTATTGTAAGTGGTTTTTAAAAAACAATAAAAAAAATGTTCAAGAGAATAAAATATTCATAATAACTAAAGATGATTATGCATTTCTTTTAACTTATTTTTTTTATATATCATGTTCGTATAGAATTTTTAAAGCAAAAAATTTATTCGTTGAAGGACACAGATCATGTTGAGATGATGCCAACAGCAGAAGCCAGGTATAGTAAAAAGTGTCGAGATGATCATGAAGATTGTAATGGCTACTTCACCATCCGCTCGCTGGACCAAAGAAAGCTTCAAAGTGGGGGCTCGATTTAATCAAGACATTATACTTGACGAGTATTTCAGACATGTACTCAACTTTTATAACGCTCTACAAATTCTCCCATCATTGCCATGTAAACGATTGATTTATCTTTTTTTATATATATATTATTTGAGTGCATGATTTAATTAATACAAGTTATATTTTGTCAGAGGGAATTATGATACATAAATTATGATAAAAAACAAATACCAAGAATTATGTTATAAAATGAAATAATATATTTTAACAATTCACAGCATATTTTTTACCTGAATAGTGTTCAATTTTCAAACTGCAACTATTATAATTAATAAAATAAAAGGTATTCCATTTTTATATTTTATGAACAACATTATAATATTAGTATCTAAATAAAGAAATAAAATCGTGTTTATATTGAGGGTGGAATTCAGGCTTTATTGGCCCACTCATCCATCCAACCCATATTATAAAATGCATATATAATATAATAAATGCATAATTTTAATTCAATTTTTGTTGTTAATTTATACTATAAATATATAACATTTTTAAACTGGGTGAAAATAAGATCTGATAACATATCAGTTCAATGTTCATCAATTAGCACTCACATGTATCATGCATTGGGTAAATTCTTATATATATATATAATATATATATATATATATATATATATATATATATATATATATATATTATATATATAGCGTTAGATTACCTTAGAATGAACAATTTCTTTTTCTTATATATTATATACATATAAAAATGTATAATTATGCTAAATTTATAATTATATTTTACAAGTTTTATGTCGCAGAAAAATGAAGTCTATAACTTCTATCAATAAAAAATACTATAAAAATTACACTTGTATTGCTTCATGCATGGCGCAGGCACACATTACATTTATTTTAAATTTGCTATGCACGAAATTCAATAACATTTTGCACATGAAAAAACTTTAAATGTTAAAGTTATGATTAACTTTAATTTTGATATTAGTAATGCTTAAAATGTTTTTTTTTATTACTATAAAAGAAGTATAATTAGTAATTTATAATACACCTTTCATTTAAAAAAAAAAAAAAAAAAAAAAAACTTTTAAAAATATGAAACACTACATTATTATCGTTTCGTTTTGCCTGGTATAGTAGCTATATAATAAATTTTATACGTGGAATCTTTTTTTTTATACATATATTCTTTAATGTCCCTCCAAGGGTTTTAGTTTTTTTTTCTATGTTATGTTGAAGCCGCCTCACTAACAAAAGGCTGCGAAAATTAGGGGGTAGGGGCGAGCTAATAGCGGCGTAATGATACCTTTGGTTGGAAGGTGGGAGGGGAAAGGTGGCTTGGCAAGATTTCTACCTCCCCCCTCCTCTTCACTGGCTCAGGTATAGATGATGAGAGGGTCTGAAAGGTAGCTGCCTTGCTCTCTGCAGGCTTGCTTCTCCACAGGTAAAACCATCATCAGCATTGTGATGTTGCTCCTGCTGCATCATACAGTTTAATTAATTTAATCAGATAACCGGAAGTATATATCTTCCATTTTAGTTTTCAATGTTAAAACTCTATAAATGAATTCGGTGCAAGTACTGATGCTCTGCAATGATTTTTCAGTTGAATTGGAGATAAGAAGAAAATTAACTTGCTCTTCCAGCTTTTTCCGATGTGGGAATATAAAATTAAAATGACTGTGTTCATTCTATACGCCGGATGTATCTGCCGTAGCTAAAAACCAGCAAGACCACTCTGATACGACCTGGTGTGTAGATTAGGACCGCTCCATCTTCATAAGTTCACATTCAGTAATAATCTATTCTAAGCTTTCAATACATATAAAAAAATATGTATTTCATTGTTATATAGTTGTATGAAAGTTATTTATATTATAAAAAAATATGAAGTTTCTTTTGATGATACAGATTATATTTCAAATAGTATGTTTAATATATAGATCTAATTTCGTACAAGTCAATTTAATTTATGCAGCTATAGCTATTATAATTAAGATGAGCATTTTTATTATTGATTTTTTTAATTTAAAATTATTACAATGAGTACAAAAATATTTCTAAATGTATGGTGTTAATTAGTGCCTATTGATTGATTAATGTTTACTATACTTTAATCATGCATGTAAATTTAAATTATATTTGTAACTTCAATACATACAAAATTACTATTTTGTTAGTTAATAATTTTAATATTTAATGTTAAAACACAACAACAAACAAGTTAATGGTAATCATTCAAATAAATATCTTCGTTTTATTTATTTAAGCTTGCTCTCATACAGTGTTTGGTTTGAAGAAAAATAAATTGTTGAGTATACAACACTAAAATATATTCCCAAAGATCGAAAATTCTCCAAGATGTATAACTTGTAAATTCTTAATTTATTAAAATCTCATTGCTGATTTGTCAATAAGTTGATAGTTAATAAAGTTGCATGGTTATTAAACAATACAACATAATATGGTGTTTATTTTAATTTTAAAAGATTAGGAGAGTTGAACGCTGGATACTTTGGTTTTGTTTATTTTCCATGAGGAGCAGTCATGCAAGGTAAAATGGTATCCGGAGAACTCGGAGCGCGGTCAACTGGGAGCCGGACACTTAAATAATTTTTAAGAGATTAGACCACTATACTACTATAAACATTAAAATTAATGTTAAAAATTGTATTGTAAAACACAAAGTATAATATAGATAAATTGAGATAAATGAATGCAGAATATATGATGTATTATACATTGCAGTTGTCGCCTCGGAAAATTTCCCTTCGCGGCCTTGTTAAAGGCATACAGGCCTCAAAATACAAATTGGACAGTCACCAAGTGGGTTTAGAGTATATAATCAACATTCGCATAATTTTTTTCCACGCGTGATGCATCCGTGCGAAGTCGCAGTTCAAAGTGAGAAATTTAGTCCTTGATGACGTCATGAAGTCCTTGATGACGTCACAACTCAATGCTAATCGGTGCTAGCTGTGAGTTGTGACGTCAGCAAGGAGTTTCTTTACAGCGCGTCTTCGCACAGACGCACCGCGCGCAGATAAAAATAATACGAATGTTGATTATAAACTTGAGCAACACTTAATGTCTGTCTAATTTGTAATTTGAGGCCTGTATACCTTTAATTACCATGCCCCGCGTAAGAATATAAACATATAGGCCATCAAGGCTACAAGTGCAAAATTTTCCAAGGCGATGAGTGTACCTACAAAAAGGCGTGTATTTGTTTTGCATTTTCTGTTAAATATTCTCCAATTCCACATATATATTTTTTTAATTCAATAAGCTTAGTTATGACATTAATAAATAATAGATCATGATTAATGTGTATAATAACTATATTAGATACTAATAGATACTGCATTTTGGTGAGTTTTCAAGGGTCGATTGTTGATTTTTTACATCAGCTTTCGTGTTCCACCTTGGCACCACAGTATAAAATAGCGATATTCAGTTCCATAGCAGCATTCACTCTCATATCCATAGACCCGAGTTTCGCCTTTTCCAAGGCTCATCAGTATCAGTATCATCAGTATCAGTATCATCAGTATCAGTATATTAGATACTGTGATACCAATTGCCATATTCATTTTTTTTTTCAATGTAAAAGATATATTATAATTAAGGGTATTTGAGTGAAACTCTTAATTATTTGCTGTAAAGTGCAATTTATCTGCATACAAGCTACATCAATCTCATATAGAAGCTATAATCTCCATATAATAAAGGCTATCTCTTTGGTGCACATCATCTTACACAGTTGCAAAAAAAAAAAAAAAAAAAAAAAAAAAATAGACGCATATACATTGTAATAATAAAATGTGAACTGCATGGGCCGGCTTCAGACTGCTTATAGCTCGGACCAAGCCAAGAAGATAAAAGATTGATCGCACCATCCGGGTTGAAAGTTCTGAGAAACTGAGAAAGGTTCTGTATGGAAAATTGGTTTTGGCTCACGTGGCCATGCAACCCATGAGAGAAGATCAGATCTCTGATCCGTCTCTGAGTATAATTTAATGTTTACAAATGAATATTTATAATCAGTGTTTAAAAAGTTCAGCGTTATCAAACTGTCTGCCACAATTTACTGTATGCAACTATGCATGTAATTCATCAAATGTGAACCAGCACCTCATTGCAATGAAAAATACAGTTAATATGATACGTCTTTAGCTTTGAGCATGCCAATAATTTGATACAAAATAAATATTAACTGGACTCTTTGCATGATTTACATCAATAATGGGTTATTGTACATTGATTATGTCATCAGAAAATTATAAAATTGTGGATTTCATTTTGAGATGTATCAGGGCAGTCTCCTACGTAGCAGACTGCCCTAGATGTATGTATTTTGCTCTTGCTCGATCACCCTTTTATTTTATATGGTACAAGAGTTTAGGGGTTCACAGAATCAGGGGCCATGACAAAGTTAATAAAAATGCAATAAAGATTGTTGCAGTGAATGAAATTTGATGATAAATTTAATGATAATACAATAAATAATTGTATATGTATAAATGTTTGAAAATACTGCCTGTGAACCTACAAGCTAAGCATTCATTAACTAATGAAAAATATTTTGATGATTGTACTTTTTTAAGGAACCACACTCTCATCAAATTCGACTATATTCTTTAGACTCACTATTTACCCCTAAAAGTGTTACCAGATTTAGTGATAGAACATGGAAAGGGGCATTCACAAAGTCTTAAAGTCACATTTAAGGCTCGATAATTTAAAGCTTGATTTTAGACGTGTTTTTTAGACCCAAAATTTCTGGTCTTAAATTATTGAGCCTTAAATGTGGCCTTAAGGCTTTGTGAATGCCCCTTGGAAATTCCTAATAATCCCATGATCCTTATGAAATGATATAATATACTTATAAGATTAAGAATGTAAAATAACAATAAAAAAACAAATTATTAAAGAAAGGCTTAATTCTTTCAATTCCATAAAAATTTGAAAATTCAAAATAAAATGGTAAAAGAATATATTGGAGGGAAAAAAACAACATTATTTTAAAATGCATATTTTCTCTTGGATGTTCGAGGGACATCAAAGATTATTTGTTCAATTATAAATTATAATTCAAGGTCTGTTTCAGTTTCTATCTGTTTTAGCAATCAAATTGTCTCTCCTTCTAGAATTAAAATTAAAACTATATATATTTATATACTTAAATTAAAAATAATAAGTATAAATAATTAATTAATTTTCTTAATAATTACTATTTAACGATTTATTTGATAAGATTAGTAACTGTCAACGTAAACATTTCTTTTCCAGTTCATTAATTTATGGTTAAAAATTTATATTTTCAATGACAACAGTTTGACAAGGAAAAGGAAAATAACTTTATTTAAACATTAATAAACCACTACACTTCTAACTGACATGATTTTTTTTTTTATTATAAAATCAATAAATTTTCAGAGTTAAGTTCCTTATCAAATGATATCTAGAATATATAATTATGCATGCATGTGTATTATTGTTTTAAAAAACAAATTCTAAAGCTTTTCGTTTCAGATAATGGACATCACGTACGTGTTTTTCACATTGATGTTTTTGTTTTTTTGCATTTGCTGTTTTAAATCGATAATAAAAACAATATTTTATTTATAAAAAAATTTAATAGGACCTTGGGAAAAAAATGTTGTAGAAAAAACTACTAATTTGGCTTATATTTTATTAGAATATTTGCATTTAACTACCATGTTGATGAAAATCATATTATTATTGCATTAATTGTTAATAATGACATTAATGACGTTATTGTATTGCATTAAATTTAAATTATTATTATTATTCAGTATACTATATATATATATATATATATATATATTATACATATATTAATATTTTTTTTATACATTTTTTTTATTTATATATAGTCAGTTTTTTTTTACAGCCTCGACAGGAACCCCTTTTTGCAGACACTTCATTTATTTTCATCTTAGTTTAGACAGAGAGCTTTTAATTAAAGCTCTCTGGTTTAGAGAAACGAAATTTTACATTTCTTTTGAAAATTTATTTCTTATGTTAAAATACTTAAAATTTATGTTTTTGTTTTTTCATTTATAAGTGCAGAATAATCATGATATAAAATTTATACATTTGCATGCATGATGACAGCCTGCATCTCAGCTGATCAATCATCAATATATTTATTAATGTGCAAAGTGCAAATGAATTCATTTTATCTTCACCAAAACATGCATGTAAGTTTAAATAACAACTTCAATTGATACAAAATTGCTAATTAAATTTTAATTTTAATCATCCCACCAAATTTTATTATTTTGCTTTATATTTATTTATATATATATATTTTTTTTGTAAAATAATGCATCAAAAGATAAATTCCTAATTGTGACATTTAAACATGTAAGATTGAAATCCATTTGTCCGTTGATGTGCTGATTACAATCTAGCAAATTTGTGCTGGTCAATGATTCTCCTCGCTGGGAGAGCAAGCGGAGCAGAGCGGACCATCGAGTGTAGCCAGCCGCGTGTGGCAGCACCGCCAATTAACCGGCGAGGCCGTGAGGTGAGAGGCACCGTGGCACCGCGGTGCAAGAAACGCTGTGGTGTCTGGTGGTGAGCACCGTTTGAACGAACACGACCGTGCCGCGCCGATTACAAGCAAAACTACAACACTAGTGACACCTATCATCAAATTTAACAACCTAAAAGATCGTTTAATAGAAGTGGCAAAAGAGTGCAGCACTTACTAAATAAATTACGAATGCCACCAAATTTTCAAATATTAAAATTATTGCTCAAATTCAATACTGATTTTTTTTTTTTTTTTTTACAAGGATACACCCCTAAGAGCTTCCAGCTCGCGGCGGGGTAATGGGTATAAAGGATAAGGTAGGGAACGGATGCGGCGGATGCCACGGCCTGTTACGCGTCCCAGCATTCGCTGAGGTGAGACTGAGGGAACCGTGGAAAACCTCAGTCAGGACGGACACCTCTACTTTTTCTCAATGGACCAAAGCGATGTCCAAAGCCTGGGGAACCACACACAAGTGCATCACTGCACTGGGTGGAAAGCGATACGAATTTACCCCAGGGAGGGAGCAGCGTATTTTTTACTTGAAACGGTCACCCATCCAAGTACTAACCACGCTCGACGTAGCCTGACTTCGGTGATCTAACGAGAACCGGTCAATGCACTGCGCCACGCTCGACCTCGACCGACCTCGACCGAATTCAATATTATTTTATTATTTATCAGAGACACTATAGTGTTTCTGCATTATATTATATTCATTGTACAGTACTTTTTACTTCTTTATCATGCATGATTGCATCATGTGGTATGTGGTGATGTACATTCATTAAATTAGAATGTGGTATGTGGTGATGTACATTCATTAAATTAGACTATTATTACTTTGGTATTATTGCTTAAGGAATTTATAAGGAATAAATATTAAATGAAAAATCAACTTCAATATAATATATACTATTATACTCTTAATTATAGCATCGAATGAATTCAACAAATATTTTGTTTAATTTACATGAAAAATAAAATGAAAAATGAGAAAATCCCGAAAAATAATATAATTCTTTATTTCAATTTATCATCATATTTTTTGTGAATTGGAATAATATATACTAAATTAATAATGAATTATAATATGGTGGCAAATATATTTAAATCGATATTTTATAAGAATATAATTTATAAGATAAAATAAATATCATTATTAAATTACTCTCGTGTAAGTGCTATATATATATAATTGTATTAATTCACAAGATATGTTCCGAAAGTAAAATAGATTAGGATTTTGAAATTTATATCTATATGATAAATTTCTAAATTTATATTGAGAGTGTCATATATAGCAATGACTTATTATTATTTAAAAAAAAAAAAAATCAGCTGGAAAACCAATTAGTTCACGTCCCTCCTGCACGTCCTATGTATAAGTTCTGTCGTACACACAAATTATCCGACCGACTACATTATAATATAATACGTATGTACGTACTATATACGTTGTATAATATAAAACCAAAAAGCTTTTACGATGAATTCTATTTGATGGTTAAAGCTACTAGCTACTACAGTCCTTTTGCTTTATAATATTCTATGATTCATTAAAAATTTAATATTTATTCTCTTTGAGTATATTTGAAACTACTGAAACTAGTAATTAAAAATTTATGTATCCAGTTCCATCATAAAATAAACCACATATTCAGCATTGTATCATGCATATTATATATTACAACACGTGATATATAATGCATTTTTGAAGACTAAAAATGTAATAAAATATAAAAAAAGGCATGGTGTTATATAATATATATATATATATATATATATATAATTATGCATCTGACTAATTCAGCTGCCGGTCAACCGTCAACCCCAGCTCTCTCTCAGCTTTCGAGAAAAAAATGAGGGCATGCAACTGAAACTGAAATTTTGTAACAAATTTAATGAATGCGTGTTTAAATATTAATTATTATAGGAGATCGTCCAAAATGCATGGCTGAGTGCTTGCAACACGGTCGTCCGACGCTCCGCTCAAATTGTCTGTCCTCATCCTGGTAACTGCTATCCTAACTATTTATTAATCATCTTGATCTCTATTCTTTTCCTCAGTCAATTTGATTCATAATTATCATTTTTCACCTCACCTCACCCCCATAATCACTACTCAGGCGCGGATCTAGAAAAAAAATTCGGGAGGGGCTGCCTCTGTAAGGCCAATGTTAAAAAAAAAATTCGTAGTGGGGGAAATGCCTATATTAAATCCAAAATGCAGCCCCCCCCCCCCCCTGGATCCGCGCCGGTCACTACTCACTACTTGATCCTGCTCACGGTTGGGCTACAGGTCCCAACACGTTGAGAATTTCAAACTTCCTGTGACATCCTTTATGTTGGCGCCATGGCACATCATCAACCAACACTTCCACCCCACAGCACATAGTCAACGGCCAACAAATTCATCCAATTCCCCGCGTGGTCTTGGTTGTTCCACGGTAAAACGTGGTCGGAAAGAAGTGGCACGCTGTCCCGCTTCCCATCATCACCTTGCCTCCCTCTTCTCATAATCACCCTATCCATTGTTAATCCATTTTCAACCTTTTCACCTTTTTAAATTCTTAACCACAAGAACAATTATATAAACATTACTACAACATAGTCAAAACTTACTAAGTACGTGGGGGTATGGTTGTTTAACAACGGCCTATTCTCAAAAACGAAACAAGAATAAGAAGTGTTTTTATAAATATTCTGTACACTGTTTTTGTGCTCAATAAACAATTTATTATTATAAATATTATGACAAAAAAATGTTACAAATACAAATCAAAAGTATATATATTTAATTACCATTAATTTTTTTTTAATACTGCTATTTATTAACAAATCATCATTCAACAAAGAACATTTTTTTTTGTCATGTTGACTGCCTGACGGATATAAGCTATAAAAAAGCCTATAATCAGCTGAAAATTAATTTACACGTGCGTGAAGAGATCGAAGTAAACGAAGTTTTGAACTTACAGCATAGAAATAGAAATGTCATAAAATTGATATAAATATGCATACTAGCTAATTCAGTTAGTAAACTTTTAGTGATTAACTTTGGGTTATTAATAATGATATATGTGTATATATATAATATGATACTATTTATACTATATAATATATATGCATACCATATATGCAATGCATACAGTATAGCTAGTAGGCAATAGGCATATATTATGCATAATTAAGTGAATTTGTGGTTGCATGACGAAGACAGTGAGAGAAGCAAACTTTTCTGTTTCCCTTGCCTTCTCTTCGTTGCATCAAAGAATTAATATCTACTAGAAGACTTACCGCCGTGTTAAAGTTTCGTCTCTCCTATTTTAAAAGAAAAACCTGTTTGCGCTTTTGAAGTGAGCTAACGATGACATGGACACTAGATGTCTCCTTTGTCTGAGGCTATACAGTTCGGCAGGGCTAGGGTTGACTTAACGTCACGTGACTCCTATTAGTATTGTATTGGAAAGTCCGTGACGTCAATCAACCCTAGCACGGCCGGAGCACGGTCGTAAAAATTGAAGAAAGGGAGGGGAAGTTAGAGAAGGGTGAGGTTAGAAGGAGGGCAACTCAGCAGAACAATAGCAGATTTTACCGAGGCAATATTGTTATCACGATCGTATTGTGTATTTATTGTTGTCGTTGTCAACAGGGAATTCTTTTAAATATTTCGTCTAATTTGCTCTCATTTTAAACCATTTTAGAGGAAAAGAAGAGAAAAAGACGAGATTACATATTTTTTCCTCTACTCACTACTTGAACATAAAAATGTTAGAAATATTGTTGTCAGGCACTTTAAAAAAACTAATGAAGTGCGGAAAATTATATTTCATAATTATTTTTATTGCTTTACTTTTCGATTGTACCAAAATAATGTAAGCACTCATAATAAAAAAAAATAATCACAGTATCACATGACATTATATTGACTTAAATTAAAAGAAGCATGCGCTGTCGGGGTCCACCTAATAAACAGTTTTAATATTTATTTATTTATTTTTTAAAAATAATTTTTAGTTTTAATCAGTTTGAAATTATTGAAGATTTACATTAAAATGAGAAATCATCCTTAAACCGGGCTTTTAGTTAACGTCAGGAAAATAAAATAAAACTATAATATTATACATACAAATACACACATATATAATATATATATATATATATATATATATATATATATATATATATATATATATATATATATATATATATATATATATATATATATGTATGTGTGTATGTATATATGTATGTATATATTATTGTGATAGTACAAGAATGTAGAATTGTATATGAATTTTTATTTTACGATAATACGTAACATTCGTAGGATCTTTACTGAAAATATAAATTAATATAATTAATATAGAATGTTAGAAATGTTGACTCCATTTCATCCTCACATTCATCGAAGATGAAATAAGGTGTGCATTAGAGGTAAAAAGATTAGGTTTATTGTTACTGCATTGGTTGCAAATAGATTTGTAAATAAATTACAGTAGAAGAGAAAATATTATTAATTTTTTTACTATTTTATTTATCGATCGAGGAATCCCTAGTTGAAAAATTACGCTTCAACTTGTCCTGTAATATTTACCTGCAATAATTTTCGTTAATTTCGATCGAAAAAAAAAAACAACATAAAATCTTGATCCTTGAAATAAAATTTTAGTAACCAAGTTTAAAAAAAAAAAAAGAAGAAAAATGTTGATTAATTACAATTGTGAAATTCTGATTTATTTATTTATTATATTTCTGAATAAATATAATAAATAAATAAATCAGATTTTCACAATGGCTACTTTTCAGCAAAAATAATGAAAAAAATTAAAATTATTTCTACTGATTGTTCGACTTTATTTAAAATAACATTCTCTATTTTTAAATTGGCGAATCAATTTTATAAAGCATTGAAAAATTAAATTGTAAAATTAAAAAAATATCATGACTATATTAATATTGATTGAATGTTACAAAATGAACATAATTTATAATAAATATTATATATTAATATTTCTAAAGTGCTGCTACTGAAGACGATAATGCACCTGCTTCTATTTAAAAGAATGACTTTAGTCATTGTTATCCTCTGGCCATTCATCCCTAGCATACCTTCCCCCCACTCCGGCCAGCTAGATCTGCCCGTCGCCTTCTTTTACTTCCCCTCTCTGCTCTGAACAAACTCGATCCGTCGATCGCGACTGTCGCGATACCTTGCGTCCATGTCTTAAAGCTTTCTGCTAAGATAAAGTGGACGAAAGCCGCCATAAGCGGTAAGTCTTCTAGTAGATATTAATTCTTTGGTTGCATGGTGACGATGGAGCCTGGACGCCCTGGACAGAAAAAGGTACAGTTAACTTGAAGCACACACCTTAATGATTTTAAGTTACGAAGCATGCTGCATCTTTGCGCAATGTAAAACAATGAAAGGAGTCTTTTGCTCTTTTAGGCATATACATTTGATATTGCTAATGAGCTCAGTAGTTCATATCATTATAATTATCATAAGTCTATTGCTGATTTCAATCTCAAAGTTGAAAAAAAAAAAAAAAATAGAGAAGTTTTGTCCTCCTCTATCAAATCAGAGATCATGCAAAATAAAACACGTATACACATCAATATTGTTATTACTTATTACAAACTGCTTTGAGGTAGGTAATTTAATTTGCCAAAATTTGTTGTCGCTCGATGGAATGATGCTCGAAAATTGCAAATCGGAATATATGTATATATTTTTATAATTTCTTTCTTTTTTTTCTTTTTTTTTTTACAAGGATACATCCCTAAAAGAGCTTAGCTCGCGGCGGAGTAATGGGTATATTAGGCAAGATTACTCTACATATAATATGTAGAGTAATCTTGGGTATTAGGGATAAGGTATAGGGAAAGGATGCAGGTGGCCACGGCCTGTTACGCCTCCCAGCATTCGCTGAGGTGAGTTTGAGGGAACCGCGGTATATCGTGGAAAACTTCAGTCAGGACGGCTCTACTTTTATCAATGGACCAAAGCGATGACAAAGCCTGGGGAACTACACACAAGTGCATCACTGCACTGGGTGGAAAAATACGTGAACTTTTAACTATATTATAGACTTTTTTTCACAAAAACGACACGTGACCTTAAAAAAAATCGCACCTGTGGCGGGCCTCGATGGTGTTGCAGTCCGATCTTTAGCTGAGCATAGCATCCTAGAATTCTAGAACTCTATGAGCTGACAGCCCCCCCCCCCCCCCCCCCGAGCACCCACGAGCCGCCCCTGAATTAAATTTATATTGTTGTATAATTTTTGCAAGTTTGATTGATTTTAATAACGTTACCGATATTTGAACTTTTGTCACTATAATCCATCAAAATGTACAAAATAAATGGAAATTTACTATTTATACTATTTTTGAAGCAATTACACGTCATGTAATACTATGGAGAATTACACTCAAGTGCGCCGCTCTTAGTGGTTAAAAAGCTACATAAATTACCTACCCCTTGGTAAGAGTATAGCATGATATTTGCGATATACCTATCCAACCACTAACCACGCAAAGATTATTCTTGACCTCGGTTATCTAACACACTCTCCACCTGTTTGCTAAGAAATATTTCTTGCACATAAAGTACATTAATAATAATATACTCCTTGTGCCCATTTCTGCTTCTCAAGTATAGTAAAATATTATATACTTCACATTATATTTATAACACGACATTATTTCTTCAATATTCCCTTTTACTCATAATACTTTTTACAGTTAATTTAATGCACATAGTAAAATAAATAGCTCATATATGAGTCTTAGAAGTATTAAAAACATATAGACTTTTAGTATAAGGTTGTTTTTATTTACCCTCATTTCACTCCACTTATTTTTATATAAGAAGTTTTCAGTTGACTGGATATTTAAGTTTATGGAGTTTTATATTAAACGGTATTTTCCACATGCTGGAGTAAAATTCACATATTATATAAGAAGCTAACAATAATTGAGTGTTATTGGAATGAAGCGCGAGCTATATAGTATTGAGCCAGCATTATACAAAATAATATAATAAAAATACATTATTTTTCTTCTCTGGGTTAGTATGTAAGAACAAAGTCATGCAGATGCAATATGATGGATAGTTTTGAGTTGATCTTTAAGGTGCATTCCATGAAGCGATGTCGAGCGAGGCTTGGCAGGGTGAGAAAAGCGCACTTGCTTCAATCTTGTTTGGCAGCCATGTTGGCGATAAAATCGCTCCCCGCAAGGCGAGGAAATCCCGAGCCTCTGATTGGCTGTGGCACGTGGTTTTCTCGCTTTTCCCGCTCTATGGAAATGCACCTTCAATCTATTATATTAAAAACTCTTTAAATATTATTGAAAAAAGTTAATAAGTTTAGTCATTATTGAGTTCTTTGGTCAAAATAATTTATGTTTAAGGAAGACATTTTAATGTTTAGAAAAAAATGTTTTCTATTTTCTTGTAAGCTAGGCCGTATAAAAAATTGTCTCAGTCTTTTTTTTTTTAACATTTGTGTATTATTTTGAATTTGTAAATTTATCGAATTTGAAGGAAAATAAAAATAAAGAACAAAATCTGTTTTATGTGAAGAATGAAATTTTGGTCACACCAAAAGTGAAACAAAAAAATGTTGTTCTTTTATATTCATACAGACCTAAAAAAAATTCAATATATTTTTATCTTGTATAATAAAAAATTAAGAACAAAAGGTGACAAAAGTTCAAATAAAAAAAGAACAAAAAACACGAGATAAAAAAGAATTAAACATATACATCTCACCTAAATCTTAACTTTTTATAATCCTTATGATCTTTTTATTTTATGTCATTGAGATTCAAAGTGTGCTTTCTGTCTATGAGAAGATATTGTGAGACTATACTTTGAAGTCTTTCTCTTTGCTGCAGTCTTCTATTTCTTGGCTCGGTCAGAGCTGCTGGCTGGCTGGTACATAGGGGTGCCAGTCTGGAAGATAAGAGGGAGGAGGAGGAGGAGGAGTGCACGACCCCGCGAGCGAGCACCATGGTATATACACAGCTGCTGCTTGGCTGGAGCACGCTCCTCTCGTACTCTGGTCTCGAGATAGTATAAAGCCAGGCCACCCTTGGTGACATCGACTTCTTTTTCCATTCCACACAAGGGCTTATGACAAAAGTGTGACATCCACCTACCCAAACTCCTCCTCACTATATAGCCTTCTGTTCAGTCAATCACTTGGGAAAGCAGCAGGCCTCGCTGCTGTTGGCGTGAGGTCGTATACCTCTCTCTCTCTCTCTCTCTCTCTCTCTCTCTCTCTCTCTCTCTCTCTCTCTCTCTCTCTCTCTCTCTCTCTCTCTCTCTCTCTCTCTCTGGTTTTCACTTTACTTTGTAAACGAGTTTGGTCATCTGGAGCAATTCATTTTTATTTTACTTTCTCCTTTTCATTTTGTTCTAATACGCATAAGCTTGTTTTGAAATTGAAAGGACTGAAAGGACATGTTGACTGTATTTATTAGTCATTATAAATCTATGTTATAAAATATTAATCATCTTTAAAATTAATCCAATAACAAACGTATATTATTAATTAAATAATAAATATGTTATAAGTCAGAAGATACGTATACACATTAATTTATTTAGATGTATTGTATCTTCGTATTTTTTTGTTTTGTTATATTTTTACTGTCCTGCTCAATTGAAAATTGTGTTGAAATGCTTAGTAATTACATATTTTGGGAACTTATACATTTGTGGACTTTTATTGTATGCCATGCCTTACAAATTGTTAGAAAACTATTTTTGCTGAAACCTTCTACAGTTGTTCTCTCCAGCGAGATGTTGCTGCCGTCGCTGACTCAAATCAAATCATTTATTAATCTTCATAGAGGACAAGTTACAGAGAATACAATTGCATGGGTGCGATTCACAAAGTAGTTGGCCAGGTTTCTAACCACGTTTAGCTTAATCACGTTTAACTATATCTGTGTTACGTGTTAAGCCACCTTAGTTAAACGTGGTTAAGCTAAACGTGGTTAGAAACCTGGCTAACTGCTTTGTGAATCGCGCCCAATAAATATACACATTATAAAAATAATTATCTTGCAAAAAAAGTTATCAATTTTATACACATTTTTTTCAAATAAAAGACACTCCACTTTCTTTTTAAACACGTAAATGTTCTCTTCAATTTTTACATCTTGAGGTTAATCAACCTAAAACAATTTCGCGGAATATACATTGGACCATTTTCATATGCTGCAGTTTGATGTAATTCTAAAACAAATGAATCCTTATTTCGAGTATTATGTGAATGAGAATATTTGCAATGATTAAAATACTGAGATTTTTTTTTATCAAATAACAATACTCGTGCTATATACAACAGTGGCGTAGCCAGGATTTGCCCAAGGGGGGGGGGTTTCAGGACAAAGATTGATAACAGTCCACTGGGGGGTTTGGGGGGCGAAGCCCCCCAATAGCCCGCCGCAGGAGGCGCGATTTTTTTTAAGGACACGCCCCTTTTTTAGGGTAAAATAATGGAAAAATACTATTATATTATAGAGGGTAAAATATATGGCCTGATGCAATTTTTTTAACATTTTATATTTTTTTCACCCCATTTTTCAATTTCTTTTGAATACATGCGTATAATAAATAAAGCATTGAGTAAATCATTTTAATTAAATCAAGTAATTCATGTAACCACTTTATATTATTTTTATAGAATCAGTGTACGTGTCATTTAATTGAATTTGATTTTTAAAATTTATTTAATAATCCAAGTTCACAT
The DNA here is from genome assembly GCA_949825025.1 of Siphlonurus alternatus. Taxonomy (NCBI): domain Eukaryota; kingdom Metazoa; phylum Arthropoda; class Insecta; order Ephemeroptera; family Siphlonuridae; genus Siphlonurus; species Siphlonurus alternatus. Next base: position 20,310,506 of record OX463781.1, on the reverse strand, counting down.
CATTAAGATATTGTAAAAAATAAATAAATGAATAAAAAAGGGGATTGGCTTCTCTTATTTTTGTTAAATTTTGTCTGCACCGGGCGCGTGGAGCAACCAATTAAATGAAGGTGCAGCACACGTGAGAGCGTTTTAATTTATACAATAGTAGTTATATGCACATGCAGTTTGTAAGGGAAATAAAACATTTATTTATGAGTCGCACTTTTTCCTGTTAAAATTAGAAACTAACTTATAATTTGTTTATTTTAAAGAAAAGACTACTTGGTACCCCTAAATTTCAATTTTTTATTTAACTTTTTTTTTTTTCAAATTTCTATAATTTTTTCTTCTTATATCCAGTCACTACTCGACCTTCATGGGGGGGTTTAAACCCCGAAAACCCCTCCTTGGCTACGCCACTGATATACAAAGAAGGTAAGGGCAGAATGTCTAATTCTTTAAACAATTGTCTACAACTCGTAACAGCTGGAACATTTGCTAAGCTATTCTTATAGCTCTAATCAGAGTTCGCACAAAACAAACTTCAAGACTTTGTGTCAAAATAATATTGGTTAATTCCATTAATTAAAAAAAAAAAACTAAAATCAAAATCTACGTTTTATTTATTTATTTTTTTTTAGTTAAAGTAATCTTGTTCACATATATTGCCGTAAGAACATTAATCGGAGAAGTTGTTAGCGGGCTATTTAATAATTATAATGCAGACTATAATAATAACTATAATATTTATAATTCATAATTATGTAGACTATTCATAATGTGGCAAACATACTTATGTTAACAATTGCTATACTTATCCCAATAATACTAAACTGGATTTAGTTTCATGAATTTATGGGTTGCCAACTAATTAGCATGTGCAAACGTTGACTGTTTAACTACATTTTAATTTAGATTGAAAATCCTCCACGCTATTACTTCCTATAAAAATGTTAATACAATCATCAAAGTTTCAATATAAGACAGAAGTTCTATACACCTGCAGTCTTCAGATATTTTTAAAATATATTAGTCACTGTGTTACATGTAGCTACCCACTAGCTACAGTAAAATCAAATTAAGATGCTCACCGGAAATGTAATTTTTCTATCCTCCTCATACATATTAAAATTCAAAATTGAAAGTCTTAACGCTACAAAGACAATATAAAACATATTAAATTTTTACAGTTGAAAAACGAATAATAAAGCAAAATCCTGTCATTTCCGTTTGAGATTTTGTTTTAATTTTACTGTTTTGATGATGGTACGCGGTCGGGGTTGATAATCTGAGCAGAGGACAGCAATATACACCACCTCGTGTGAGAGGTCAGGTCAAGTCTCGCCTGTATAAACCAACACGCCGCCGCCAAGATATTGCTTCTTCGTGAGCCGGTAATTGAATTGGCTGCTCATGCATAGAAATATTAACTAGTTACAAAACAGGTCAAATGTTTTTATATCGATATCAAGACAGACAAGTGCATACTATAAATACAGTATTACATTTTATAACAAGTACGAGATTCAATTTAAGATTTAAGTTAATTTCTTTAACGGAGTGAAAAACGTAAAAGTGTTTTTTTTTTTTTTTTTTTTTTTTTTTATTATTAACTCTTAATATTGTAATTTCAGTAATGGTTTATTGATATTCTTTAATTTTGTTAAATAATATTTATTTTTATAAATGTCATAAAAATAATAACTTAAACTTGTAAAATGGTTCATAATAAAAACAGGGAATAGATCATCAGGATATTCCCTGAAAAAAATAAGTATATTCTTAATTTTTCAGTACAAATTTCAAATAGTTAAAAAAATATTAAAAATATTACTAAAATTTATTGATTTATTTTAATGAGCTTACAGCATGCATTTAAATATTAACAAGCTAATTAATTAAAATGTAAGTGGCATCGGGCTTACCATTAGAGATGAGTAGATGATTAAAATTGTGAGCGCAATGATAGCTTCTTTCAGCTGCTTGGAGATCGAATATCGACATTCTGATTAGCTCTTACGTAGCCTCTTGTTTCGTAAGGTAATATTTTTGACATTATTTATTTAATATAGTATTAAATTTTGTTAGTTAATTTGACGAAGTATGTAATTATGTATATGCTTAAAAACAAAAACAGATCACAGATCTCTTTTTTTTTTTGACCTTTATTACCATTTATTTATAGTTAAGTTTATATGGTAATACCCTTCATTCAAATAAAAATTTCTGCTCCGGCTAAGCTTTAAAATAGCTGGATCATGATACATTTTTACTTAAATCGAGTGTACACTTCTCGCTATGAAAAATTTCTCTCACCAGTGAATAGCAATATTCGATTGATTGGTCGATATTTTGACGCGACATATGGCACATTTTGGTCATGTATGCCCCTTATCTTACGGGGAATGGTGATAAAAAAAGGGCGTAAAGGTAAATAATCCAAGGCGACGACTGTAGAAGGTTTTAGGCTACTTTATTTATTTATTCAAATGTCAGGTTTGAAATATTTAAATATTCCTATTGTAACTACCTCTTCAAAGTTTTAAAACTCAAATCTGAAGACGGTTCTTCTTGTTGTTCCGGCTACTTCCGGAGGGAATATCAAATTAATTTGATTGTATTTCAAGTTTAAAAAGAAAAGAAATAGCATACAATTGTGTGCATATACTGCCCTAAGTCACACACCAACTCGTGTGGAGAAGTTTGCATACTCACAAGGCAACAATGGCGGTTCAACAAATATTATATAATGTTTTACGTGAATGAACTGCTCAGCAATCATTTTCATTTGCCCCATGGGCTAATTCTTTACTTTTATTTTTTGACTTGTATGTTGTGCCCATGAAACACACAATACAAAAAAATAATAATAATAAATGTATAGCATTTAATAAACAAAATAAAAACAATTAAAAAAAAAGAAAAAAACTTGCGTAACAAAATTATTCATATAATATGTAGAAATAGTCTTGAAGTCATATTATATAAGTTTGAATATAACCAGCACATTACTTCAAGTGAAAGCAATTATCTCAAGTTTATAACTATATCTTCTTAGATGTACGTGTTTCTAAATATTTTACAATGATCTATACGTACGTATTACAGTTTGCATGTAGTAAGTAACGCCTTGTGCTGGTGGCGGTGTGAGGCATGTTTTAGCTGCTACCTTGGTAAAGCAACTTGCGGTAAATTTTGCTAACACCATCTTCCTCATGTATGTATGCTATACATTGCAGCAACGCTCCATTCGTAATTTGCTTCTACATACAATATTCTACCATAAACATGTAACCAGTGATAAAATGTCGGTATATGTTGATAACGTGTATAGAGTATATAATTATTATAACTTTTAAGTAATAAGTTAGTAATTTCATTTTATTTTATATTAATGGGTCAATATATATGTTTTATATCAAATTTCATTGAAATGTTTATGGAGAGTAAGATATATTGCGTAAAATTTACATTAATAATATAAATTAATGTAAAAGGTCACAATTTCATGCAAAAAACAAAATGCAAAAAACTTAACATGTTATAATATAGTTTATTAGTTTTAAAGGAAAGCGAGATCTGAAATGTCAAGCATATATATTTTAATTTTTTGAATTTTTAAGATATCATTTACATATATAACTTTTTTTTTTACTTCAAGTTAAAGAAGTACAGTAAAATTTTAAAGTATCGTGTTCTGAAAGACTTTTTAAGGTGAGAAAAAATACTCTATTATTATTAAACATTTAAATTCAATTTCAACGTTTATATTTTCATTTTTATTTATTTAAAAAATTATTAATGCATTATTTTAGTTCATTATTCTTTAAAATAATACGACTGAGAGATAGCTGTATAATTAAAACTGCAAACTATAGTTGTAATTAATAATAGTTCTTCAGCTGCAATTGTTTTTATAACAAGAAGAGAACAATAGCAGCTCTACTTTCTTATAAAATTTCCATTTATTTTAAATATTTGATTACTACTGTTATTTCAAACAAAGTAAAAATAACAATGAACTAAATTTTAATTGAAAATAAAGAATCTGTAACAAAAACACTAATATAATTGTTATTTGATCAGGTAACATTTGCATGCAGTAAAATAAACCTCCACGTTTGTGACTGACAGAGAAACCAATGAAGTAAATGCTTCACATAAAACTGCATTTTGAATGCAGCTCTGATGACGTCAAATTTGCATTATGCACACAATTCCATGAAGTAGTGAGGGATTTTAATGAGTTTCTTTTATTATCTTTTTCATGGGGAAATGGGATGATTGTTTAAATGTGGAATCTAGTTGCGGGAATTAAAAGTGTTTTGTTCGACCAATGATATTTTTTTACACCAAGAACTGACCTCGGTTTCACGTGATCTAAAAGCAACAAAGACCATTCAAAACAAATTTCAACGTGATACTTGAGGGTTTTTAGTAATTCAAACATTTAAACCTTATTATAGTTTTAGTCCAGATCTATTTTCATTACAAGTAAATATTACAATTTTACACTAAACGAGACGTTTGGAAATCAATTTGTGAGCCAGGAATGTGAAAATGTTACCATAGGTATTTGAAATAACGCTACACATTGTCGGGTTGTAAAAAAAAAAAAAAAAAAATTAGGCTAATCAGATCATTTGTGTACTCCAAACTAACAGCATTGAATTTTTGACGAAATGGGAAGCTTAGAAAGGTTGCAATATTCTTCTAATAAATTATTTTTTTTTTTTTTGACATCAGCATGAACAGCATGAATTTATTAGAAAAAAGTCCACAAGAAAAGTGTAAAAAAAAAAAAATACTTTTTATTTTGAACATAAAGGGTAAGGTAACACGAACAATCGATTGTTGTAGTCCCATTAAATTTGATTAACATGTAAACCTTAGCAACCTCATAATAATTCTGAATTTTTTTTTAGAGACAGTTCTTAGCACCAAAAAAATGTGGAAAAAATTTCAAAACAATCGGACGATCCAATTTTTTTAAATGAATTTTTTAAATTTTCAGTACAGGGCTTTCCCATGGAGACCTAAACTAAGAAATTAATTTAAAAAAATTGGATCGTCCGATTGTTTTGAAATTTTTTCCATATTTTTTTTTTGGTGCCAAGAACTGTCTCTAAAAAAAACAAAAAAAAAAAACAGAATTATTATGAGGTTGCTAAGGTTTACATGTTAATCAAATGGGACTACCAACAATCGATTGTTCGTGTTATCTTACCCTTAAGCATTTTAACGCAGGGTATATCCCCGGTACAGTAATCTTTAATAAAAACACTGAAATTCCCGGCGTGCATGTAAGTCTGTATGTATCAGAAGATGATTTGATCGATTCAATTTTGTTGTCTTTAAATTATCTGAATTTAATTTATTAAAATGATTTTGTGTTTGAAAGCTAATTTGATCTTTACAGTAATTTTACCATGTTATTATTTCAGCATCTAAAGAGAAATAAATAGTACCGTACAGTATAATTGTACATGTTTGTAACCCCTTTTTTCCCGGAAGCAACATTCATTGTAAAAACATTACACCATTTTCTCTTTTCAGTATAAATATCCTAGACTACTTTCGTATGTTTTAAAAACACTTATAGAGACAGAAAAGAAAAAAATGGACCTCTTTTATTAAACCCAGAATTCCTTAAAAACAAAAAATACAGGTTTTCAGCTTATAAGATCTTTTCTATCTCTGAAATTTTTTCCTGCTTAAATCACTGCAGGCACTAAAGGCAATTAACAATCAGGTAAATATAAATTTTGTTTGATCGTCTCACATGCCCGAATGCGTGGAAAGTGCAAAGTGCGTGCATACGGGGGGAGATTTAGGAATACGTCGCGAGGCTCGGTCAAAGAAACGCGTTTGATCTTTGCCTGCGAGGAAAAAGGATGTTCAATAATTTTTTGCAGACGTATTTGTCTTTATCAAACATACACATCAAGGACATAAAATTCATTTTAAAAAAATGTCTTTATTTGAAACTGTGTTTTATGTACAGTTTTATGAGTATTTTGACATAACTTCTTTTTGTGTTCACGATTTAATTAATGAAATCAATGTAATCATTGAAAATCAAATTATTGGAATGAAAAATATTAGAATTTATTACATTTTATTTTAGGTAAAACATAGGAGAATAAAAATTAAACACTTCGAACCATCTAATATACATTAAGTGAATTATTATTCTTTAGTCATGTTTGAAAGCTTATATAATTCCATCATTAACTTCATTTTTTTTTATTCTCAGTGCTGAAAGAAAATGTAATAAATTAAAAGACACGCGTTTGCAATTAAAAATCATAGTATTACTTAACTTGTAAAAAAAGCAACCAATAATAAATTTGAATATGAGACACTTACGTCACACTGAGTCCAAATAATTAGAAATTGCCTCACCGCTCACCGGTGGAGCCTATGTGATCCTTGATGATGTCAACATGTCAACGGTTGATATTTCTCAATGATGAGCTTTAAAAGTCTTAATTGTATCAATGGGGAACCTGATATTTTTTAAACTTTTGTGATATTAGGTCTGTTCGTAAACCCTGCTCGGTGTACACTTTCTGCACCCAATCGACCTTATATACATGGAATATTAGGTCGATTGGGTGTAAAAAGTGTACACCGAGCAGGGTTTACGAACAGGCCTATATATTATGTTGACTGTTTTTGACTTGTTACTCTGCCCATAGATTTGAAATATTTTATTTTTAATTTATAAAATAAGTGTTACATAATTTTACATAACGTAGGTTTTCTATATATTAGTTTAGTTACTATAATAAACTTCTCTATTGCTTTTTTTTGACATTTCAATGTCAGAGATAATGATTTAATATAGAAAATATCTCTCTCTACCCTACTATATTATATATATAGTATTATAAGTTTTTTAGTAACGTAAGTGATATTTAATTTATGCGTTACTGGCCGTCTTACTTGCATCAAGCGAGGGTTGGGCGTCACTCTCGGCGCCACCACCACTAGCAGCAGCGCCACCAAAAAGAGCGCCAGTAGTCAGCAGCGAGGAGAGCTTCAGAGCGCTGTCACCCTGCAACTGGCGAACACGTGAGTTCCCTGTTGTTCTGAGGAAGCGTGTTAGCGAGTGTGCTTTGTGCCAGTGAGTGACGACGATCGAGAGTGTCCGGAGAGGTAAGTCACTCAACCAGAAACACTGACAATGTCACGCATGGCAAAACACAGGCTGTTAGGATAGGTCATCATACGTAAATTTGTAACGTGTTAATTTTAGGTCACATTACTGTATATAAAAAAATGTTTTATTGGAATGAATTTCTTTTTTAAATATCAAAGATTCAGAATATTGATATCAATACCATACTTTTTCTTATACATCATAACATGCTGAAATAAAAAGACCTTAGGGGTGCGATTCACGAAGAAGTTAGCCAGGTTTCTAACCACGTTTAAGTATACCTATTTTACGTGTTAAACCACCTAGTTAAATGTTGTTATGAAGCTAAACGGGATAGAAACCTAGCTAACTGCTTCGTGAATCGCGCACCTTATGTCTGAAGCCATGTACTTAAAAAAAAAAATACCTCATACGATAATCGACCTTATATGCACTTATAAGTCTTAATATTCAATTGGCTTTCGACAAAACTGAGAAGTTGTTACAGCAATAGACTTCGCATGCCGCGTTGAGATAAACAATATTTCACTATAATATTCATATAATTATACATTCCAAGTATGGTTAATTGTGTTAAAGGTAAGCATAATTACTGTAATATTTTTATTACAATGATACGTTCATTGTTATTAAAATTATATATTATATATATATATATATATATATATATATATATTTGCAACTAAAAAGTTCTTATACCTAGGTAACATACTTGCAGTAAACCAGAGAGTTTACAATACGATATCCCATTCAAATATAAATAATAAATATCTTAATATCATAGAAAAAAAATAATACTCTTTTTTTTCTATGCTAATATGATTAATGCACATGCCCGAATCGGTTATTTATTTTTGAATGGTGTGTACACGTAATTTTGAATTTAAAGACGTACAAATTAGTTTAAATATCCTTCTCTACTTCAGTTGTGATTCTCGCTGAATTTTTATTTCACATTTTTTTTCTTTTTCATTTCCTAAAAGATAATTAGAATGTAGAGCAAAATGTCTGAGAAGTAATTGAGCTGTCAGTAAAAACGTTATTTGCATTTTCGTATGCAAGCTGCATTGTAATGAGATTAAAAAAATTCTACGAGAGAAAAAAAGAAAGAGCTATAATTACTTTCAGTGTATTTTTTATTTAGTAAAAAAACACATTGAAGCGTTCAAAATTCATTACAGAATTACAGAATCTTTAAACGAACAAAATTCAATTAAATGTCTATTTTAGCGTGTAAAACAGACTCATTAGCACTCACTGTTTGTGTGCTAATTAGCTATTATGGTCTATTATACTTAAATGAATCATTAGATTGCAATTATTGAAGACCCTATATACGTAACGTGGTTTAAATTATACGTATATTATACAGTATAGGGAATATACAGCCACTAAATTTCATTGTTAACTATATAGGTTCTAATAATTACGCTGTTCATTTGTAACCCTCCTGAATATCAATGCAAAATATTGATGACCTTTAATATTATCTCCTCCTCTGTACTAAAATCTAAATGTGCAGTAAAATTATTCAAATTTAAATTGGAAAAAGTATTCGCATTTTGGTTTACAAATATAATTCGAAAATGCTTTGGAATTGATTAAAAAAAAAACAAAAACAACAACAACCTATATATATGCACGTTATAGAAGATATAGAAGTAATACCTTTTGCGCCAAGGGACTAAGGTTAATTTATATTGACAGCATGCATGAATATTTATTTTGTCAACAAAGAATATTAGACACATCCGTGACTTAGGCAAAAAATTTGACCAAAATCTTCAGAGCTTATTCACGGGTTCTGAAAATGTTGGACAAATTTTTGGCCATAGGACACATCTAACTCTCTGATTTTTCAATTGTCAACGAAAAATCTAGCACTTGGTTCTAGCAAGTGCCATATATACCTTATATGGTGAGCGAAATCACCTCTTGTGGATACACATTTTTTTGACGCAGAATTCAGTGTTATAAATAATAAATATTTCAAAACAACAAATTTTTTAAACTTTATTTATGAAAAAAAGAAGCTTTTGCATAGATAAAGAGCGTTTGGAAAAACTTGCTTGATACCCGGATGTTTCAGCTGCCTACAAGAAGTGTGCACCAAACAATTTGAACGTCATGAAATTATAATACAGCTCTTGTGGAAGGAGAGTGGGACGTGAAAAGTTCTAAATAAAGGCTTAACTGATATCGTTGATATGAAATATATATACTATTTTTTATATAATAAACCTGTCATTTTAGAACTGTTGCAATATTATAGCAACTGATGATTGATGACGAATTAAACGTTTCCAAACTTTGCATTGGATACACATATTAAATTATAAAACTAACCTTTTGTTGTAAGTTATAATATGTATAAGGTTTTCAATATAAATAATATAAAAATGTTTTGAAAAATAACATTTCAAATTAAAATTTATTTCAATTTCAATTTATTCAAACTCTTTTTATCAATTAAAACTTGATCAGCAATTTTTTTTTTAAATAAAGAACAAAGAATATTAAAAAAACAACAATTTTAACTTCTACATTCCATGTATAAATAACTTTTATCAATTTTTTAATAAAAAAAAAATGTTAGCCTCCTAATGATTACACTTATTTCTATGCTCTGAAGAATATTGAAGACATCTTGAGTAAAGGAAAAGTTTGTTCGAAAATCTGAAGTGATCCTGAAAGTCTGCTAATAGCATCTTGATTGAAAGAATGATGGAAAAGAGGCTTGTTGACTCGAAACTGTTCAGCAGTTTGGTGGATATATTTGTGCTGCTTTTAAATAATATACTTTGAAAGTCGTAAAATAGAATTTCTGCACTATTTACTTTATAAATGTTAGTAAAAACTTTCCTTCAAGATATTATTTACTTTAAGTTGTTTAAATTTACCCCAATGGTCTTACTGTATTTTAAAAATGATTTTTAATACTTAATTGTTCATTGCAAGAGTTTATCATGCAATATATTATAAATTATAATACATGAATGAAATGAACTTTATTGACAGCTTTTGCTAATAAGACTACATCATTAGTATTTGTATTACATTCAAATCATACAAAGTTACATACTAATATTACATATAAAAGCTCATAATTTTAATTTAAAGTTAATTCTCCATCCATGTTTACAAATCAACAAAAGAACATCATAAACATGCATTCTAGAATAAAGATTTTCATAAATAAAACATGTTTCATGAACTGATATTTCAAAACATTCAAAAATTTTACCTCTCCAAATATATAACATCAAATTTTTTTTTTTTATAATATGCCCTCGTTATTATCCTCAATAAAGCTGCTTTTTTATCGTTACCTGTAATTGTGTGACTTTGAATCTTAAAGAGGCATTTCCACTGCAACGCGCTTAGAAAACAACTTTGAAACGTGCAGTTTATATTTAATATCGTTAAGCGATTTCTAGAGGGAGCAGTGTCACTCGTAAACAAAATTATGCGCTTGATAAAATACCATGAAGTTCAAGCGAGTCTAGATTAATTGCTTAATTACGTCTTGTACTGCATTGATCGTAAAGGAAGTTTAAATTATGTATATTGCCACGCAAGAAGACTTCGTAAAAACAAGATGATAATAATTTTAAATTCAAATACAAAAATCTACTTGTAAAAATTTATTGACCGAGCATGGTGGAGCAGCGATAGCGCGTCTGACTCACAGTCAGAAGGTCGTACGTTCGAATCCTACTGGGAGAGCTATAAGTAAAAGGATCGAGAGGTCTGCACCTTCGCTGTTTGGTTAGAAACGAGCTACTGTCTCATGCATTCGGGAGGTGTTAAGACCGTTTCCTGACACCGACCATCCTGACTTGGGGTTTCCATGGTTCCCCCTCGTCTACATGGCTAATGCCGGGATGGATAAATTAAGTTGGCCATGGCCGGGTCGCAGTGCAAACGATAGCACCTTTCGATAAGACTCTGATACAAAAAAAAAAGTTTAAAAGTAAAGGATATTTACCTGATTAATAATAATAAAAGTAATAATTTTATTGGGCTAATAAATACATAGTTTGCAGAGAAAATAAATAAGATTAACAAAACCCAACTGGTGAATGCAAACGGCGAAAGAATATTATCACAAAATGCTTACATTCTCACATTAAATTTGTCTTGTATTTGAGGTATTTAAAAAATAAAAGTTTGAATTGACAATATTTCATTCTCAAGTGATGATCTCACTTTAAACGTAACAAACAGCAGCATCCCACAGTAGAAAACTTTTTATCAGGATCAAGAGGTGATTCATTTTTTTTTTCTTTTAACTCTTAGAACCTCTTGAGAGTGTAACACAGAGAGGGGCATTATGGTCACGTGATCATTTCCACCGCCATTCGTTGAGTGGATTACTTTCGTGTACTAAACTGTGACCTAACTTAATAAGAACTCCCAAAACTGAAATCTACAACACGTGAATATTATTCTTGGGAGTTGCTCTATTGTTAAGCTGTGATATATATAAAAAAAAGGAGCTTAACTCCACTGCAGCATAAATGTGGTTTACTGTGTTCGTTGTTGGAACTGATGCCAGATTTGACCAAGTTTGGATGTGATGAGGCCATTTCGAGAACCAGAATTACTCTCGTTTCACACATTTGAGGCAATTGTTTTTTTTTTCTATTTTGATGATAATTATGATAAATTGTGATGAAATTTTTTCACGATAATTTTTTTATATGCAATTTTTTCTATATTATAACATTGTTTCATTTTTAATTCTGTTATTTTTGAAGAGTTTCAGAAATAAAATTTTTATGAATTTATTTTAGTAAAATAAAATAATTATTGAAATATCGGAAGAAATGAAAAAAGTTTTTTTTTTACTATGAAATAATACAAGTATTAAATTGGATTATAGTTATTGCGGGATATATACATTGTTAAAAAAAGTAATTAAAAATAAAAAATACTGGGATTGGTAACAAAAATATTCAAAGCGTGTTTCAATAACGATGTAATATTTTATATCAAAATGCTATAATTTAACTTTGATCAATATATATTTTTTCAAATATTAATAATTTACCCTACTATTCCTATACTTATTTAAAGTTTTACAATTTGCATGTAAATTGTATATTTTACTTTTTATGATGTATACAATTTAGAAACATGACGTGAACTTTTTACAAGACCAAATGTTCTCCATTTTCATAATTTGGTATCGATGTATAGTGAAAGACTGCAGTCACATTGCAGGGGTAATTTACTTAATTCGTATGAGGTTAAATTAGAATTTTGTATGTGAAAAATCATTCAACAGGCATTAAATTTTTTTATTAATCTTTCAAGTTCTATACAATTTTATAGATTACAAACATTATTGCTTCACCTACATTGTTTTACAATCTTCATCAGGTTTTTAAACATAAAATTATTATCAGGGAATTAATTTGTTAAACATCTGGAACCCCGACCATCATAATTTAAGTTTCCACGGTTCTCTAAGTTTGGAAAAAAAAAAACAGTTGCTGGGATGGAAAAAATAGATAAACAGCGAACTATGCCTATCTTGCCACATATAATTAAAGCATATTATATAAAATACGTAAAAATAAATCACAAAAAAATTTACATTTGTGTCAAATTACTTGATTGGATTTAATTAGATGGTTTTACGTTACCATTACAAATTAAGATGACGTCACTACGTGAATTGTCGTGAGTTGCAGTGTACTTACAACGTATTCTTCTGTTCTGGCTTCCTGTCTCACAAACTCTTAATTCCCTGTGCAGATTCCGCCCTGCCCCTCCTCCCTCTCCGCTGATGTAATTCTCCCCCTCCCTTCGTATCTCCTCACTGGGACAAAACTCTCGACGCAAACTAACACCGCGACTCACAGGAGGACTTGTGACGTCACTTCTCTCAGCATGGGCACCAATGACGTCACACCTTTTGTACTCCAAAAACAAATAATAATCATCTTTTTATCTAAGGTAGCGAATCCAATATCTATTGGAATATTTTGTAAGCTCTTCATTTTATGTATATATCTGATGTTTGAATGAATGAACCAGATTTGAAAAGCTTATATTAAATATTTAAATATTGGATTTTTTTTATTGAAATTTTGCAATACAGTAGCACTCATATTTGATTCATTTACCTTCAAAGTAAAATTTATAACTTATAAGTTTATAGAGAAACTTTTTAATTAACATTTTGATGAGTTCCCTTTAAATGCAAAAATTAAAAAAAAAAAAATAAAAACTTTATTGAAGACAGCATAGTATAAAAATATAAAATTATTATTTTGCTTTCAATTTATAATACGAAGGTGTGTACATATTTAGTATTTACATATAAACATAAAAATTATGAAATATAAGCACATACTTACTATAAGTTTTAATTATATGACCTAATTTTGCATAAAACTCCCATAAAATGCAAGAGTAAAAAAATAACAAGGTAAATAAGACGAAAGCACGTCAGCTATGTTGCATATGACTTTTACTATTGCGTTTTAAGCCTCGCCTGCTGACTTCATTTGTTGTAAGGTGCTCCCAAGACGCGAATTCCCCCCCTCCCTCCCCCCGTCTCTCTTCATTTCAAGCAGCACTAAAATCCTGAAGCCTGGACACAATTTTGCTAGCAACAAACTTAAAAAAATGTATGTATATTATGTGAATAAAAAAGCACATGAAAATTGTTTTAAACTAAGTACATTCATACAAAAGATTTTTTTTTACTGAAAATATTATAAAAAAATATAGCAGTATATATTTTTTTACAATTGAATTCATAGCTTTTTCATTGTCATTTTTTTAAATTTTAAAATTTTATATTCTTTTACATAAAAAGAGTTGAGTGTGTTAGTACTGCAGAGAGAGAGAGAGAGAGAGAGAGAGAGAGAGAGAGAGAGAGAGAGAGAGAGAGAGAGAGAGAGAGAGAGAGAGAGAGAGAGAGAGAGAGAGAGAGAGAGAGAGAGAGAGAGAGAGAGAGAGAGAGAGAGAGAGAGAGAGAATTTATGAGAGATATGCAGAGCGTTATAAATCATTCAAACAGGGATGCATGTGTCAAATCAAACATCGGTAACAAAAAATGGACGGCTGACAATGATACATGTTGCAATGGCGATATCAGTATACAAAACACCGTGTTATCGCTTTTCGTACAAAGATCACGTTACAAATTACAATACAAAACGCTTCTTACATTTTATACAAGTTACATTACACTCGTAATGTATGAATAAATTAAATTTGAAGCCATATATAAATTAATTAAGGTAACATGTATAATTTCAGTCATAAATTGCGCAACATTATTTAATTGAAAATTATTGTATTCCTTTTGCAGACCATTTTGCATGCACTCAACAATTGTACTTATATTACAATGAAAATTAAAATCTTCAATTAATACTCATTATTTTACTGTATATTTAATTATATTTAAAACTTAAATTTTAATTAGTTTTTTGTAATAAAGAAAATGCAAAGCTATTTATTTACTTCATCTTGTTGTGATAATTAAGTTTCTTCAATGCAGACTTTTGTTGTTGAATGGACTTGATTTTTCTTGGTTTTCTCTTGTGGGTATAAGAACGTACGGGGGAAACACTCCATTTAGAGATTTTCCGTATTTTCTCATTCAAATTTCCGAGGAGCCACGGGGATGGAATGGCTGAATGTCATTACCATGCTTCTTGGCTGTTGTGTGCTGCATGGAGGAGTGTATAGAAGCCAACCAGCCGCGTCGTTTTCCATCCGGCAAATAGCTAAAATTCAAGTGCCGATTTTCTCTAAACAACCTCCATCTCTGTTCTCTCTTCTTATGTCTATTTATTCTTTTCATTTTTGTCTTCTTTTTCTCTACTCTCTCTAGTACTTCTTATCCTTAATTCCCTATCTTATTTCTACGTTGCCGTATTTTTTTTTTCTATGATAGTGCTTTACAGAATTCTTCTACTTTTTCTTCTTTAGAACTTGCCCATTTCCACGTAGCTGTTGTCTGTGATCTTAATACTCACACGGTTGCTTCTTACGCCGCTTATAAGCAAAGCCTCGCAGCTCAAAAAGATATCATCATGCTTGAGGAGAGACGACGTGTGTTCAGAGGATAATATGGCTTGCAATTTTCTTCGTACACCAATCTTACGATATCGTTTTGACAAAACGTGTTTCAAGAATAACACAAAATAAATTTTATTTCAAAGTTTAAATGGAGTATTGTCCTCAATTTTTTTTATTGCAAGAATGGATAGAGCGTGCAAAGTTTTGTTACCCTGATTTTTTTCAGATTTTTTGGAGCCCGGGAAGTATTTTTAAAAAATTATTGAAAGTCCTTTTTGTGACGTCACGCGGCGGCAAGTCCTATCTTTTTCTTAAGGAGCGGCGTCTCGTGACGTCACAAAAATAACTTTCAATAATTTTTTAAAAATAGTTCCCGGGTTCTAAAAAATCTGAAAAAAATCAGGGTAGCATAACTTTGCACCCTTTATCCATTTCTGCAATAAAAAAAATTGAGGACAATACTCCATTGATGTTTAATTAAATAATCATTGTTTATTTAGTATTTGATGCGACAAAATTAATTTAATGAATTAATTTACTGTCTTACAAAATTCAATATTAATTATATTATAATGCTTATAATTATAATTAGAAGAGAATATTTATAATATATATAACATAAAAGTAAATAAAGTAAGTTACTTGACGATAAAATGATAAATTAAATTGCATAATATATATTATAATAATCAAAAATATTATCTCCTTACTAAACTTCAATTTAAAGTAAGCTACTAAGTAATTTACAAAATGAAAATATCTAAGGGTAAAAAAAGAATCTTCGTTTAGATACATGAGAGTTAAGTTACTTTAGTTACAAGTGTAAAATTTCTTAATTAAAATGGTGTTGGAATTTGTTTTTTTACCGGTAGTGGTTCTCCAGTTCCAAGTCAGGCGTACCAACCAACTATTGTGAGGGATGACAATTGAGACCAAAACTGAAAGTGAGAGTCGAGGGTTGGGAAATTGAAATTCTAACCAACACTCCTCGTGTCCAACGTAGCCAAAGAAAAAAAAGAATATAAAAAACTTTGCATAGACAGCTCGGAAAAGCATTTACATAACTCAATGGAGCCAACACCAAGGTGGTAAGAAAATAAAGTTGTGCTTGCTTTACCATACGAGTACAATGAGAAGCAACAAAAATGGAACATACTTGTAAAATATATCAACGTACAAAATTTTTATGAACACACTACGTCATATATACATATATTTCAATAAGAAATTTATTATTTATTGCTTCTGAGCAAAATAACACACATATACAATTTTTATGATACATTCTTTTATGAATGTATTTTTATTTTCCAATTTATTCTTTGTAAAATTGTTTGCTAGAAATATGAGCTAGAAACTTTATTTAATGATACTTTCATATGACAATCTTCTTCTTTTTTACAGTTTAATAACAACATGTTGAGTGATTACTCGTGGTTGTTGGATACATAGTTTCGAAACTTTAAAGTAAGTTTGAGAGAGCGAATATCAACAAATATTATTTAAATTTGTTATTTATGTTCAACAAAACTTTGTCATAATCAATTATAGAAAGTTATTTGTGCATGTATAGAAATGTTATAGTGAGAATACAAAATCTCAGTGACATCAGTCTATTTCATCATCAGGTTTTAGATTTGTAAATTCCATTTTCGGTAAACTACATTTCCATGGAAGATTTTTTATTCAATTTAAAGTAAGCACTAACATATCATATTATATTTTCCTTTAAATTTTCTTTCTTTATTGTTTCAGTAAATATTTACAATATTTCTAAAGTATTTCTTTAATAAAGCAACATTTTTCTTTTAGTTAAAACTTTTTTTTTTAACTTTTTTCATACAAAGAATAACAATGAGCAAACAATATATAAATATAAAAAATTCTTTCCACTATAATTTTTGTTCTGTAGATAGAATGAAGGTAAAGTCAAGCTCGCAATCAACTCCATAGTTCACCGTGCAGTGCACTCAACATTGTGGCGCCCGGCGCCACCAGAAGAGCACGTGACTTGGGTAGTCAGCCGAGCTTTGGGACTCTTCTAGTAGCTTTTATAAACAAAGAAAACTCGGCAAACATGCAGAAACTTTTTAGAGAGTAAAAGAGAGTTAGACGGGAAAAAAATAGATGTCAGAGAGTGGAGTATGAATGTAGCAAAAATGAAGTTTAAGGGAGGAAGGAAACCACACTTGGCTTGTGAGTGTGTGTGGGGGTAGTAGGGGGTAGAAACAGACAGAAAAAGATAGAGCGAGGGAGGGAAAAGAGAGATTGCTCTATATATTATTATATAAAATCAGAAAGGTCTTGTTCAAATTCTATTGTTATTTTAACAATCAGTTAACTACACAAACCTATACAAAATTAATAAAAGTATATCAAATAAAAAAAATGTACATCATTCTGTTTACAACATATATTAAATTATGTAATTATATTAGTGCAGAAATATCACTTTAATAAAATTGTGTGCTATGTGATGAAATTGTTAAAATAACAAATATTTTACCACGTGTTTAAATATCCAATTACAAATGCTAATATTTTTGACATGTTATGTGTAAAACTGTAAATTTTATAGTCTAATAAGTGTGTGTGTGTGGGGGGGGGTTATTTTGGCATACATAATATATATAGCAGATAACAGTAAAAAGTTAAATACTCAACACATTTTAATGTTTTTAATTTTTTTGTGTAATTCTTTATGAACATTATGAAAACCATGTTTGCTAATGAACAGTATATTTTGATTAATATTGTTTCTTCGTTTAAATCTAGAAGCGTAAGAGTAATTAAGGATCTAGACTATGTAAAGTGGTAAAAAGGGATGAAAAGACATGGTTTTGAGCAGATATGTTACATAAACATTAGTTAAACGTCACAACTAATATTATTACGCTATATATATAATCAGAACATAAATTATTATCTCGCTCTTTCGAATTAAATAGAAGCTCTATAATACAAAATTTAATTTATATTTATACAATAAATCATAGAATGCATTAAAAAAAGTTATAAGTAATAAAAAAAATGAATTATTAAAAAAGAGATTAAATTGTTAAGATTGGAGTGCCTGTCGAGATTTGAAATAGTGTGACGTAAAAGTAAAGGCTATTCAAAGATATAAAAGTAATTGAAATCAATTTCGATTGGCAATCGAAAATCTTTAGACTCTATAAATCATTATAGTCTATATGTTGACTAAAATGTAACAAAGTTCAAGATTTAAAGTGCATTAAATTTAAAATATGACACTTTAAACACGCAAATTTTAAAGCATGCAGCATATTATTGGGAAAATTTGATTTTCATTTTTTTTTTTTTTTTCAAAATAAAATTCAAAATCTTTTAATCAATCCATTTCTCCTACAATCAATTTATCAAAATAGATGTCTGTAAGACAGGTCATGATGGCAACAAGTCTGAGAAGAAGTATTTAATATTTTTTTTAATAATTTATGTCAATTTAAAATTATAGTCCATGTAGCTCTTGATGCTAAATGATGTTCTAAATATGCTCCTTAAATAAATCCCCTATTTCGTTGTTAAATATGATTTCCTTATGCATCTTCATGTTCTCCAATATGATATCTACATATGAAGAATGATGTATTAATATCCTTTTTATATAATATTTCCAGCCATTTTGGAGAGGGCATAATAATTATTACAATATCAAATAGTGGAATGAGTAATCTAGAGGATTATACTTTATAATTATTTTTTCTGCTATTATCTTCTTAACTATGTATAAAAAAAATGCAACTTATAGTTGTAAGTAGGATTATAAAAATACAATACTTTATTTTAAATTATGAAGAAAATAATTAAAAAAGTTTGATGTTACTAACTTTTTAATTCTATAAAATTTAATCCTATTTTGTCAAGTTATAGATTACAAACTCTTCTTGATATCTTTCCACCAATCACGATCTTATTATTATTATTTTTTTTTTCTTTGCACTGTATGGTATGGACAGGCTGATTGGTCGAGGAGTAACACAAACTAATTAATCATGACTTAACGCTATAAGCACTGGCTCACCAACAGCTTGACTTCTTTCAGCTACACCAGCGCCACTCTCCGGAGAGTGACGGCATGGCGCGGTAAACCGTGACAAACGACGTAACTGTCGTCAAAGTTTACACCATTTTTTTTTGTCTAAATATTATGACGTATTGAATAGCCTTTGATTTATCTTTTTAATATCCAACAGAAATTATTGATGATATGAAGTCAAGCTCACCGTGTAAGCTTCTAAATGGATTTTTTTTTTCTAGCTGTATAAGATATGAGTGTTATTTAATGTATCAAATATTTTATACCATTAATTTAAAAAAAAAAAAATAAATAAATAAATACTAATAACTTTTTTTGTTTTTATACAATTTTAAGTACAATGTATCATAAAAATAAAGAACCTGCATTCATTTTTTTTTATTGTGTCATGCCAGATAGAAGACCTCGAATTATGTGTTATCAATTTTTTCCAAATTTTTTTCGATCCCTCTAATACGCTTACAATTAATTGTTCTGTAAAATAAAAGCTGTGACGTCATAGGTATGCAAATACCTTCCCACACAAGCAAGCATTGCATGACTTCAGCGTTTTGCAGAAGTAATTTGTAAGGTGTGTTAAGGTTCAAAACAGTCTGAAAATAATCGAGAATAAATAACTCTGGTTTTTCTCTCCAAACATGTTATAAAAAATTTCGTGCAGGTTGTCCATTAATAATACAATTTTATTATAAAATTCTTGTAATAATAAAGTAGGGTATAACTATGAAGTTTTGTAACTATTTATATTTAATACCAACAATAAATTTTGTATTATAGCATGTCGCAAAGTATACAAACATTAAGATAAATTTTACGATTTGGTGCTCTTTTAATGTATTGCAATCAGTCACGCTAATCACTTGTTTCCTCTACGCCCCCTAAAGTTCGAGCGAATTAAGGTTTCTCTAAAGCTAACAATTTAACGTATCTCCAGCCAATGAGACTAGATTAACAGCCCCTCTCTATATATACATTTTACTGTATTTTTTTAGATTCTTTTTTTCATTAATCTGTTTTCTAACAAAAAGCTTTATAATTTAATTCTTTACATGGATATTCCATCAAAAAAAATTTTCTAAAAATAAAAATACTTCGCCTTCCTCCCAAAAAAAGGCAATTTTTATAACAATATACCCATGTACATTGTATTTTTTTTAATCCTCAGGGTAGCTTGATAATGAGGGTATTAGCACCTAGACCGCCCGCCCGATGTTGCGGTGTCGAGAATATATCCTCGGACACCACCCCATCCCCTTTAAAGGCACTCCCTCGAGCCTTCCCGTGATAAATTGTCCTTTTTCAGCGACTCTCTGGAGACTTTGCCACGACGAACACCAGGTGCAGTCCTCCTTGACAATATCGACCAGAAATACTTTTAATTGAACAGGATCATCTGATTAAAATTATTAAAAAAAACAGCTCATAATATAGAAATATTCTTATAACAGACAGATCCATGTGATTAAAAAATATTATAAAAAAAAAAACACAATATAAAAATTTTCTTGTAATAGACAGGATCATGTGATTAAAAATTATTAATAAAAAACTCACATTCTTGTAATAATACTTTTTTAATTAAAATTGTATTTTAACCTAGTTTAAATACAATTATAAAACTGTTTTTAAATAATTTTATACGATGGGATTTTTTTTATTGGATATTTCATAATTTTGTACATTATTGTTATAAAGTTTGTTATTTAAAGTACATTGTCATTGTTACTTGTATTACTTTGTTGTCAAGTGCAATGAATTTAGATGCAATACAAAGTTTTGTAATTTGCATTCATTAACATTTCAAAGAACTTTTCAATTGTATTATTGAGCTTATAATGAAATCTTTAAATTAAATTGTTCGCAAATATTAGTTAAAGTTCTCAAAACACTCACATAATTTATCTATAATTATTAATTCCTGTAATTTCTCTTTTATTTTAGCAACACTATTAATTTTAGTGATGATCAATAATTCTTTCCACACTTTTTTTTTAAATAGCAGTATTTTCAATGCTTCTTTTGCTTTCAATAAAGAAAAATGAGAATTTTAAATGCAACTTTATGCAATTTCTTTGTGATTCACAGAGAGGAAAAAGGTAATAAGACATCGGATTATATACTTGTTTGTCACGTACTAAGTTTTAAAAAAAAAAAAAAACGTGTAAAAGAAAGATACAAAAACATAGATTTCATGTAGATTTTATGAGTAAATTTTCAAACTAAATGTATTATATTCAAAAGTCAAAAGTCGAGATCCGTGCAAAGATCTGATACGTTATGTAAGTTATTTCTGAATGTTTTAGAACTTACTTATAAAACAATTAAAATTTTTAAAAGAAGAATTGAATATAAAAATTATTATTTCAGTACTACAGTTAGCATATTTATTACAAGGCTAGAAGCCTTGTGGGTAGGTGCTGGGGTGTACAATTTCATTTACATAATTTAATGAGCTCAGCGAGTAGAAAATTGAAACTCAATAAAAATATACGTACAATATAATTATATAATACTAACCGCGTAAGTGCTAATATAACTAAAATTATAAAAAGCAAAAGTATAAAAAAATATGACACAAAACTCACAAAAGATATATCATGATGTATAATTTTTTTAATTTTTGTTTTTAATTCCATCTTTTCTTTTGATTGTTTTATAAAAAAAGGAATTTCATTTAAAATTTTTGGTATAAGGTTACATCGAGCTAGTCCTTTCGCCGCATCTATTATTCTGTAAAGATACAATCATTGGCTTTAATGATTGATTTCCAGTCTCAAGATTTCTAGTTTCATCAATTTTATAGATTCATAGTGAATTTAAAACCATGTTTTATTTTTTTATTTTTAGGTAATAGCTTCCCATAAAGCATATTAAATAACCATATAAGAACTACATTTAATAGGTATACATAATTGAATTATCCTCCTACAACAAAGTGTTAAAATCTTATTTCAAGCTAGGTGTTGAAAAAAAGGTTTACTTTGTTTTAAAAAAGAAAACAAAGATTTTAATTTTGTATGTAATGTGTATGTATGGAGAGAGTTAAAGAGGGAAAGAGAGAAAGAAAAGACAGACTTCTTTACGAAAGGAAGTTGCAAAAACGCGGGGGTAGAAATGGTACAAGACTAAACTATACCGTAGATAAAGAAAAAGTTTATATGAAAAGGACCCAAAGTAGAGTTTTCTATTCCATTCTTTCTTCCCTTTTCTTTAACCCTATACAATATATATGCGTCTCATACACCACTTCTTTTGCTGTGTATAGCAAAGGATATTCTTTAACTTACAATCCTTTTTTTTTTCTTTCCCCAGCCAGCCACCATGTATATACTGTGACTACCCCTATAACATACAGTTCTACTCTGCAACTACTTGTTAAAGAGTAAAGCCTCTAGCTTTAGAACGATGAAAACTTGCCTTGCAGCAGACAAAATATAGTATATAGTGATGTAAAAATGGTGCTGCTTTCTTCTATGCCTGTTATGCTTACATGTTACCTTACTCTACAGTAGTACCCGGTATATACACACGCTATTATACGTGGCCCTTGTTAAACTCCCCCAGGACTAACATCGTAGTTTGTACTGTCATACCTAACGCTTTTATTCCTTATTTCTAACTGTTTTTTTTTTCAGTTCTTTTTTTACGGGATTACAGAATCACATTTTTACAACAAAAAAGAAGTATTTAATCCCAATGGTATCGTCAGTGAACAGTCATCTATTAATGCCAACAATAACTTTGAAATATAGTCTACTGTTAGATGGTGTAAAATATAAATCCACTGATTCTACTTACTGGCGTAATAAAAGGATATAACAAGAATCATAAAAAAATATTTTTTTTTTTATTGCAAGATTATTTTTAGAAAATATTCTTAATACTTAATTAATATTTCCCTTTGTTAGAGTTTGTGTTTAAATTTAATATTCCTTACAATTTTTTATATAATTATTAATTGCATAATGTAACTTTCAAAAGCATATAATTAAATGTACAAATGTTTTTTAATCACGAGTAAAATTTGCAAGAGCATACACTGAGAATATTCTCAAGATTAATACGTCCTTTGAGTGACCTCAAACTTATATAAGATAAACATAAAGTACATCATGTAACATCTTCAAGCACTGGAAATAATCTGTAAAACTATCTGGCTCATTTCCCAGCATTTCACGTCCTTTTCTATAGAGTCTTTACAGAGGTAAGTAATTTGCTGTAGTAGATATCAAAGTCATGCTGTTGCTCTATCATGTCTCAAAATTTCAAATTCAAATCACGTTTCTGAGAAAATGAGTAGTCTAAAAGTTTTGTAAATGGGCGTGCTTTTAAGTTTACATGCAACAATATAATGTTGTTATCTTTAAAAATTAATTTATTTATTTATTTATTTATTTTTATTTTGGAACTTCTTTTTGGTTGTACAAGACAAACATATGTTCAAGTCAAAATTGGACAAAATACAACATAAAAACATCAAACTTAAACACATTTACATAAGTTATTTAACACTATCAAACACAATCACTGACAATAATAATAAAAACAAAATACAAGCCAAAGTCACCATTAATACTGATAAATTTTAGTTTATGTGGAACATATATATATACATATATATATATATATATATATATATACATACATACATACACACACACACACACATATATATATATACATACATACATATACACACATACATACATATACATATATATATATACATACATATACATATACATATATATATACATACATACATATACACATACATACACACATACATATATACATATATATATATATATATCAGTCAATACAATGTATATGTAAATTTATAATTTTGTTTATTTTATAATCCTGATAATACTTTTTCAGACATTTTATTACTCTCAAAAGCTTTAATAGAGTAAAACTCTTTATTGATCAATACATTCTTTAATTTTGTGCGAAAAAGTTTACTGGTTTTTATTTCTTTCAAACATGCTGGTAAAAATTCATAAAATTTTGCTGTTTGATACATTGCACAGTTTTTGAAAAATTGTGTGTTATGTCTTTCAGTAACTACATTCGATTTATTCCTAGTATTATAGTCATGATAGCCATCATTCTGAACATAAAAATTTGGATGATTTTTTTTGAATGAGGCACAATTTAAAATATAAATGCAAGGGACAGTTAACATTTTATTAGCCTTAAAATGTGAAACACACGACTGTCCTTTTGGTATTCTTAAAATCGTTCTAAGTGCTCTCTTTTGCAAAACAAAACATCGATTCAATAGTTCCGATTTACATCCCCAATTTATTATGCCATATGCCAAATGTGGATAAACATACGCATAATATAAGGTTAGCAAGGTTTCATGAGATACATGATTCCTGATTGTATATAACATAAAATTGGCCGAAATTATCTTCTTACAAATCGCATTTACATGTAAAGACCAATCCAAACTTTCATTAATGTGTAGACCAAGAAACTTAACAGACTCTGCTCTTTTAATTGTTTTTCCGGCTAATTGCAACAAATAACTATTCAAAGGGATTTGTCTAGGGGAATGAAATTGGATGTATTCGGTTTTAGTTGAATTTAATATTAGCTTATTATTTGTACACCATGTATGTACCTCTTCAATAGTAAGTTTAATCTTACGAATTAATTCATCTTCGGCTTCTGCTGTGATTATAGCTGTAATATCATCAGCATACTTTACTAATACCGCATTCTTGACATGATCTGATAAGTCATTTGTTCCTGTATTAAACAATGTGGCTGACATTTTTCCTCCTTGAGGAATTCCAAGTGTAATCGGTAATTTGTCTGATTTATATGTAATATTTTGGCCGTTAGAATTTGAATTTAATTCAACATATTGTTGTCTGTTTGTTAGATATGAATCTAATAGATTACGACTCGAAACTCCTATTCCCATGTTATCAAATTTATTCAATAATACATCTTTATTTAGACTATCAAACGCTTTAGATAAATCAAAAAATATTGCAACGCAAAATAGTTTATTATCTATTGCCATATAAACGTGGCTTAAAAGATCAAATAGTGCTGTATCAGTAGAACGGTCTTTCAAGAATCCATGTTGACAGGGAGCAATTAAATGATTTTCTGTTTGATAATCCGTAATTTGATCGTCTAATGTATTCTCAAATAATTTGCCAAAAACAGATGTATTTGATATTGGTCTGTAATTACCAATAATGAAAGTTGGGCCTTTTTTATGAGTTGCATAAATCTTAGAATCCTTTAAACAATCAGGAAATATACCATCTGATATTGAATGGTTAATTAAATTAGATAAAGGGACAGACAAAAGGGACAGATAAAGACAGACAAATTATTCACGGACTTCTAAATTTGAAGAATAAATAATTGTTTTGAATGTAATAAAAATATTTTAATTGTATATATAAAATTTATGTGGAACGTGATGAAAATTAAATTTATAGTACCCAAAATTGTAGTTTAGAATTTGAATAGTTTGGAAGTCAGAAAGTAATAAATCAAAATTTATTTGAGTAGTAAACAAAGACTGTCCTTTCTTTACAGAAGTGATCATATCGATCTGTCCCAGTTGACGCAGGGATTTATATTTTGCGTGTTGTTTGCACCGTGCAAAGAAACGTCTTCGAGATGTATAGACTTTACTTTGACTGGGAATTTGTCACGCGGCAAGAAAGTCAGGAATTGTGTCACTAGAATATTTAGTTTACTATATACGAATTCATGATGAAAAAGCAGTAAACGGTGTAGTAAAATACTTCAGGTGCGTAGTTAGCAGCTTAATTAGAATTTAATGAATTTAATTTTCCCGACAAAGATATTTCTAAATCACAAGCAGGCATTTAAATATTGATCTTTTAACTGCACTTTAAAATGGAACAATCTTTCCATTGCATTTTAACTTAAGTTAGGTAACTTCAGTCATAGGAAAATACCTCAATAATCTTTCATGGTCCTCAGAGTCCGAACACCCCTTGATATAAACTAATTTCCGATAAATCCATGTTGGTGTTATTTTCATTTATTAAATTAATTAGGATGAAAATATAAATTATGTAATAATTTATTATGATTTAAAAAAATAATTAATATGTGTTTCAGTATATATTGTAACATGCGTTAAAAAGGTTAATTCAATTTCAAAATTGAATAAAATATAAAATTAATTGCAAGTATTCGAAACAACAAAGTTTTTAGATACCGATATATTCACTTGAATACATTTTGTCTTTTTATAAAAAAAAAAAACATTTTAAATTTTCTTTTTCAACTTAAATTACACATGTTCTCCTTATCACATTCTTATATATAAAATAGAGCCCTTTGAGACAAATAAGTTCTTCATTT
Source organism: Siphlonurus alternatus (assembly GCA_949825025.1). NCBI lineage: Eukaryota > Metazoa > Arthropoda > Insecta > Ephemeroptera > Siphlonuridae > Siphlonurus > Siphlonurus alternatus. The sequence goes on along the minus strand of OX463781.1, from coordinate 20,283,882 downwards.
AAGATTCGGAGATAAATTTTATACAAGAAGATTTATAAATCTTTTGTCCTATACCACATAAGTTCACTACAAACCTTCCACCACTTTCGTGAAGTAACCAGCTACCGCGTTCGATCTTGATTTGATTCAAAGCCAGAATGTAATTTATTTTTGCAGCACAAAGACAAAAAATAAAACCTCTTATTTTTATTATAGAGAATGAGGGAAAAACAAATAAATATACCAAATATTCTACTATTCTCTATAATTAACAGAAAAGTCATTTTAGTTTTGTACATGCACCAAATAACTAAAAAGAAATCAATAAGCCTTAATATTGATAAAAAAACGAAAATAATTGATTTCTTGACAGAATAATTAAAAAAATATAAAGTTCAGCTACTAGTTTTATGAAGAAACACACTGATATAAAAATATAAAGGGGCATTCACAAAGTCTTAAGCCACATTTAAGACTCGATTATTTAAAGCTTGATTTTAGACGTGTTTTTTAGACCCAAAATTTCTGGTCTTAAATTATTGAGCCTTAAATGTGGCCTTAAGGCTTTGTGAATGCCCCTTATAAGCACTTAAATTAATGTAAAATCTGTTTTACGTTTAGTTCAATTACCACAACATATATTTTTATATTTTGTAAGAAAAGAAGCACGTAGAATAATTTAGGAGAAGTTTTATGCTGCAATGAGCTGAAGCGAAATGTTTTACCTTTGAAGAAGCACATTACGAAATTTAAATAAACAGTTTTGTTTGAAGAGGTAAAAGCCTGTAAAGTAGGCAACTTTTTCATCATATTTGTTGTGCGGGTTGCATAAGAATAAAGTTTTGTAATTACAAAGCACCTGGAGTGAGGAAAATTGATGGTGACAGAGAAAATAAACGAGTATGTTTCCAAGCTTTCAAGTTGTTTTTTTATTATATTACTCTTTGTTTTTGTCCTCAACTGTCAAAGCATGATTAATGTGGCATGATTAATCATCTATCTTTTCATACCAACGCTTTTTATGTCAAGTGAAAAATCACGCTGATGCATATGCTTTTTTTAAGAAGAAGAGCAATGAATATCAAAACTTATTGATTTTTCTTATTATTTGCGTAAAGAGTGTTTACTTTAAAAAAAAAAAATTGCATACCTTTGAAATAAAAGTTGAAATTCGGCGGTCGTCTAACAAAAGGTCTGTTCCTAAATACACAATCAGAAATAATCGCTTATTTTTGATGAACCTTATGTTTCATGTACAGGAGGTTCATCAATGTATTTGTACATGTTTCATGTGTACAGAAGGTTCATCAATAATAATCGATTATTTGTAATTGTGTATTTAAGAACAGACCTATTGTATCTGGAAAACCAACCAATAAAATATTTTATATTCTGCTCAAGCTAATTCATCTTATGACTGATCCAGCCTAATACGATTGCATTCAATTGCATCCATATCATATCCATAAGTAAAAGATTACGTATTTGTGAAGGAAAGGAAAAGAAGATTAGATAAAAAAAAGTTCCTAACAAAAGAACTTCTGAAAGTAAAAACTTTTTTTAATTTAACAAAAGCTATACGTATATAAATAAGATTGCTAATATTTCTACAAGACTTTTTTCATCAAGTATAACAACTATCAATACGTAGTTAACTTTTTAAATTTATTTTATTGTTATTTATATCGAGATACTAATATTTATGTCCCAAAATATTTACCATTTTGATATTATTATTATTATTATCTTGGAAATGTATACAGTTTAAAATGTTTAAATCATATTTATAAAAAAAATATTTAAAATTGATCTTAAAGCTTTAAAATTAAAAATTTAAATTAAAATTTAATTTATTCTTTATCATTTTTTACAATAATTTTCTTTTTATGAATATATTTAAATATTAAATTGTAACGTGCAACATATCATACATGTGAATCCTCGCCATATAATACTAATCCTAGCTACTGTACAGATAGCTAGAATCCCTCAGCAGCAAAGGCAAATATACACACAGCGGGGGATCACGTTTTACATTTGCTGTAGAACCCAGCGCATGCAGTAGCATATAGTATAGTCATATAGCATTGTGTCCTGCTGCCATTGCTGTTACGCATATTAAACAATGTTAGGAATTAATGTAAGGATTATATAGGTTAGTAAAGTGTGTGTAGGCTATTCTGTAGGGAAAATCTGTTTCTACAATATGTATATATTATATAACGTGTACTATTACTAAGCTATATTTGAGTTTAATCAATGTGCTACTGTATATGGGTTATGGCTATATAATATAATAATAATACACAGTAGAGGGTAATATATTGATGAATGTTTGGTTGGGTATTGGGTATGTACAGTACTCTCTCTCTCTCTCTCTCTCTCTCTCTCTCTCTCTCTCTCTCTCTCTCTCTCTCTCTCTCTCTCTCTCTCTCTCTCTCTCTCTCTCTCTCTCTCTCTCTCCCATTCATTCACTCTTCTCTTTTCACCACTTTCTATTTGTCCCCAAGGGTAGAAAGTCTATATATACAGTAAATTGTACTACGTACGTACGTGACATTGATTGTTTTGTGGTAAATGTTGGTGCAAGCTAAACATTACCACTACAATAACCACAATCACACTATATCGATATTAAATTTAACATTTTTTATCATGTTGTTAATTATATTTCAACAACTTTTAAATTACGTAAAGTTGACACTATTTAATTTCAAAAGTCTTTTTTAAACACTGACATTTTAGTTTGAGAAAAAGCTTAACAAGTGAGATTTATTGGTCTCTAAAATATAATCATTACTTTACTTTTAACTCCTTTACGATTGTCTTTTGTTTTCTGGATAAGAAAGATATCATCAATCTTTTCGTTCATCATTTCTTGTGCAAGAGATGGATAACTTTTCCAATACTTTACGCATAAGTAGATTAAATTGCTCTTCAATGATTAATTTTACCAAATCGTCCGTGCTAGTAAATTGAGTGAGAGGGACTGTGAGGGAATGATAACTTTACTACAGATTTTAATTTCGTATTGATCTTTCATTCGTTGCTAATGAAAAAAAAAATAGGAAAGTTCAGAAAGATCTTATTACTTTTAACATTTTTCTTTAATTATTTTAAGTGTATTTTTAGTGAAAAATTCTAATTAGACATCATATGAAAATGAAGTAGTGCATGTAATTAGCTGTTAAAGTAATTAGAAATTATTCAAGCAATTTTGTTAAATCATAAAAAAACATTTAAAATACATGAAGGAAATATTTTTAGTTCCATACTGTAACATAAAAAATAGCTTTGTAATTACTGAAGGATTCGATTCTAAAAAGTTGATTTTAGGGAAACTTTTATAAGTAGAAAAGCTATGGTATAAAACAGTAGGTTAGGTATATATATTATATAATTAAGTTATTTTCAGCCCTTATCCGTCTACCTCAAGTAAATTAGAACATTGACACTTGAATGTGTTGAGCTTGAATAGTTGAGTCTGTTTGCGTATAGCAGAATTAAAATCACCCATATATATTATTTCGTAATTGCATCTGTAGCAAATAAAATATTTTTTTATGTCACATTATAGATTTTTAACACATGATTTTTATTATGTGTTATATTTTAAATATCAATTAATTTAATAACCTACTGCCGGTATAGTTTAGTTGTAAAAAATATTAGCACACAGATAATTAAATTTCATAATATTTAAGCTATATCTTATTTATACACACCGTATAAAAAATTGTTACATTTTGATGTTCATTTTTTTTTTCATTTATTTTCAATTTATTTTATTATATGTTTTTTTTTTAAGAAAAATTAAAAAAAAAAAACTGTAAAAAACTTCATTTTTTTCCGCAGTTGAAACCATCAGAACCATTTTAGTTGTGCAAGATGAATTTAATGAAAAGAAAAAGAACAAAAAAAAAATATCAAAACCTCCAATGGGTTTTTATTTATTATTTTTCTTATAAAAATTCACAAACTCTTGGGGTTATATAGACTTTTTTTTGTTGTTTCGTTTAATATTTTTCTCATTGCTATATTTTCATTTTATTTCACCCTCTATTTTTTTTAATAAGACTTTCTGCCTTAATCCACGAGTGAGTCTCATTTTTCTTATGACAGCAAACTGCTGTTGGCTCATGGTCACATGGCTTTCTTTCTCTTTTGTGACCTTTATAACCGAAAATGAACAAAAATGTTGGTGGACTTGGCGGTATTGTTTTTAACGCGAAGGAGCAATTTTTTGTTACGAAAAAAGAGAAATGATATGCGGCAGCTAAGGTGATTGACGACACAAATTTAAAAAGATGAAATTTCTTTCGGGGAGAAAATAAAAGTTTATGTGATGTGAGTTTTTTTTAACTATTACACTTAAACAAACTTCCAGCTTGATTCTCTTTTATTGCAGTATTATATCAGACGTTTAATCGCATTTCATAGAGAAGCGCAGCACACCCCATGCTGGGAACAAAATGTGAAATGTAGCAAATGAATTATATTTTTCAACTTTTAGTTTTATATTAAAAAAAAAAATTAAAATGCTTGAATAAAAGTGACAAAACATATGATACAGATGAATTTGAGAATTTTTGTTGTTCTTAATTTGTTTCTATTGCTATAATATTGTATTATGATTCACAATATTGATTTTTTTTTTGTAAACTCAACTAAAAAAATAATTTATTTGAGGCCAATTATTATTATAAATTTGAAAAAATATCGTTCTTAATTTTAAAGGGGGAAAAATGAGCAGAAAGTACATTTGTTTTTCTGCACATCTAATGGTTGCTTCTTTATTGCATTTCGAGTAAAATGCTTCACATAAATAAGAAATATAATGCATTAAACACAGAATTTTTTTCATCAAAAACCTTCTTAAAAATTCTATTTGTTATTATATATATTATATATGGTATGTACACATTCCTTAACAAAAACTTTAACATCCATGTTATTATGCATGTTAACATCCATAGCCTTTATGTAAGTTATTAATGTTTACCTTTTTGTTAAGCAAAGTGTACATACTATATATTATTATAATAATTGTGTTGTGCATGATATTGAATTATTTTTTTGTAACGAAAAAATGTTGCATTTTCTCTCTGTGTAACTCCTCACGCCTTTTCTTTATTTTTAAAAGCAAAATAAAATAAAGTAATTGCACTTCATAAGAACTTTTATAGATTATCTATTTATTAGTGTTAATTTATTGCCAACACTATAAAATTGTCATTTATTTATTTTTAATTATAGTTACTGAGTTTTGAAAAACTCATTTATAATACATTAAAAAGACTATCTAGAAGGAATTTAATAAGCTGGGGAAAAAAAAAAAAAAAACTATTGGTGATATTATGTATGAGTACTTGCTGGAATTGTTCAAATATATATAAAACTACTTGAATACTATTATATTTGAAATATAATTAATTTAACATCAATTTCTTAATTATAAATAAATTTATATCATGTCTAGAAAGTTTTATTTAATATTTATACATAATATTCTGAAACTGATATAAAACTTTATATGCATCATCAATGTTATACATAAATATATTAGAGAGGAGATTTTCAGGGAAACTTCAGCCACGGGGAAGGACGAAGGACGCATTTTAGTTCTGAAGCTCACTAACTTTGCTTGGGAGAGGATCGCTTTAAGCTTAGTTAATGTAAATGAGGCAATTTCGATGCGGATTGAGAGATTAGCTATATATGATACTTTTACCAGTTTCATGAGAAATAAAAATAATATTTTTATATTTAAAAAAAAAAGCACCAAGTTTTATGAAGTTTTATAAAGGAATCAAATGTTATTAAACGTAATTAGTGTTTTTAAAAATCATTATTTTTTTTTATAAATATTAAATGTGAAATTTTCAAATGGATTTTTTTGTTGCTTTTTTTATATCAGCTTATAAATATTTTATAATACATTACTTTGTGATTGATTATATATTTTTAAATCTGACATTTTTGACTCATGACACTCAGCACTTTGAAAATTGACAGGTTGGGAATGTTGGGATTAGGAATTATTTGTCAGCTTTATAATGTTTTTTTTTTTTTTTTTTGTACAACTGATTTGTTTTTTGATCAAGTAGTGTTTTCAATTATTAATTCAAAACAATGTAAAATGTTTTGTAAATTTAAAACAAGCCTTTAAAGACGACAAAATATTTAAACAAAAATCACAAACACTGGACAAAAATTTAAATAAGAGTTCAAAGGGTAGGTTTTGGAAAAAAGAAAACAACAACAAAACATTCAGTCAATTTTTTACACTGATTGATAATTCACATTTTTTTTTCTGAAAGTGGGAGGTGTGGTACAGTGCGTTTGACCGGGTCTCATCAGATCACCGAAGTCACTTAGTAAGTGTGGTTAGTAATTGGATGGGTGACAATTTTTTTTTTTAAATCATGTTTTCCATCATGTGGTTCCCCTAACCTTGGACCTTTGTACATACAGTTTATTGAAATAAACTGCAGCGTCTATCCTGGCTGAGGTTTCCACGTTTCCCTCAGTCAAAGGCAAATGACGGGATGGATTGCAAGCGCGTATGGCTGCTCCCGTTCCGGAAGAGCCCACGAAACGCTAAAGTTAGGGTTTTCGGAAGGTTTGTGTTATTTCAAACTTTGTGAGTAATTATAATATAGTAAGTAGAAGTACCTAATTAAGGTTTGATAAAAAAATTACATTCCTCTGTATATAAATTTCAATCGAATGGAATACTTATTATTAGTATTGAGAACTTTCGTTAACATTTAATACACATTTATAGTTGTGAATGATTTTGTGTAGGGATTAAAGAATTAAACTCTGTCTGTATATATTTGTTATTAAATATCATATTACTCATACAGTATATGATACAGTAAAATAAAAAAAAAAGTAACATTTTTTAATTAATCTCGTTTTTTCGATCCACTGAACTAGCGTGGTAGTTATTATTCCAACTCCATCATTCGTAATATTAAGCTGTCAATGTGGTAAACCATACATAGTGTATAAAAAAAAATCATACTGCAAAAATTAGCAAGGATAAAAATACATATTTTTTTATCCAATAATGATAATCTGCTATATATAAATATATAAATATAAATTTAAAAGTGAAAAATTTTTGAATTCCTACTACAATGACAAGTAACAAAATGTATTACATCCTTTACAACAATGTGTGTAGCATTTCATGTAACAATAACAATAAAAATGTTTTTCACAACATTTTCAACTGCAATATTATTATATACAAGTTTTGTTGTTGTTATGTTACATAAAAATAAAATGACTCATAGTATGTAGTAAGTTTTTAAATTAAAACGAATTTAAGTACGTATATTGTTGTTATACACAGCTCCTAACTTGGAGAACCCAATTATATTCGCACCTCGAATGTCAATTCCAGTTTTATGTCGATTTTTTTTTCTTTTTTTTTTTACTGTCAACAAAGAAACCAGCATCGTATTATCAAGTTGTCAACCAATGGAGGGAAGTTTGTAAGGTGGGTCGCATACAGAATCATATTATTTCTGTGATCGTAAGTATGCGATCGTACGTTTCTCATTTAGAACCGGTTCTAAATTTCTTATCGATGCCATACGATACGAAGCTGTGTGCTCGGCTTTATACCTGATCGGCGCTGATCGCATATTTTCTCACTTTTTAAATCATGCGCTTCTAAATCATGCGATCCTGTGTGAGACAGCCCTAAATGTTTGTTGCTTAAACATAAAATCACTGCAAAAATTATATTTGTTTTCAACAAATATGAACGTAATGTTGTCATTAAATTTATATTAAAATATTGATCAGTATTTTGGTGTCGTTTTAATATAATATGCGCGTAAATCAATAAATGACTATACTGTTAAATGATTCAGTATAGTGCCAATAATTAAAATTAAACCAGCTGCTTGTTTTGCAATTACCACATATTGAAATAGTAATATTTCTGCGGTAATAATTTGTATTTGCTAACTTATTACTCACGGCAAGAAACAAAATGGCGGCTACTGTTTCAATTTAAATGAAGAGCTTTGTATACTCAAAGCATAATAAATTGTCTGTTTGTATAGCTTAATTCCTCATTTCCACTATTTCATATTCCTCATAGTTTTGTAGCAAAAGTTGCATACTCTTAGGATGGGATGAGAGCTTGGGGATCAATATTGAAAATAATTCATTCGTGCATAAGGCCGTTAACTGTGCAAAAGAGATAAGAAATTGACCTCGAGTAAATAATGAAAGTACAGTACAATTTGTTAAATGGAGTATTGTCCTCAATTTTTTTTGTTGCAGAAATGGATAGAGCGTGCAAAGTTATGCTACCCTGATTTTTTCCAGATTTTTTAGAGCCCGGGAAGTATTTTTAAAAAATTATTGAAAGTCCTTTTTGTGACGTCACGTGGTGACAAGTCCTATATTTTTCTTAAGGAGCAGCGTCTCGTGACGTCACAAATATAACTTTCAATAATTTTTTAAAAATAGTTCCCGGGCTCTAAAAAATCTGAAAAAAATCAGGGTAGCATAACTTTGCACGCTCTATCCATTTCTGCAATAAAAAAATTTAGGTCAATACTCCATTTCAGACTCAGGTCACACATAATATGAATTCTTAAAGCTTCGTATTAAAAATCATGGTGTTGCATGTACGTACATGGAAATTAATAATGCTGACAGAATTTCATGAAGTTTTCTTTCTATAATATATCAAGATAATAAAATCAACATTTAGTGAGCCGCTGATTCCTTTGAATAAAATTATAACGCTAACATTGCTGTATAAAAAATATATATACCACATCGAGTTAACGTATACAAAACTTGGAATACTGCCAAATAAATGGTAGTTAACAATTAATTTTCATCTCATTAAATTCTATTATAAACGTATGTTAAATTATATAATAAAAATTTAATAATATCTTTGATAAAAAAATAATAAAAGAACATAGTAAAACAAGCATTATTTTTAATAATTTTCAGGCTATTTGGTGTAGGTATAATATTACCTTTAAAAAAAAAACTCATTTTCTTTCATTTTGTTCATTGGCTTAGACGTGTATTGTCTCCAGAGGAGCTTAGTGGATGTCCAGATCAAAGTTTTATATCACGGGGACTAGCTACTTTCAACACACCAAGGAAGTTCGACATTAAAGATAAGAACCAGTGACGTCACACGTGGTAATCCACCAAGCTCCTCTCACTATAGGGGGAGCTTATGTAGGATGTCCACAACAAACTTTTATTATACGGGTAAAATCTACGTCAAGAAAGTTAAAATATGAAGACTAGAATATTTTTAGGAGTTCGATAAAAAGTTTTTTTTTTAATATTAATTGAAAAAAATAATAGTGTATATATTAAAATTTAAAAGTTTTCATATTGTAGGAGTAGATTTAAAAAAAAATGGAGGGAAGAAGCTTGAGTTACGTTTCTCAGTGCATTTAACCAATTTACTCAGCTAGAAAAATCAATGAAGCGTATAAAGACGATATAAAAAATATATTTTTTTATATATATTTTTTAAGAAGTCAAAACCAGGTACTTGAAACTCTTGTTAAAGTTTTTAGATGGAAGTTTCACTAACCCTGAATCAGTTGTAACTTATGTTACGATACAAGGTTTTACGACAGAATTATCCAGATTGTTAAACTGTTTTTGTATAATGCGCATCAAGTAACTAATTAATGTGAATTTAATTATAGAATATCTCATGCACTTTGTAGATAAAAAATTATAATTTTAAATTTTATTTCCAAGCTCGGAAATGAAAGCTGCAAACACGCCAGGAATGAAGTATCAAGTACTGTTCATTGAAGTGCACTTATAAAAATGGAGTGATTAATAATTGAGTGTGAGACATGCAGTCACTATATACTACAAAAAAATAGACATAAAAACGTCAAGTATTTTCTTGATGAAAACAAAAATTAATGGGTGAAATTCAAGAAAATCCCAGAAAATCCAACTTTCTCAGTAACCGCGGTTGGTGTTATTACGTTAGGCTGCCGTTAACCGTGGCTAGTAAGAAACTTGGTTATCAAACATTGTGAATTCAGTGCAATTACAATATATTTTATATTAGTTCAGGAATAATAAATACACCCGATTCTAATTGTTTTTCTCTTTTAGCACGAGTACACGACATATCCCACAAATCCAGTTATCTCCTTGCAATAGTGCTCATATTTTAAAAAATGCTGGTTATTATCAAATTGAAGCAGAAATCTATTTTAATAAAAGGGTTATTATATTTAAGTTGACAGATCTTTTTTTATTTTTTGATACCTCAAAGTGGTCACGCGGCAAATATCCAACGTAAATTGCAACGAAATTAATTATCGTTAGTGAGCTTACCTGCTGAAGCACCTGCCTTGGAGTGCAGGGGTATTATCCATAGCCAGAATTGCTGTTTATGTTGCTATAGCTGGCGCTAAACCTCCATGCAGTGGAATCCCATCTTCTTTAACACCCAGTTTCCAAACTTAAAGTCGGAGGAAAAAAAAAAAAAAAAAAACGTTCCAGGGTTGTAGTAAAAAAAAAAATTAACTGTGGAAAAAGTATATAAAGTCTTTACAATAGATTAATATTTTTTCCTATAATATATCTAAAAGAAAACAATTTAAGAAGAATTGAACTATTTCATTAAGGTGTGAGTAAATAGGTCAGTGTTTTGAAATAAGTTCATTTTTTTAGATTTTTTTTTAATATATTTTTTTTAATAAATGGTTTGATATGTTTTTGAAAACTAAGCAAATTAGATTTTTAAATATTCAACATTATTTACTCTAGTTCTAAGGATGTGATGAATTTCAGTTGTTAAATACAAATAATATTCTCAATGGCCTACTGTTTTAAATAGTGAGAATTCTAGGGTTATGATCTGCATCAATCACTATAGCTATTGCTAACACTGTACATATAAAATAGCACTATCGTAGAATACTGACAGAAAATCTGGGATTAGCAATCTGATATTTTTGTAACATAAATTTTAGTGTGTTAAAAAGGCCCAAAATTTTAAACCTGCACTGTAATTTGACGGGGCTAGTTGTATAAGTGGGAGGTACTTTCATTGCTTCTTTTAAGTGTACTTGCTACATTATAATGACATTCAAATATATTTTAACCAGCATGCTAATCCCTTTAATCGATTTATTCGCGTCACTGGTTAGTTGATTTAGTGCATACCAAATATTCATGTAATCACATTCTGTTTTAACCACATATAAAATCCAATAATAATTTAAAGTGCTGCGTAGGCATAATTTGATAATAACTAAACCAAGCAATGGGTGATAATAATGGTAATTGAAAGTCTTTGTTAATAAATTCAATAATTATACACTTTCGTGAAACCATTATTATGGTTTGTTGAGCAGGTTTGTTTAAAGTTGTAAATTGTCTGTACACTCTGTCATAAAATTGAGGAAACGGTAAAACTTTGTTCAAAGTCGTGATGATTTAAATAAAAGATTATTTTATTCACTGAAGCTTTCATATTTTTTTTTCTTTGTTATATATGAAAAAGTTTAATGTTTCACGAATAATTAATTGAAACAGAACGAGTTTTTTTTAATAACTTTATACATCAGCATTATAAATAATTTTATTTTATGGTTTAGATTTTGTTGTTTACAAACTTTTACATTAAATCTCAAGTTTAAATTGTAATTATTGTTACATGATCATCAAAATTTGACCAAGTTTTTAAATCCCTTTTCTAACATAAATTAAAATCATTATAATATAACTTCTGAATGAAAATATAAAATCTTGTAATCAAGTACTTAAAATTGCTAAAATATATTACCATTGTCTTCATTTACCGAGGCGATGTTAATGCAATATATAAATATTATCATGTACCAATTAATTATCTAGGCTGATTGTTAGTTTAATTGATTCCTGTCTTTTGCCTCGATCCTGAAAGTGAACAACTTTTAATTAAACGTATACAAATTTCTGAAAGTAAAGGTTGTGTCAATAAAGTCGAGCTTCATTGTTTATGTTGCTGGAAGCTAGGTTTAAATGATACTCTACTTTTAAATAAATAATAGCTCAAAGAAGCAATCAATATCATGAGAAATAAATTGGAAATGGAGAGAGAGAGAGAGAGAGAGAGAGAGAGAGAGAGAGAGAGAGAGAGAGGGGAAGCAAATCAAAGTTATATATATATTTATATATATATATATATATATATATATATATATATATATATATATATATATATATATATATATATATATATATATGTATATATATATATTAAAAGAAACGGTATTTCAAAACAAACAAAATTATTTGAAAATAAAATCTTAGATATATACATGCCTTTCAGCTCTTATATAAAAGAAAATAAAAATTTCTTCATTTTTTTATTCATATTCCTTCACTTGCTTTTTTGATGCTAAATAGCTGAGAGAAGTACTTTAACGTAGAAGAATCTTATGATTGGGTCCTGAAAGGATGAAAGGAAAGAAGGGGGTGTTAGCTTACAAGTATGGAATATATGCATGAGCTAGAAAGCGGCCTAGCTGCCTCTCTGATGCTACTTGCCTGTTTTCTCTATGCGAAACTTCTACAACGACTTTGTTTATTCTCGTCTCATTTCAATTTCATATTTGTTGACTTAACTAACAGCACAAGCTGATTTGTTTTCAACATGATGGAATATAATACAAAAAAATATTTGAATTGAAACTTTGGTATCAATTTAACTTCTTCAATTCTCTTTTAGTATATAACAATCAAAGTTATCCATATGATTTGAATTGTTTTTCAAATATTTGTCATTAACTTACAAAAAGACAACTTGAGAGGTGGTTTGTGTACATGTCAACATAATCGTAAATGTTGACATAAGTTTTAAACTGATACAAAGAACATACAAGGCATTTGAACCTTAAGGGGATTTCCACTAATTTTGCAAGAATCGGTTAAAATAGTTTTCATTAATAAATTTCTCAAACTTGTATTTTTTTATATCAATAGAGGCTTCTCAAGTCAGCTGATTTTTCGGTGTTCCCACCGAAAAACCTATGTAACCTATGTAAAAACAAACAAACGTGAATTCGTTTTTTCACTAAGAATAAGATTTTTTTAGGGAAAATTCCTTCACGGAACTTTAGTCCAAACTGAAAAATACAGTAGATAATTCAAGATTTAGATTTTTTACTTGATTTATAACCGAGAAAAGTTAAAAAAACATTTTGCTTCATGTTCAAGTGCAAGATGGACCTTAGCGACAACAGTTGCGAAGCGCAAGCGCACTCACTTATTGAAGCCTCTATTAAAATTGAAAAGTCTGAAATATTCCCCATTCAGTGCAATTTTTTTTTCAATTTTAATTTCATAATATATAAAGGCGCATTTTTATTGATCATCTTCAGTCTTGCAAGCAATGGGTGCGATCACGAAGCAGTTAGCCAGGTTTCTAACAAAGTTTAGCTTAATCACGTTTAACTGTGCCTGTTTTACGTGTTAAACCACCTAGTTAAACGTGGTTAAGCTAAACGTGGTTAGAAACCTGGCTAACTGCTTCGTGAATCGCGGCCAATATCAGTTTTTAATGAGATGCCTTGGAAAATGTTTTATAATAATGTAACGTGATTCTCTTGCCTGACACTTTGTGTACAGTCTCCTAAGAAAATTAATTTGCTAGGAGCATTATACATACGAATAGAATTACCACATATGTTGATGACTTGATGAGGAAAATTTTAAAAGGAAAGAATTGTATAGACTATAGTATATTGCAAATAAAAGTTGAAACTTGAGACCACCAGATGCAAAATAAAACAATAATTATTGTGCTTATTAAGGATTACGTTTCCTATCTATTAGCTTTGATAATGACCTTTATTGTATAATATTATTTTTCTTTTTGGATAAAATGTAACTGAAATGTATTATAAATTGATTTACAAAGATGTTAATAATCACAACGTTATAATATAATATTAATAGAGGAAATTATTTTCTATTTTGATTCTGTACTACAAAGAAAAATATATCTTGTGTATGTACAGGGTCCTATACAACCCTGGTGTGTGTATACATATTGTTTGAAGTGCTGCTATGAAATACTGCCCGAACTAGGGATAATTTTAAGATTGTTCGATATTAAACGAAGAGTTTATTTCCTATTAATAAATTTGCAAGGAATTTTTAAACTGTTATCAGCATAACCAGAAAATTCATCCTTTGCAGAATGGAGCTTTTCTTCTTACAACTTTAAATACTATTACTTTGAGAGCACACTTTTTTTGCACCAAAAACTGAATACTTGCAGAGGTATTATATTATTATTATCTTTTCAGAAAGATTGTATTTTATATTAGTATTTCTCTGCAACACATATATGAATCATGCTTTAATTGTTTGTATTGATTTTTTTTTTAATATATCCAAGCTAATTTAAATTCGTTATAATGAGAAGTACAATATATTTCATTTTCTTGAAAACATTTTATTCGAAGCCATATTTTTAAAAATACATATATATTTATATTTGTGTTACATAAAATTTTGTTTACACTTGATGTAACATAAGATACATAACTAAAAGTATTTTATTTTTATACCCCATAGGCTATGTTTTTTTTTAAACATACCTGTGAGTATATCCCCCCTCCTTCCATCAGTTTTGAGCCTTCTGCTTCAACGTTCATAAATTTTTCATATAGTATTGAACCACACATGACATCAAGATCCATATAATATTTTCTCCTGCCTTTCTAGCATATATATAGTGTTATAAAACTTTTTTACGCTTCAAACGTGTTGCTCAACATAATCTATATATAAAAAAGTAAAACAATATTTGTGATGTTTTTTTTTTTTTTTTTAGATCTTTAAAATATCAAGTATACAAAAATTAGAGTCGTACTGCATATGTAAACGAAAGTTTATTTTTTTATTATTTAAAGATTTATATGCTGAAGAGATATTGATAGTTTGAACAAGTTGTTTGGCTCTTTTTTTTACTGAAATCGAAATAGGATCAAGGCAGTTTTAAAAATGCCAATACTTACAGACAAAATGCTTTAGGGTAGATAATTTTTTTTTCTTGTAAAGAAATGAAATATATATATAAAAAAAGAGGAGGAAAAGTGTGGATCAAGGGACTTATTTTTCTGCCATGTGAAGCTGAATTTTTAAACAACCCTTATACCTTCTTCCAACACAACCTTTCTTTTACATCTTATATCTTCTCTGCTTTAGGCTGTCTAAGATATTTCTTGTCCAATATCCTCCTACCTTTATATTCTTTTATAAAAACACATCTACATTTTTTTTTCTTAACATACAGATAGTGAATTTCCTGTCAAATATTATAAACGTCAAGTGTACATAAAAAATTCTTCAATGTGTGTTTTAAGTTATCAGATTTGTAATGTATTATTATATAATCTAAAGCTACTGGATATAAATATAAATTCTTGTTAATTCGTATATTATAAAAAGTATTACAAAATTCTAATTTGCTAATTATGCTAATTTGATAAAAAAATTCCTTCTTCGTTAACTGGAATAATGATGAATTTGCATGCTGGATTATAGCATTTATTCAAAAAATATTAATTTATTTTTCATTCACTGATTTTTATAAAAATATAAGTACTTTCTCTTGTACAGATTTAGTGATAAAAAATAGGACAGAGCTATTGGTGCAATGGTGTAGCTCCCCTAAATTTGACTGCGACTTAACTTCCGAAAACTTATAAATAAAGTCTATATTTTATTTAACTTTAAATTGGTAAAAACGTTATTTATTTCATTAATTTAATTTCAGTAAAACTATCAAGGTAGTGGAAATAAAAACCTCAACACCATTACACACATGAGTTAAAAAGACACCAACAAATTTATATGACCAACTTAATTGCAGATTTAACTAAAAAAAAAAATAAATATAATCGACCCGAGACATTTTATCACGATCTGCGATTGTCTTGTTTTCTCTCATTTTTTTCAAAATTTTAAAGATATTGAAATCTGCTTACACGACGTCACAATTTAAAAATATTAAAAATTGAAAAGAAAGTGATATATTTTTGTTAATTGGTGGTTGTAATTATTTTTTTTAAATTTAATTTTATTTAATAATGAAAAACTTAATGCTCACTACCTGAGTTTGTTATAGTTATAAAATATTTCGGTCTACCTATGTGTTTCATTTTTATACAGCGTTATATAATATGAGGTAGTGTTTGCCTATAAGATTACTAACTTTAATTAATTTTGAGTTACAGTCGATATTTATGGAACAAAAACATTATTATAAAATTACCTTTTCTTGTCATACACATACTCTGCCCAGACTTGAAACTTATTTAATAACTTTTAGAAAATTACAATTTTTTATAATATATAAATATATTTTTTTTAAATATACTTTTAGACAAAGACTTTGCATTCATTATAAAATTAAATTATCAAAGTAACAATAAAACAGTAAAATACGAATTTTATTATATAAAATGCTTACTATATAATATTTTCATTTTCTATCATAGAAGAGACATTTCTTTATGTAATTTTTATTTAGTTTATTTTCACACACTCGAAGGAAGTCTACGCAGAGTGAAAAATGTCTACTCTCCTTCCTACCAGCTTGAATTTTTTTCTCTTCATTTTTTCCCTTTTTGTGTGACTTTTCATACAATTGTGCTACCAAGCAGTGCAGAGAGATATGTCTTAAGTATTTATTTTTTTTCTGCGATTACTAAATTAACTGCGGAAACCTTAGTTTCGGATGGTCATGCCTCTCG
Source organism: Siphlonurus alternatus (assembly GCA_949825025.1). NCBI lineage: Eukaryota > Metazoa > Arthropoda > Insecta > Ephemeroptera > Siphlonuridae > Siphlonurus > Siphlonurus alternatus. Next base: position 20,267,116 of record OX463781.1, on the reverse strand, counting down.
AAAATGTATAATTCTGAAGATTAAAATAAATCTTCCCTGACAAAGTTTGACTTCATGAACTCCAAATTTGATGTGTTTACCTTTTTGACCTTATTGCAAAGCTCACTTGGTAGCAACCAAATTTTACTTGGTTTGTGTGCTCATTATGCCACCCTGCGTACCTTCCTTTAGACTGCGTACGCCAAGCTTGGAGTCCATGTAGATTTTAAAACCACCCCTCCTAGCAGTGTAGGCTTAGCATTGTTTACTTGGAGAGATCAAACTGAAATTACAACCCTTAGAAAAAAAACACGCTCACGCAACCTTCTCGTTATATAAAGTATAGAGAGAGGGGGGAAAAAATCATCATTTTTTTTTATATATATAATCTCATTTTCTATATACTGGGAGTTTTCAAAACTTTCTCAATCATTATAAATATATATATATATATATATATATATATATATATATATATATATATATATATATATATATATATATATATATATATATATATATATATATATATGAGGAGAATTAAGTAAGGCTTATATTATGCTTTAAAATGTAAAAAAAAGCACGTCAATTCATAAAACTAACATTATCCTTTTTAGACTTTGTAATTTAAATGCAAAGCGTGAGGTTTAGCTTACAATATTTAAATATACATATATATTTAAACAGAAAATTTAAAGGTAAAAGTAAATATTGGAGTTTTTTGTTACAGCAACATGTTAAAATTTAATATTGATGAATTTTACATTATAATTTTTATATATTATAAATTATATCAAAACTTAAATATGGTAATTCTCATTACATTGCTTGTTTTTCTGCATGTGTCTTTTTAGGTGATAAAAATTACTTTAATATTTATAAATTAAAAAAAAAAAAAAAAAAAATGAAGAATATAATATATTTTAATAACACGGTTGGTAGGAAAGTCTAAAAATAAATATACATAAAGAAAGATAAAATAACATGAAAAAATGTCCTCGCCGAAATATGACACTGGTTGTTCATCACCTGAAGCACTTGAATCACGGATAAAATACCCTTTGATAAAATACCCTCGGATATAATACCCAGACAAAATACCCTAGGACAAAATACCCTTGGACAAAATACCCTCGGACAATTAACCCTTGGACAAAATACCCTTAGACAATTAACCCTTGGACAAAATACCCTTAGACAATTAACCCTTGGACAAAATACCCTCGGACAAAATACCCTGGGATAAAATACCCTTGGACAAAATACCCTTGGACAATTTACCCACAGATAAAATACCCTTGGACAAAATACCCTTAGACAAAATACCCTTGGACAAAATACCCTCAGACAAAATACCCTTGGACGAAATACCCTTGGACAAAATACCCTTAGACGAAATACCCTTGGACAAAATACCCTCAGATAAAATACCCATCACTTTGAGGTTGGGAAAAATTTCAGTTTCAATTCAGGGCGAAAAATTCACATTTTTGAAAATACTGGAATATTTCATTTGCAATACATTCATAAACTAGCTCATTCAAAGAATAATCATCGTTTTGAATAATATATAATAGATATATATGAATCTCAATTCCAAAACGCTTGGGTAAAAATGCATGTCCCCACTCGTGTTCAGTTCGTTCATATATAGCCGTCTCACTCAAATATCTTTTAATATACTATACACATCAATGCTCGTTTTTTCCTAACGGGGCCGGCTCCGTAGTCTGGTCTTTTTGTCAAAATTATGTAACTAAAAGTTTGGTAAGAAAGAAGTATATGATTTTTTCCCCGGTGTCTCAATATTTTTAAGTCACTAATATGCATTAAGAAGTTATAAAGGCTTTTTAACACAACTAAATACTTTTTAAGATAATTTTATTATGTACCATGTGTACATGTAATTCTATATCTTCAAAAATACAAAATTTCTTCTCATCATTAAAAATGTGAATTAAATATAATTTTTTCTGGTGAATAATGATTCTGTACAATAAAATAACAAATAAATATAACTGAAATAGCAATACGTATTTTACTATCATGCTTTGTGCTGGTTGTTACCCGTGACAACATAAATTTTAAAACCATTATGAACATTTAATTTTATAGCTGGTTTCCATGAGTAAGTTTATAGAACATTCTACTGCAAAAAGCAATGTATCTCTTGTCGACCTTACAATGCAACATTATGTTAATACGAAAAAAATTGGGTGGGGAAGCAATGTTTTCTTCTATTCATGAGGTGACGATTTTTTATTCTTACTTTTTGTTTTGTTTTTGCTCTTTATTAAAAAATAATAAAAAAAAATGCATTCATACATTCATTGTAAAATAATTATACCATAATAATTATGCGATGTTTTATTTAGTATCCCCTGTTCATTTACATTTACTTATTTCCCCCCCCCCCCAAAGTCCTTTTTGCCTGGGTTGGCTCAAATATATTGCACCCAAATTAACCTACATTAAGGGTAAGATAACACGAACAATCGATTGTTGTTATAGTCCCATTTGATTAACATGTAAACCTTAGCAACCTCATAATGATTCTGAATGTTTTTTGAGAGGCAGTTCTTGGCACCAAAAAAATATGGAAAATATTTCAAAACAATCGGACGATCCAATTTTTTTAAATTATTTTCTTAGTTTAGGTCTCCATGGGAAAGCCCTATACTAAAAATTTAAAAAATTCGTTTAAAAAAATTGGATCGTCCGATTGTTTTGAAATTTTTTCCATATTTTTTTGGTGCCAAAAACTGTCTCTCAAAAAAAATTCAGAATTATTATGAGGTTGCTAAGATTTACATGTTAATCAAATGGGACTACAACAATCGATTCTTCGTGTTATCTTACCCTTAAAAAATAACATGATAAATAATAAAATAATTAAAAGGTGTTAAATATTTAATTATTATACTCTACAACTAAACGTATAAAAAAATTAATTATGCTGTGAAAGTATCATGCGCAGGATTCAGTGAAATTTATTTTACCTTTTTCATGGGCAATTCGCAATAACATATTATAAATTATAGAAAATATAATCATAAATTTATGATTATAATTATTGGTACTGTTGAAATCCGAAATATCATATATTTTTAATTTTGGTTGGTTGGTTGGTATTTTGGGGCAATTGACACATTATATTTTTAAATTTATTATATCAATAGGAAACTTTTTATGCAACATGAAAATTATTGTACCCTGTCCCTTTAATAATAATAATATTAATACTGTACTGTACAGTGTATATACAATACATGTGTGCAAAATGTTTGCATGATGTAGGTATAATTTTTATCATTCTACGAAATACCTAAGATGCTGTTATATATTATAATATATTGTAAATTGTCTGAGGGTATTCTGTCCAAGAGTGTTTCGTCCAAGGGTATTTTGTCCGAGGGTATTTCGTCCAAGGGTATTTTGTCCATGGGTATTTTGTCTGAGGGTATTTTATCTGAGGGTATTTTGTCCTAGGGTATTTTGTCCTAGGGTATTTTGTCCAAGGGTATTTTGTCCTAGGGTTAATTGTCCAAGGGTATTTTGTCCTAGGGTAAATTATCCAAGGGTATTTTGTCCTAGGGTATTTTGTCCAAGGGTATTTTATCCCAGGGTATTTTGTCCAAGGGTATTTTGTCCTAGGGTTAATTGTCCAAGGGTATTTTGTCCTAGGGTAAATTATCCAAGGGTATTTTGTCCTAGGGTAAATTGTCTGAGGGTATTTTGTCCTAGGGTATTTTGTCTGGGTATTATATCTGAGGGTATTTTATCAAAGGGTATTTTCTCCGTTTACCGAAGCACTTCTCTACTAAAAATAATGTGCCTTTATATGGGAGTTTAATAACTGCATCAACTCCTTAAAATTAATTATTAAATATTTAAATCGTTGAAATATTGGAAAATCTAAAACTGGCATTACATGATACAATTTGTTTCTTGCATACGAATTTCCTGTACAAAAAAAAAAAAATCAACTTGACACAAATAAATGTAGTTGAGGTTTTCTTGTGAAGAAAACTAGTATGCAATAAATAGAAAAAAATATCGGGTAATCGATGACGCAATATCTTCGATAACGTATATTGAAGCTCCAGTCTCGATAGCTTGAACTACAGAGTTGAATTATATGACATTCATAATCTCCAGCATCATGTAGCAAACACATTATAATCTCAATTTATATTTTATATGAAATATACATGCAAGCTTCCATTGAAGAAAATAATTTTCTTTGAATTTTAGTTTTAACATACTCACAAATTCATAAATTTATGGTGACAAAAATGGTAAGATAGATACTAATTTATTATAGTGACATGTATACAGTTTTATAATGTGTACGTTAAATATAGCAACAACCTCAAAAATTAAACTATCGAGCATGGATAAATTATAGATTCCTCCATGCTATCGAGGATGAAAAAACTAAAAGCTTACTCGTTGTCTTTTTTTTTTTTTTATTAATAATTATCTTAATTTTTAAATTTTATGGAAATCATAAGTTACTGTGAACTATAAATTGAGTTTTTATGTTTTAAACTTCAAAACACGTTGCAGTTAAGATTTTAAATTTCTATATAATATTTCTTTTGTTAAGTAAAAGAACGAATCTTTCATACTCTATAACACCAGAGATATGTGCTGGAGTTATTCATGTCTAGATTACCTCCTTCCATGCAGTTGTTTCATTTCCACCCGTGAGTAATGGTGGAGAATATATTATATTGTCATCACGATTTCAATCTCCCTTTGCATTATTGCTTTGCTTACACCACAAGCAGCATCCTGTAAACTTCATACAGACAATTTCTTCTATTATGATTGAGTTGCCACGATATTGATGAGATTCTAAATTTGTTTTGATGTAAATATGACAAATTTTACTACGTTTACATGATGATGTTTAATGCGTATTCGTTGACGACGGCTATAATAATGTTATTCTTATGAGGCGTCGTCAACGAATATGCATGTAACACTGTCATGTAAACGTAGTGAAAGTAACAATGCATTACGATGTTTCAATCATTAATGATGAATAGATGCTTCTACAAATATGAAAATACTGTTAATGCTTCCACAGCTGGGGATATATTTCAAATGATACATTGTAGAATTGAAATAAACTCATGACACTTTTTGGTTTTGTTTTTAATAGGATTGTTGATTTAGGAACCAAAATTTCAAAACATTAAAATATACTACAGAACAAAAATTGGATTTACACGTATAAATAAAATAGACATTGTAAGTGCTACTTCTGGGACACATAATATGAGTTCTTGTGTTTCTTTTCATTTTAAAAAATAAATTGAATTTTTATGTTTGTAATTAATATTTATGTTTTAAATTTCAAAACACGTTGCAACTATTAAAATTTTAAATTTATACAAAAAATATTTTTTTGTTGAGTGAAAGAAACAAAATATTTTGCCTTTTTATGTGTTAATATAATGCAAGAGAATTGTAGGTAACTTTCAACCTCAGTTGTATCACCATGATAAATTAACTTAGACTTAGAACATATCGCAGGAAGATGATACGTTAACTAAGATTCCATTTTGCGCGAAGGCGCATAGTCCATGGAGACAAAAGAAAAGGTATTTTGACAAGTAAGTCACTCTTTGACAATGGCAAGTACATTTCTTTATCTGTTAGTGCTAATTAGTGCAAGCTAACGTTCCTTGAGGTGCTGACTTGGAGCATATCATTGATGCAAACCATATACTATTAATATTAAGTATTCTATAGTATATTTTATTTTTTATTATATCTTATATAGGCTGAAAATACAACAATATAATTTGTATATAATTAAAATTGAGGTATGTGTATATGTACCAAAATATTCCTTTTTAAATTAAATATTTTTAGACTCATTATACATTGTCCTTTGTTCTAGCGTATATTTATAAGCTATAATTATAATATAATAATTAAATTCTTACCCACTCATGTATACAACATATTTAAAATTTTATTAGTTATAAAATATTTTAAAATTAATATTTTAAAATTAATATTTTAAAATGTGTGCTGTGAAATAGTTTTGAGAAAATTCAACGAAAAAAAAAAACAAAACAAAAACAAAACAAACAAAAACAAAAAAAAAACTATAAATAGCTGTAATTTTATTTAACAAACTAGTTGTCTTCAATTTTGTGAAATATTATCTTTTTTAAAAGCTAACATTTTTAATTAACACATTCGAGTAAAATTACGAAGACATGTTTTTTTTTATTTTATTTATATTAATTAAAAAAAATAATAACATCATACATATTGCATTACCACATTATATAAGGCTTCTTAATTGATAAGGTCTGAGAAAAATTACACTCAACTCCTACACACAAGCCAGCACGACTTGCCTTCGGCAAAAGTTAATTAGAGTTCAGAAGAACCACGAGCTATGGTGTACGTAGCATTAAGCAGTCTATATTATGTAGTGTGGCTAAAGGCTGAATTTTTCATTGTAATTAATTGGAAACTGTTCCGTAGATGTTTTTTTAATAAATATTTAAAAACTTTATTATATATAAAGTAAAATTTCAATACATTCATTAAATAGTAATTATGTAAAAAAAGGAACGAAAAATGGAACAAAAAAGACGATCTAAATGGAGCAAAAAATTCACTGTTAATTTAAAATACAACAATTTTATTGATACAATCATGATATAAAAAATTATGATGGGACGTAACTATACCGGAGAAATTCTTCAAAATAAAAATATCATATATTGCGATTTGACAATAACAGTGATCATCCAATATTTTTATTTGATTTAAAGTTGTTTTCTAAATTGCATTGAAAGTTTATAAAATCTAAATAAAAAAAAAATATTAAATAAATTAAATCTAATGTAACTAATGAAAGCAGACGTTACAAATAGACAAAAACCTGAATGATAATATTACGCTATTGTGCAGAAATATATAGAACATCGAACTATGATTATGCATTTTTTATTCTGCTAACAAATCTTTCTATATCTTAACATTTAATTTTCCTAAGTACTAACTTCATTAATAACTTATTTTTAGAAATACATAATCGTCTTAAAATTTACATTGTTTCATTACATGTATTTTGTTAAATAAAAAAATCTCATTAAAATATTTATAATTTACAAGTTATATTTTATTTAGGTTAAGATGTATTATGTAGTTAATTAGTGAAGTTGTAACAATCTCCATTCAACATTTTCATGTCATTGTTATACACAGAGAATGGAACTTGAATAATAACACAACCAACATGCGTTAATCTTATAAAAAATTCATGCTTGGATTAAGTTAATTACACTGGGTAGTACGTGTGAAGAGACGAAAATTATCCTTCATCTTCCGCTTCTGTTGGCTTGCTTTCTCAACTACTTACATAAATTTTCTTTCCTTTTATATAACCAACAGACTCAAAGTATAATAAATAATAAAACTGCTTGAACTTATATGTACGCAGAGTAAAAAGACAATATTATACCTCTGAGGTGAATATATGAAGATGAAAACTAAATGATAACGATAAAACAATGAATTCCTCAGTATATTTTCAAGCGAAGAATATTTAATTCAATAATTACTATATATTTTAATATTACATTAATTTATACACTATACACATTAGTAATTATATTTTGTCTGTATATTATGCATGTAATGGAGCCACATTATATATTAATATGGTATTCAACTACCCATAAATGTGCTCAGTAAACAAATTAATTGAGATTATTCAAATGAATTATTAATTGTTATAAATTGCATAAATTGTGTGAAAAATGTATCATTTAAAAAAAAAAAAAAACTATTCATGAATGTCATGCATCTGAAGTCAGGTTTCAAAGTTATGGTGGCTAATTTATATATTGCCCTGTTGGTGAATGTTTTATCTATGCATATTCTGTAAGATTAAATACATTGAGGGTATCTGTAATACACCAACCGTAACATTATATATAAAGTAAGAGGAGTGTTTTAAAAAAATAAAAAATCATGAAAATCTCTCTAAAGCAAAAAACAGACAATTGCAAGTAAAAATATTATTTTCAGTATCATTTTCAGCTAAAATAGAAAATACTATATTTTCTATATTTTACATAAAAAAAATGATTATATTATTATATACCTACTAGTCATGCACACATAATTTTATATTTGAAATAGTAAATGAACTGAATAAGAATTGAATACTTTAATGCAACAACACAATTATTCACCTGAATAGCTTCAGCAATAAATTCAATGGATTCGTTTCATCCATATTTACAGTGAAGAAATAAGGATATATGCTGACTTGCTTTTAGTAAGTTAATAATTTTTTCATCGATGATTAAATTTAATTTATATTTGCCATTATATTAATAATAAAATAAGAGGAATACAATTAAATTTAAGGTAATGATGCAAAATGCAATGATTGTTGCTTAAAAAAATGTACACAATATTCAATTAAAAAAAATCATGTGATATAGCATTTGAATAATTTTTTTGTAATTTGAGCATCTCACTACAAAATAAATTTACTGTCATCATCGGAATTGAATTGAACGAATTTATTTTACCACAGCTGCAAAATGAGAAAATTCATGTTTCAAAGTATTTAGGTAAAAAAATATATAAAATATACATACGAATTATTGAGTTAAGTGCTTTTTTTACGTTAAAAAAAATAAATCACATAATAATCTCCAAAAAGCTTAATTAAAATAGTACTTTTAATTAAGCGCGTAAAAAATAAAATATGAATGTTCTAAACATGGCATTTTTTTAAAATAATTTGCCTTTTTTTTAAATATTGAAACAAAATGTAATTAGATAATCATATAGTGCATGCCATTATGTAATTTTTCCTAATCGCACATGACATATTCTTTAGATTGATTATTGAACTTCATATGCATAAGAGTAAAAATTCAATAACTAGAAGTTTTTTTTTTGAACATTGTATTTTTGAACTCGTAGGTACATTGATATAAATTAATGCTGCATTATTAAACTTTTACTTTAAATCAATTTGACAGCGGAAGTTTTCGTAAAACTCCATCTTTCCATTGAATTGGAAAAAAATATCACATTTTTAAAAATCGATATCGGTATTTTTTCCTACTCTCTCTCGTTATGGTGACAGTCGTATTTATCGGTGAATATTTACCACCACCACTGACGTTCCTTCTCGCCTGCGGTGAGGCACCTCGCGGCGTGTGACAAAGGCAATGCGTCATCGAGTGAGCCACGGGCAGTCGCCCGTCATGGCGCTTGCTTTGGCGCCGTGCCTTCGAGGCCCCGCCGTCACCACCGTATGCATGTCACAAAGATAAGCTGAATACATTGAGAGCAGCTCAAATTTAATTTATTGATTTGGCAAGCAAGAATTATTCTATTGTCATGTAAATACCTTTTGTTAAAATTTTTGTAAAGAAGAAATGAAAAATAAATAAAAAATATTTTATTTATTCAATAAAGTTATATTTTTTCAATATATTATTGTAAAACCTTGGTTCTTAATTATTCACACATTTTTCATTTAAATAGCATTATATTATTTTTTTTCTCTGTATATATAGGATGTCCATATTTCATAATTTTATCAATAAACTTTTGTAGTTTTGGAAAGTTTCTGCAAGGGGATATAATTTTGTTAGAGATCACATAAATTTCGCAAACTGAATGCCACAATTTGAAACCGTAAATTACATTACACTGGTACATCAATTATTGCAGAATTTGATCACATAGAGTTGAAGTATTGATGTAGCAGCATCAACGTAAGAACATTTTATTTTACGTAAAATTGTAAAATTCACTGATAAAATTTTCATTTTCATTTTAACTTTGTTGTTGGAACCTAAAATTAAAATAAATTAATTCTTTTCAATAAAGAAAAACATTAGGTTTGATAAATTAAATGTTACAATGAATATCAGACGTCTTCCATTGCTTTGCCATGAGGCATTTATGTATATATTTCATTATTTTGTAAAAGATGAGTGATATCTTAATTAAACTTTGTTTTTAAAACAATTATATTTTTTTGTTCCTTCTAGTTGATTTGTTTAAAAACCTTTGCTTTCCTGCAAGCTAATGCTTGTTAATTAATATATCTAGTCAAAGCGAAGAATTGTTGATGCTTATAATTGAAATTACGTGAAAGAAACAAACTGAGAAAATAAGAAAGTGAAAGAGGTTCTCGTCAAATGCTGGCGTATACAGACTGGCAAAAGTTTCGTTGCCTCGCGCCCCCGTCCCTCCCACATACTTCACTACACAAATATTATTTTGCGTCATGTTAGCTCAGAAAATATTAAAACCCACGATTTGTCTCATGTTGTGGAAGCGTCGTGACGTACTCTCTCATACGGTGTAATCTTAAAATATTCTAGGCACGATCCTTACATTTTGCTGATCGTATAATGCCTGCAGCACAATATTTTAAATTTAAATCAAATACCATCCTGAGATAATATTTTGCGTGTATTATTTTTTTTCGTCCAAAAATCTTCCTTTTGCCATCTTATCTTTATAATTTTATTTTATGTATTACATTTTTACTTACATCAACTACATTACAGAGTAATTACATATTTATAATTATTTTATTCTCATGAAATACAAAATGTTATATGGTTTTATGAAGACATTTTCATCAAGTTAACAGTTTAGAACAGAACATGAGAAAAATAATCTAATTTATGATTTTGTACTGAAAATTCAAAAATATGAAAGGGACAGCTGCCATGATATAATCACTTTCGTTGTCCTTTAACCATGAACAAAACCACTTTGCGTGGCTAAACTCAAGTTAACTTGCCGGCCAACATTACTGTCTATCTAATTTTCAAATGAGTTATCAGAATATCAACAAAAATAAAATTCGAAATTTCACGAGAGCTATTTTTTTAAAAGATAAAAGGAAAGTAACACTTTTATATTACAAATGTAACTGTTCAAAAAAACAAAAACAAAAACTTTATACTAAAAAATCTTAATGTTGCTCTTTACAAGCATAATTGGGAGGGAGTTTTTAGAATATACGTGCAATAAAGAAATATTTTGATGCATTTACGGAGTAAATCATCTACATTTATAGCTATTTCCTCTGACAAATTTAATTATGAAAAGTACATTTGAAAAGAAAAAACAACAACAATGATTATAAATTCATAAAATATACACATTTTATTGATTGTATTCATTTTATAAGTGTACGTAAGTACATTTGGTCTTAGAATGAAAAAAAAAAAAAAAAAGTCTGGTATCATCAAATTGATTTTATTCACTTTTTTGTGAATAAAAATTTATTTAACATTATATAGTAAAGATTTATTCAAGATTATTACTCATAACCTAGTTTAATAACTCTGTTGTTATTATACTGCATAGATAGTACCAACATGTATACTCCATTTGTTGTTTGTTCTAATTTGTGTAAACTGGCAGGTAACTGCAGAACATGTCTCCGTGCTCTTCTTTACCACCAAGACAATGTATATATAAAGGAGGAGGAGCTCTCTCTTCCTTCAGTGCAGAATTAGTGCCTGCTTCACTAAAGCAAGGTGTATCATTGTCAAAGCAAAATGCTCTTCACACAAACCTCTGCAATGCGCTCTCTTACTATATACTGCTATTATGTACAGCAACTCAACTAAAATATCCATCCTCCATATACCTGAAATAATGTTTTTACTGGAAGCATTAACTTTGTCCTTGTTTGTATCATGTATGTCAATTTAATATAAAAAGAAAAAAAAATGGATAACAAGAATCAAATAAAGTTTTTTTGTTCATTTTTTTTTACGGTATTTAAGTTTCCATGGTAAAATAATACATCTTTATACTTTACAGGTATGATGAAAAGATAACTGACTTGAAGGATAAAAACCATTATAATAAGTTACTTAAGAAAATGAATCATACATAATGAAGAAATATAGTTTGTTGTATAGACTTATTATTAAATTGTTTAGTTAATGATCTAATTAATTTCACTTTAAAATTTCTGCCAATCTATTTTATGAAATTTTCTGTATGAGCGTACTATAATACTTAAAATTACTAAATACTCTGAATTTAGAAACATTGGATAATTTTGAACCTCTATTCAATATTAATTGTTAAAATAGAACAAAGTTTGATTTACTAATTACTTGCAGAGTGGTAATTTTCTTGGGGTGACATCAAAGCAATTTGTCTTCCCTCGTGTTGAAAAGTTTCTCAGAGACAGTTGGTGGTTTTCAGCTCGTCACATTCCTGCCCTTATTTCCGCCGTGTCCGTCTCTTGGCTTCCGCTCTCTCACCTTTGCTGCCATCTCCCCCTCTTCCTGCCTGTCTTTTGCACTCGTCTCACGTGACACAACTTCGCCTTTTCATTGGCTGACAGCTAGAGGATGAACTTTGGTGTCATATTTTGCAGTGATTATCAAAGCTTAAATCTAGACTTAAGTAGAAAAAATTTAACAAAGGCAAATTTAAATTTAAATATAGAACTCTATTGTAGCTTCGAATTCTTTAAATTTATGTATTTTTTACTGAATTTATAATATTTATTCGATTAAAGTCAATGTAATGTTTTAGAATAAAGCGTATTGATTTTCAAATTTTAGTTACTTTTTTTATATAAAGATACAAAAAAATGAAATTGAATAAATGAAAATAAATCGTGTATTGATGTGGGAGGTGGAGGAGAGGCGTTTTTGGTGGATGTGACTTCTTTTGAATCTGCTAAAATGTTATTGCACTTCGAAATTTTTTCGTCATTTATACCATTAATTTGAGTATATTGTACATGGTTATAGTTTAATATAAGATGACTTAATTAAGTTATCGATATTTCATTCCATTTTAATAACAACATTCTTTATGAATATAATTGGCATTAAAATTGAAATTAATTACTTTATAAATTTGAAAAAAAATTAGCAATTCTAAACTTGTATTTTTGTTGAAAACGCATAATCAATAAATTTCAAAATGAACTTAAAATATTAATTCATTAATTGGTTAAATAGGCTCATCTGAATTTTAACTTGATGTAATCAGTGTAATGGAATCTTTCTAGTGGAAGTAATGTTTAAATGGATTAGTAATGGAATTTTATTCATGAATAACAAGATAATTAAGATTTATTACTATAAATTGAATGATTCTTCAATGTGTTTCCTATCAAAACAATTAAAATAAAAGCCTAAATAACTTGGTACTAATGTATTCAAAAAATTATATTATAAAATATATTTAATATTTATAATTAATAAAAAAAGATACTATAATTAAATATCTCTTTGTTCTATAACCAAGTATAAAAAGTTTTTTTTTCCATCTTTAATAATAAGAGTTTCATTTCTCCTGTAAAGAATAAAGAACACCCTTAGGAGTTGTAACACGTCGAGTATGAGAGTTGAACTTAACTTAACTTTTTTTTTTTTTTTTTTCCTATTTCCTTCCTCTCTTTCTTCTTGGCTGATCTGATCTGGGTTAATCCACTGCAATATCGTTAGCGCAAGATATATAACATGTATTCTGGTGTAGCCATTGGTTCCAAGTAGCAGTCAACGTAGACTTGATTCGTAGTTCTGAAAGAGAGAGGTGGAGTGTCCTGTAAAACCGATGTTGGCAAAGGCGAGAACACGAGCAAGAGAAGATTGTAAGCTTTTCTACTTTTAAGATAGAAATGGCCACTAAAAACTCTATACTATGAAAATAGAAATTAAATTGAAAATATTCCAGTATTATATCAATTAAGCTAAGCTCGTGAGAGATGTTTGAATTTGATAAAAAAAAAAAGCGTTTTAAAAATCTCCTGCAAAAACCAAATGTAGTCAACCTGCAGTGTTTATCTGTTTTACTGGTTGCGGACAGCCGTACGCTGCAGGCGCTCGTCTCCGCAGGGAAAAGCAATTTGAGCCGCTCTCACCATAAAAAAGTGTCAGTGAAACTAATTATTATATTGAAGAAGATGTGGACATTGACAATTTGATGACATTATTTTAATAATAAAAAATAATACCATTTAAATTTGATGCAAAATTTTATCAACTTATATTTTTTTAAAAAATTATTTTCACAACTTAAATAAATAACATTAGTTTATTTTATCATCTGATCTGGCTGATCTGGTTTAAAATTCTTGTACTTAAACCCAAACTTGTATTGTAATATGTGTTTTCTGAATAAAAGCCTTTTGAATATGAATATGCGAAAATTCAAAACTAATAGCCATGCAGTAAATTTAATACAAAGTTTTTAACCTTGTACAAACACGGTGATTTTTTCCAAAGGCTAAATATTAAAAATATGATAATAGTGGATTTTTTTTTTCAAGGATGAGTAGTTTAAAAGAAGAAAATTTGTATGTTTAAGAAACGCCAAAACATTCAATTTCAAATCATTTAAAAAAATACACATACTGACATGATCTATAATTTATTATAATATCGTTAAGCCGTTATTACACGATACAATTTTACTAATTATTGTATACAATTTTTCCTTTCAAGAAAACTTCAACTACAATTGTTTGTATGGAGATGAAATTTTCTTGCAAAGAAAAATTGTATGCAAAATTGTATCGTGTAATACCGGCTTTACTTCATATTACTCATGTTTCAATATTAAAAAGGTTTTTTAAAAGACAGAGTGGTACAACGCAATTTTTTGGTAGTTTAAATTTTAGCACCACTTTCATATAACTGGGAAATTTAATAGGAAATAATAAAAAAAATTGAAATACTTGTTATTATTTATTTATCAAATAAAAAGTGTGACCTTTTCTGAAATGAATTTCCTTCTTTCACTTTTTTATATAAAAATAAAAGAAAACGCAAACCAACTTAAATGTCATGTGACACATGACACTTTTTCATTCAGATTTTATTTTCTTAATGGAAAACGAACATTAAATTGAAAAAAAAAATAAATAAAAATAAAAAGATTTTTCATTTTAAATTTCAGCACACAAGTATTACATCCTGTGATGAATTATGAAAATCATTAAAAAATTTAATGACATTTCTGTTGTTACAAATAAAAATATTCAAAGGTTTCTGGACAGCTAGCTGATTGCACCTTCCTCTTCACTATTTCACTATTTACAAAGGACCATCGACCTCTATCCACATAATTGTAACTACAGAACTTTGATATTGCTTTGGAATTTGGTAGCTCTATAGTAAATAAAAATAATCAATAAAAGTTGAGTTTATGACAACTACCATCGGCGGTTCCTTTACTTTTAGGAATGGCACCTGAATGGTGTTGAAACATCTTAAAAATAAATAATAATAAAATAAATGTTACTAAATTCAGAAAAATCTCAGAAAAAAAAACATCCACATAATTTAGTAAACATGCTATTTATTTAAAGTGCAATTTATGATTACATTTAAGGTTGAAATAATACATTATGACTTTCTAGGTCAAACCTTAATATAATCCTTAGAATTGTGATTGAAATAATTAATATTCAATTTGTGCTACTATTACATTGTATATAATATCAGATTTAGGTACCATATGATAATTACATTATGCAGTAATATTATCAGAGCAGCAATATCTAGAACAGAGATCTGTGATCTTGTTTGTGTGTGTGCAAATGTGGTGAAGCGGTACATGTGACATGTGCTCTCTCTCTCTCCTTTCTCTCGAACAAACCATCATCATCATCATCATCATCATCATCATCATCATCTTCTCATTGTACTCTATATGTGTATGGTCCTAACAATGGACCGTCCACATGCGATAGTACAGACATAATACTACGTATAGCATCATAGCACAAGTCGCCTGCCTACTGGTCTCTCGTTCCACACAAATAGTTGAAGCTGCTTGTACGTAGAAGCAAAGGGCTGCATTGTTGAGACGATGGTGTAATAATACTCCTACTACTACTAGCTACGATGATCTCTCATCCACCCTCCTTCCTTACTTATATTCTCCTTTCTTCGTTTTCCTTCCGCCCTTTATTGTAGAAGAGAACCTTCTTAGATCCCTCCTTGTATGCCTTGCTATTCGTCGGGTTCTTCGTGCATGCCCATTAATTCCACCATAGTCATCTTATATAATATGAGAAATTTATATAAGTATGTATAAGGAGAAAGAAGGATCAAAATTTTCTTACAGTTAGTTTTACATCAATAAAGAAGGAGTGTGCAACTTTATTAACTTGGTTTGTGAATAGCATGTTAGTTTCTTGTGTTAACATTATAATTGGATAATTTATAAAAAAAAAAAAAATCATATTTTTTTTTAATGTAAAGCGTCACATTAAAATGATACCTCTTTCTATTGTTTTCAAATTACAGTAATTTTACTTAATTGTATGGTTTCATCAGTTGATGCTTATTTTTTTTTAACCACAAGCAGTTGTAACAATTTTATTGTTAATGTTTTAAAAGTTATTTTAATGATAATACTGTGAAGCTAAACTTATACAATTTCTTACAGTAAAAATGTAATTACAACAATTTCTCCTTGATTTTATAAAAATATTGTAGAAAGAATTTGTCGGGAAGCAATGACTCAAACCATATAGCGTGGTGAAATTCTCACAGGTTAACTTAAGTTATAAGAAATTCAGGTATGATTTTTTTTTTTTTAATTTTGCTTTTTTTGCATAACTTGAGCAGAAAAAATATTGTTACATTTCTTTAATGGAACTCGATTATTATTTTTATGCTATATTTAAAACATGTAATTTTTTAGAGAAAGAAAAAAACGTATATAATGTAAATAAATCTAGACACTTCATTTTAAATCAGAGAATTTTTTAACACAAAACGTGTAGAAAAGAGAGAAAAAAAAAGTTTGCGACAACGTTGGATACTTGTATAGAGAACGAAAGAGTTAAAGGGGTCACAAGAGGGTGATAGAGGTCTGGGGTCGCCTTCAGCTGCGTGCCAAGTGGGGACAGGCTGAAGACCCCAGAGCTGGCGCCTAGTGGCGCCTAGTGTCCGCTAGAACGCCACCCTTAACGCCAAATGGGCGTGACATTCTTAATTTATGTTGAATACGATTTTACATATTATATAACTTCTTTTACGTAATATTTTCCATAGGGGAACCATATAAACCCCCTATCTATATAATGTACGAAAAAAAAAGGAAACATTAAAGTTTTATACTAAATCGAAATTTAAGTTAGTTTTTTATGTAATGGTTGTAAATGGTGCAAATGACAGTTTAAGAATTTTATTGTGTTAATA
Source organism: Siphlonurus alternatus (assembly GCA_949825025.1). Taxonomy (NCBI): domain Eukaryota; kingdom Metazoa; phylum Arthropoda; class Insecta; order Ephemeroptera; family Siphlonuridae; genus Siphlonurus; species Siphlonurus alternatus. Next base: position 20,249,918 of record OX463781.1, on the reverse strand, counting down.
CATTTAACATTTTATTAAGGTTATTATAGGGTTATAACAGTTAGAAAATTAAGCACTAATGATATTTAAAGTTTAGCATATAACTAAATTTGCATAGATTTTAATAAAGTTAATATTTATATCGTTAAAATAATAATGTAATAGCCTACGCTATAATATAATATGTCCACTGAAAGTAACAAAATTTATTTTTTAATATTTATCCTTGAATTTTAATCTCCAATTTTAAATTTAGGTTTAATTAAAATATTTGCAATTCTGTGTGATGTATATATTTGCATACACGTCTAGCTCTCCTATATATATAGTAAAACATTTTTTACGTTATATATACTTAACTCGTATATGAAATATACATGAAAATCTAAATTTAATTCTGTTTGTGATTCTCGTCAGAAATTATCTGCATATATACATCATCAACTTTTATATTTAAATTTTAAGCCTTACTTAATTAGGTTGCTTTCATGTGTAAAATAAAAAATCAAGGCGTACACTTTTATTTTTTTTTTTAAGTTAATAATAATAAATAAAAGAGTGCTCGCAAATACTGTGTTCTCGATTATGTTTATCAGACATGTTTTTCTGATGTATACTGTACGTTTTGAGTAGAACGGAGTTTCCCGAAGCCGCCCGAAGATCTTCGGGATGTAGGCAGAAAACCCTAAAATCCTATGCTATGTGGGTTAACGTAACTCACAACATATAATTTTTAATAATATTTTTGGTCACCAAATATTTTTCTTCGATAGCATTGGTTCTTCTTGTCACCATTTATGAAAGAACATTATAAGAAAAAATGTTGCGAATAGCCAGGAGAAATTAATTTCGGAACCAATGAACTTTAGCACGTATTTGCTATGCCGCTGACAATGTTTTACCTTCAAAATCGTATCATTTTATGACGGACCCGTATACGCAACAAATAGTACTACGGTGATCAACTCTTTTTGACCAGGTCTTTACGTTCTGTAATAATAAAAATAATTACATTATACAAGAACTAAAAGTATTTCATTTGAGAAATTGAATTTTCAAATATCCATTAAAAATACATTGTCATGTAAAAAAAGTTTAAGAAAAAAAGAATGTATATTATTTGTTTTTACCACGTCAATGAAAACGAAATGAGATTTTTGTTTTGTAACAACCTTGATATATATTTTGTAAGACAAAGCTAGATTGTAACTCTAAACACTAAAAACTTTTTTAGTTAGCCCATTGAGGTTAAACTTGATATATCTTCCTTTTGTTTTGTGTGTGTGAACTTTAAAAGCTACCAAACATGTAAAGGGTGATATTTTTTTTAAGCTGATGACTTGTAAACAAAAATCCAACAAAATTCCTCCAGCAAATGTAATTCTCTTGATAAAATATGGACTTTAAATTTAGTTGATATATCACTTTTGGAACTTAATAACTTGAAATTCTAAAAATGCTTAACCAAGATTAATTATTTTATGGCGTCACTTGGCTTTTTCCAATGACTTTCACTTTTTTTTTTTAAACCAGCCTCCCCTTTGATAAGGGTGCAAAGTAAAGCCACAGCCGCAGTACTTTGGTTTCAGTATAAAGTTCCCTCTTCACAACAAGCTCTTCCTTGTTACATAGTCTCTTTAATTATAAGATTAAAACTAAGTTTTGACATTTTTATTTATATCATTAAATATAAATTTAAGATTAAGGTTTTTTGTAATAAACTTAAATGAATTTGAACAATTTATGCATTTTGAAAATAGTTTAACAAAACTTATTAATATGTTGATCCATATTCTTGTCAAAATATTTTAAAGTTCTAACTTAAGCCAAGTAATAATTAATAGTTCTTGAAAATAGTTGTGTAATAAAACGAAGCTACAGCTATCTAAGAAATTAATAGTCTCTAAACATTATACTTTTTTGAAATTAGGTGAGTAAAGTTTAAACCAATTGTGAAATTGGTTTAAACTTTACAAAATTCGTGATAAAATAAGGTAATTTTTTGTTATCGAAATCTATTGCATTTTAAAATTATTTCACCCCCTTAATGAGCATACCAAAATTTTTTACTATAAACTTATGACCGATATTTTGCCCAATTTTTATATTAACTTTAAAATAATGTAGAAACAAAAAAATGTTGTATTTTTATTACATATAATTTTAGATTGTGTCGAGAGTGTAGGACTTGCAAATAGTAATCTAATGAGCAACATTGGGGTTAAATATTTTAATAATTTAGATAAAATTCTTATATTAAATATTCTACTAGATTTTTATTCAAAATTTAACATCCATCTTTAATGTCAACCATTTTTTACTTTAGTATTTATACAAATTTTTTACATTTTAACATATTGCTAATATCTCGTTTGGATAAATACTCGTAATTGTAAGAAATTTTCATAATTTTATTAACAGTCATGAAATAATTTTTGTAAATTTATTACTTAAATTATATTGTAATAATTTTCGCGTAACAATTTGAAGCTAAATTCGATTAAAATTTTATTGATATAAGTCTCTATATTAAATTAATACATTAAGCTACGAGGAAACTTGAGTAATATAGTATTATTATAGACTAATCATAGCTAAGCCAGTCTTCCTAAATTTAATATCCATGTAATCATTGTTTTAATTAATTTTCCATTTTAACTATAACATACCAAAAACCACAAAATTCATTAAAGTTCCATGGCATAGTTCAAGTACCAACTGACAACTCTACACTAAATCATTCAGAGATATTAGTCACTTTGAGTTTTATGGTTTTATGCATTTTAATTAAATGCACTTTAATTAAATGCACTTTAATTTAGTAATTTATTAAAATATTTACAAATACTAGGATAGCAGTATATAAATTACAAAAATACAAAAAAAATTTAAATTAATTATTGATCCAATGCTTGTTATTGCATGTAATATAAAACTCTCTTAAAATAAGTGGCTAAAAAAAAAAGAAAAATGCAATTATTATTTCAATTCATAAATTTGATCATTTCAATAATTTATGGACTGAAACTTCAATAGCAAATAATTTACGCTTAATTAAGACTAGAATTTGTCTGAAAACAGTTTTTATGAGTGAGAAAATGAATGTTAAAAATAAAAAAAGTCCTCTCCGAACAAAATCTATAGGTTGTAAACTGTAAATACAAGGTAATTTCATAAAGTGATCTGTAATTTTTTATTACTGCCTTCATAAATTTGGCTGGATTGATTGCATACAACTTAAGTAAAATAGCACATCAATATACGTACATCAATTGGCATCACTAAAATTAGAGCAATAGCTAAATTCATACTAAGTAAGCTAAATGTCAATGAACTAATGAAAATAATCAGGATATTACACGATACGACTTCACTCCTACACTTTGCTCACATTTTTTTTTTATCAAAATGATAAAAAATATGTCGTGTTATAAATAAAGTTTTTTCTCACACTAAAATTTATTTTACGCAATTTCAGATAAAATGTCAGCTTTCACTCTCTGTATTTATTTTACATAATTATAGTAGAAGCTTTTTATAAAACGAGTAAGAATAGAATTTTTGTACCTTTTTATTGATTAAATTTTAAGAACAGTCCGTAACGAGAGATTTTTTTTTATGGAATTTTAGCAATTTGCTGGAATTCTGGCCAGGCACTCCAGTAGCTTCTATCAAACGTTGTGTATCAGCTCAAGTGGCTTACTATTGAAGAGCGTGCACGGCGTACGTGAGGCTTGCTTACCCAGCCAGTTTCACGAAAAATCATATTCTCTCTATACTGAAATTTTCTACAATTATACCACTATTATAGCAGCACAATCGTTTTTTAGCTATATATGATCAACCTTAAAATTCATATATTTATTATGCTCGACTATGTATTATATATTATGCATATATAATAAAAACACATTGAATATTATAATAAGTTGTAAAACCTTGGACGGTACAACATTATGTAAACATAAAAGAAAAAAATGGAATTTTATACTTCGTTTTTTTGTTTGAACATCCCATTTTTTGCACCTATTAAAAATATTGGATTATATTTGGGTATAACATTAAAGGTGTACCAAAGTGAATACCTTTTTTTTTTACAAGTTCGGCCACCTAAGAATTATTCTGATATCCCTGTGGCTCAATATTTTTATACGATGCCTAGTTATTTTACAATTAATTATTTAGTTTGAAAAGTGAGTTCAAAAAACATTGGTTGATTCAAGCCGCGTCCGCGGCGGCCGGTGATACGACAAGAAGGGGGCGGAAGGAGATTTCCCCGATTTGGGGGAGATTCTAGTCGTATCAGGAGACCGCTCTGATCGGCTCTGATCAGCGGCTGCTGCAGGCGCGCACCGACTTGAATCAACCAACGGTTTTTGAACTCACTTTTCAAACTAAGTAATTAATTGTAAAATATCTAGGCATCGTACGAAAATATTGAGCCACAGAATAATTTTTAGCTACCCGAATATGTAAAAAAAGTATTCACTTTGGTACACCTTTAGTGAAAAATGTATAAAATCCCCTACAGTAATAATAACCTTAATGGAAAACAAACACTTTTTTTTTTTAAATATACACCAAAGTATCATCAAAGTTTGTAAATTTTATGTATTTACTTTCAACAAAAATGTTCTATTAAAATTTTACATTAAAAAAAAACTAAACACCACTATACAGTAAAATTTTACATGTTTCAAAACTTGCACGAATGTATAAACATAATATTAATAATAAAATTAAGGAAAACAACTTTCTATCTATACAGAAGGGGGATGTTAATTGGGACGTTACTTCTGCTTGATTTTACGAATTTGCCACTTCAGCAAAAACAGACTTACTATTTTGGGAAAGGAAACATTACAATAAATTCACTACATCTCCATGCATAGGTGATATAATAACATACAAAAACAGGATAGAGATAACTTTCCAGCCGTTCTGAGTTTTACGTGCAATTAACATACACATTAAATCCACGCTACCGGAACATCTAACTACATTAATTGTGACAGTATGCTTGTATTTTATCATGACAGAACTTATATTATGACAATATCTTATCATCACTTCAATAATATGATCTTTTTTTGTAACTGTATGGTAAGCATTCTGTCTTCCGGACCATAAAGTTTCTATATGAGTGCTTCCACCTTCTTCTCCAGCTATAACTTTATGGGGGAGGGTGTGACCGTTGCTCATTCCTCCTTACTTTCTGGCAACTTTTCCTCCTCCATGACTACCACCTTATAGTATATAGGGGTTGAAAACGAATGAACGGGGTTCGTATTGAGCTACAAGGAACACGACATGGTCTGCCAATAATAGCGTGACATGAGCACATTCTTTACCCCCTTTTCTCTCCTCTCTTTTTCTGTCCTAACAATTTATCGTGTGCTCAAGTCCTAGCTACATTTAACAATCTATCGTCACGCTTTTCTAAACTAAAATTCACCTTACTATAAAATGACGTCATTACATTTTATTATAATATCTTCTTATCGAGAAATTGACTTTTTCAGTCTAAGCCAATAAATAAAATTTTATTTTTTTTATATGTATTTATATTTCAGTGATTTAAACCAAATAAACATAAATCTTTTATACGTACGTTATTTGAATTTTATGTAATTCAATTTATATTTTATAAAATCCATAAAAATACAATGCATTTAAAAATAAGTAAATTGAAATAATATTTAATGTTGAAAATACTCAACCCAATTTCTTTTAAGAGCTTGAGTTTCTGTGGATATGAAATATATTTCAATACACATGTTTTTATGAGATTAAATTCACTAGAATTTAATTAACTTAAATTTACCTAAATAACAAAAAAGAAAGCATGATATTTACGCGTACATTTGATATTTTTCACGATGAGAAAAAACATTCGTACAGTACTAGAAATGTAAATAAAACTATAGTTCCTCCTAAAAGTAGAAGTGTACTATGCGTAAATGTATCCAGCTGTATAATAAATTACGAGTATCTTTAAAAAATGCACAAAAGTATGTAGATTTCAGGAAATTGGTTAAAAAGTTTCTGCTCAATAACTGTTATCAACTCTTTTAAGGACTTTTTACAGTGATCATATTTGTTTGTGTATTGGTTGTGTATTTTGCCCTTTGACGTGTCTTACCCATGCATAATGCTTTATTTTAAATTTAATTGATATTAATATATGCATAAATGTATCTGGAATTGGATGAATGAAAGAAATTTAAATTGACATGATTTACAACAAAAGTTAAGCACTCAATGATTTGTAATAAAACCATGATGTCAAAATTTCACGATACAAATTTTATTTAATAAACATTTTGACTTTGAGTATTTACTAGTATGTTTGTTTTACTAAACCTAAACAATTTTCAGATACGTATAACTTGTAATTAAACTTTTACTTTCAGTTTTATTGTAATTTCAATTACCACTCTTGTAAGTGTTGTTTGCAGTTGCGCTGGAACAATTGCAAACACAATGGCACTGTCAGCTGTTCATGTGGTGGAGCTAACAGCTGGCAGCGACCCACTTAGCAGACGAGTGTGCTGCACAACTGCATGTCATGAAAGAACCTGCCGTAAAACAACCGTATATAATGAAATAATACGACTTACACGTAGATTAATGAATAATTATAAAGTTAACAAAGGGAAACTATTTGCAAAGTCGTATTAAAAATGTAAAATTCTTACATTTGTAATGCAGTAAAATAATATAACATTTTAAATTTTTATTACGTTACTTCTCTAATGCTAAAATAATTAGTTAATATTCTAAACGATTCCTATCAATTTGATAGGGATTTCATAGTAATTTTTAAAAAAATATATTTATAAACTATTTCAATACATTTGATTCTAATGCGTATCATAAAATTATCATGTTGTGGAAAAGTCAGAACAAGGGTATTTTCTCTGCAATTTATAGTACACTTGTCACCTCGGAAAAGTTCCCTTTGCAGCCTTGCTGCCCAGGCGCGGATCCAGGGAGGGGGGGTTGGGGGGCTGCAGCCCCCCCCCCCCGAAATTTTGGATTTAACATGGGCAATACAGGCATTTCTCCCACTCCAATTTTTTTTTAACATTGGCCTTATGGAGGCAGCCCCCCCCCCCCCCCCGAAATTTTTTTCTGGATCCGCGCCTGTTGCTGCCCCATGCATGTTTATATACGAGGCATGGTGATTAACAAGGTTGCAAAGAGAAATTTTCCGAGGTGACAAGTGTACTATGAATATGTGGATACAATCTCTATTCATACTCTAATTTCAGCAAAGTTCATATACGTTCACTACTATCTAGAATATCGAAATTCAATTAATTTCTGAGAATTTTTCAACTTGTACACTCGTAGTTTGGTACATTAACAATTCGATTTCTTCTAAATTTTTTATATATTTGCTTTTTTAACGAGCACTCAGCAAATTACCTCATTAAAGATATAAGGTACTTCAGAGCTACTTTACTTTTTTCTTATTATTCACAATCTACTCAATTCACGATTCGATCTTGAGTGATTTAAATACATGTATACTGAAATCCTTTAAAGTCTGCACTAGATTTTTTCTCACTTAATGTCATTCTGTTACCTAAGAGGGCATTGATAAATGAGCTAAAATGAAGTCATTTTTTTTTGAAAAAACTGATAAAAAAAAAACAATCAGTTTAATGGATTTTTTCCCCCCTTTCTTTAAAAAAGTTTCAGAGTACCTATATTTTAATCTAAAAAAAGTTCAAAGAAGTATATAAATTTCAATCAAAGTTTTAATTGATACTTTTTATAACAATCTTAAGAAAAAACTTTTTATAATACTTCTTTCTTCGTCTATTTGTTGTTAGTTTGTACTTAAGAGTTCGAAGTTTTTGATATAAATGACATCTATGAAACAATAGTCGTGTTCGGAAACAAACATTTCTCAATCTGTTATTTATGTGAGCTCAAGATCTGTTGGCCACTTGAGACAAGTAGTGATTCATCTTTTTTTTTAAATAAAATATATATTTTTAGACATTCAAGCAGCTATGAGTTCTTACAATAACTTTTTCTATTAGTTTAAAAAGTTATCGATATATCAATACAATATATTATACAATAATTCTTGAAAGTATATTAATATAATTTTATTAAAAATATACATGTTCAATAGACATATTTATATAATGATGTTACAAAATATACATGCAAGTTTATGAACTATATTTTATTTTGGTCAAGCACCAAAAGATTTATCCTATTTTCAATTACTGTTTTAGTTAAAGCTTTTTTCATCAATGTTACTAGTCGAATTGAAGTTTTTTTGCGCAATTGCCACGTGAAATTAACTGTAATTATTATTATCATAGAAAATTTGTGACACTATTTTCAACTCTATTTTTTTTTTTTTTTTTTTTTTTATAAGTTTTTCCCCTAGAACTATTTTTCTATAAATCCAAAGAGCAATTATTATAGTCAATTCCTAGTATTTTTTTTTTTTTTGATTTATTTACAGTTGATTTCCTGTAACTTTTTTTTTTTATAATTTTTATTCATAAAAGACAAGATTATGTACACTTTACATAAATTTACACCAACAATTTCAAAAAAAATATAATATATTCTCAAAAAAAAAAATTTTTTTTTTTTTTTTCCTTATACAGAATTGTTTGATCCTTAAGTTCTAAATAAAAAACAAACAAACAATGTTTGACTCATATACAGCTGCTCTATAATACAATAAGTTTACACAGACAAAGAGCCACAGCCCTTCTAGGTCCATCTGAAACAAAAGGACTTTAGTATATATGTTTTATGCACCACAAAAACATAAATATTTATCAGATCTATTAACTTCTATATGAAATTTATAATTAACCAGAAAATATTTCCATATATATCTTATATTGCAAATACAAAAGATAATAATAATAATAATTTACTCTATATTAAAGAAATACAAAAATACTTTATTTTTATTGAAAACCAAAGAGTTAGATTAGATTACTTCTCAATTTTGCAAAATACACTATTTTAATAATTATTTTTTTTATCAATTAAGGTTTACATTAATCAATTTTAAAAAACAAAAGTTTCCTGAAACATAAGGATGCTCATTTAATAACTGAAACAAAGACAGCTGAAACAAAAGAAACTGAAACAGAAAGATAACATTGCATTTACTTTATCATACGAAATATAAATATTTTCCTGTACCATTATACTTCATCACTACTTTGTACAAATAGAATTTCACATGTAAATCATCGGTACCAAATCTGTATTATACCAAATACGTAGTATAATTTACAGTAAACTAACTTTACACACCATTTTTTTTTTTTTTTTTTTTTTTTTTTATTATTTTTATAACTATTAAAATTTTTTTATAAAATTTTTACTTCATGAATATTGATTTTATATATAAAAAATAGAATGTCTGCAATATATAAAACTAAGATAATAATATTTTTTAATGCAATAACACGTCAAGTGCGTTTCCTAATTTCTTTTTAATATTATTTTTATTCTTACAACATATCCATCTATTTTTTATATATATCTTAAAACAATTTAAACTATGTACTTTATATCGACCAATAAGACTATCCACCAAGTAGCTCATTAGCCACAACACTGAGTTCATTATTTCTGGAGGTCGTATTTCACTGAGATCACCATATAACAAATGACCTAGTGTTACAGCATTTCGCGTATTGGTTATTTTTTCAATGATATCAAATACCCATTTCACAGTGTCTTTTGCAATACCACAAGTAGTTAATCTATTGATTGCAAATGTACTCGGTTTCTCTATATATCGTTCTCAAACATCACCTTTCTTTTCTATTCTTTAAAGATGTTTTATTTAATTTTCTTTACGTTTTTGTGATTCTTAGATGATGATTTAAATGCTGACTTTACGTACAATTAACTCCGGTGATTACAGTGATTTCATTTGTATCGTTCTTAACCATCGCCTCTGTTCTCCGTTTTTTTGTTATCTTAAGGCGGATTCAGATGGCTACAACGGCGATGCGACGCGATTTTGTCACACAAGCTTTGAAATCCTATGCGACGAGCGAATTCGCCAGGTTGCGGCAGCGAAATCGCGTTAATTGCGATGCTTTTTTTTTAAATCGCCAAATATGGCCGCCAATGGATGTCACAGCAAGTGCGCATTATTCGCGTCGCGTCGCATGATGAAAATCGCCATGTGAATCTGCCTTTAGTTCCAATGGTGACGTCACACGTAACTCCGGTGATTGCAGGTGTACGTGGTTGTTGTATCGTTCTCAAGCACCGCCTCTGTTCTCCACTTGGCGGCACCGTCCAGAAACGTGCCCATCCATTTGCTTTGATGCATGAGTCTTACTTCCGTAAGGCTGATAAAAAAACTCACAATTTCACATGAAATATAGAAAACTATTCTACGTGTTTTTCTTCTTTTATGTTTCCATAAAACTTATGATATAATGGTATTATTATAAAAAAATATTATATTTAATTTCATACTCTAAAAGATTCATTTGTGTTCATATATTTTTAAAAAATATAAGATAAAATTAAACGTCACACCCACCCTAAAAACGTTATTACAATACACCAAAATTTTTATTTGCATGTTATTTCACATTTGACTAACTTTTAGAATGTTTTATATGATGAAGCAATATTAAATTTGTAATATTGACTATTCTTGTGGAATGATGACATATTCTTTATTTTTTTTTTTTTTACAATAATATCAATGTCAAAATTTACAATGCTGATAGAATAAAATATTCTAAAATATTTAAATATGTTTTCCATATTATTCAGACAGGATATACTAACATGAATATCGATTATGCATCAAACTAACATGAATTGAATTTACTTTCATAACATTTCATTCGGGTAGTACGTTGGAATATATATATATCAAATAGGAAGAATAATATTTATACATGTAAACTTTGCATAGGAAAATATTCTGAAACGAACAACAATAACGAATTTGAATATTAATAATAAAAAACAACTTGAATGTTGTAAATTGATCGAAGAATTACAGAAATTATAAAAATGATGAAAAATATATTGGTATTTTGGTATTACACAAAGAAAATTATCAAATCATGAAAGAGGGACAATTTTTTATTTTATTTTACACATTTGTTTTAATTTCGTAATACCGTCATTTTAAATGATCATGAAATTAAAAAGATACATTTTTTTTTAAAAAAAAATTGATATTTCTTGTTAATTTTTTAATAAATTAATTTCAAAATATCTTCGATACATTGAATAATATTTTAAAATTATCTTGAATAAATAATGCATAATAAGCCATTCAAGTCTTTTTATAAATGAATACGTTTAATTTTTATGGCAACCACTGCAAAATGTTATATTTATTATGTGAACTTTGTGACATTGAAATGTATTGTGACTAAAAAGATTTTTGCTTTTGCTTGGTTCCACAGACTGACTATCTTTGTGTCCAGTGGAGAAAATACTGCACGCCCCCTGGGAAATCTGACAGCATTGTGTTTAGTTGTAGCACGGCAACAAACTCCTCGAGACGCCAAACCATATATAAACAAGCTCTGACGGTGGTGGTACTTCCGTATGCTTTAAGAATACGAAAGGTGTAAGTACAATATAAAAAGAATTGTATCACATTTATTACTACGTAAAAATGACAAATGAACAAAAGAGAAGAAAAATCTAAAGAGAGTTTTTTTTTTCGTTGTTGATGTTTTATTTTTAAAAAGATATAAAATATCTCAAAAGAAAATAATATTATTTACATTTTATTTTGTTGAATGATTTTTTCTTTATGTTAGATGGAAAAAGAAAACATATATTATATAATAAAATAATTTTTTTTTCTTGCTTGACTTAATCTGTGTTAAAAGATTTTTTTATTATTAGAAAAGAAGGCTAATTTTTGTTATTTATATTTTGATATCTCAAAGTCTGTCTTTTAGAAAGTTTTAACTTTTAATCAAGACTTGATGCTTTCCCATTTCATTACCTTAAAACAATTTTAATAACATTATTTAATGTTTAATGCCACTGTTTTTTTTTATACAGAAATTATAGAAAACAGTAGTGCTGTTGAAATCTGGTATTTTTTTTTTTTAAATCCAGTTTAAACACTTCAGTTTAAAATTTTCAAGCAAACATATTTTGAACTATTTAAAATAACCAAATCCTACTTACTGTGAAGCTAACACCTGTTTGAAACAAGTTGCAGTTTTGTATGCGCTTTTCTCACACCTGAGAATCTGATGATAATGTATTTTAAGATAAAAAATTATGTAGAAATATCAGAGCAAATAATTAACCTTGATTTGCATTTACAGTCATGATTAGATAACTGGAATATTTATCTTAATATTGTTTGTGAAATTCGAAGTGGCGGATTTCATATAAGGAAATAAGGATTCGTATATATACAAATCCTGATTTCATATGACAGAAATCACAAGCAGATTTTTGTTGACCCGATATAAAAACCAGTTTGACAAAACAAATCACTATATCGATGATATGCATACTTTTACATATTTATTTAAACATACGTGCAACAAAGAAATCAGTAATAAAAATTAAATTTTTTTTAAATATAAATATTACAGAAACGAATTTTAGTATAAACATTGAGTTTTTCATTTTAGTTAAAAAGTCAAGAAAAACACAAGATATTTAATTTTATGGAAATCGTAATTTTTTTCACCTTTTTTTTCTTCCTTGTGCCTAAAATTAGCATATAAATTGTTTTATACCCAAGATTAATCTATAAAATAAAGGTATTTTTAAAAGAAAAATGCTTAAGTTAATTTATGTAACCAATTAGAAGAAAAGGAAACTATTCTTTTTGTTATCAAACAGTTTTAAAAAGAATTACATTAAGAAAACAGAAGGTAGCAATTCAACTAAAAATAAGCAAAAACACAATTTGCTTGCGAATTTATTCTTAAATTCATTCTTTCATTTTGTCTTATTTGAAATATACATCACACAAATCGCAACTCCGTTTACTAAAGTGAGTTGAATAATATGTGTAGAAAATTAAAAATACAGATCTATGTAAAAGATCAAATATTTCCAAATTATTGTTGTGGATAATTTGTTATTTTTGTATTTCTAACCCACTTACCACAGTCATGTTTTTTTTACTACACCATGTAACAGAGACAGTTACATATTATTAACTTCATTCTGTGATGTATTATGATAATTATTTGAATAATTAATGGACAACCTGCATGAAACGTTTTTATTTCAGAAATGAATAGAGGGTGCCGAATTATAATACTTTGATTTTTCCCATTTTTATTAAGGATCCAGGGAGGCCAACAGAACTTGCAGAATTTTCAGTAATTTTTAAAAATAGTTCCGGGACTAAAAAAATCGGGAAAAATCAGAGTAACATAATTTGTTACACTTAAAATTTGTTCATTTTTGAAATAAAAAAAAAAATTTAATGTCATGCAGGTTGTCCATTACGTCAAGGAACAAAAATCAGTACTTAGTGCTTACACATTGAATACACGTAAATATAATTTTATTTTGTTATCTCTTATATACAGGGACAATTAACATTTTCATATATTGGTCAAAAGGCTAATTATCAGCACGTCTTTCATTATCACCTCTTTAAAACTCACGAATGATATTAAACATGTAATGAAAATAATTTACCGTAGAAATGTTTATCCTTTAAATTTACGGTGGTTAATTTTTTCTATTATTCTGCATTGAATGAAATCTGACTATATAGCAATAACAATGACTTATAATTATCAGAATGAGCCAATAGACCATTATGAACATCCACCTAACGTATTCTATGTCAATTTACCATTTGCAGAAATACAAGTCAATGATTCTAATTAAATTTAAAGTGATATTAGATACTTACGAATGACACTACTATAAAGAAAAATCCCTACAATGTTCTATTATAAATTTTGAAGTACAATACAATATTTTCACCATTGTTTTATCTCCAGTATTATGAGTTTTTTTTTTATAAAAATATTCTGTAGTATGTCACAAGGGTATAGTGCCTTTTCAGTCGGTATATTGGAGATCGATAGTGTACGTCAGATTGCCGAGATTAAAACATCCCTCTCTCTCTCCCTCGGTCCATCTCGAATAATGATCATGCTTGAGGCCTGGTGACTTGAATGCTGCCTTCCTTGTTAGTTACATACACACAATTTTACTGAAAAAAAAACTAATATTTTTTCATGTTTTAATTAGTTAGGCATATTTTGTATTATACTAGAAGAAAATTTTAATTTTAAGTTGTCTTTCATGTAGTTTGTTATAAAAAAAAATAATTTTTGAATTTACCATGTGGATTTAAAAACAAATATAACTAACTGAAAAGATACTATATATTATAAATGAGGAAAGAAGATTTCATTTTACCGCAGATTTATTTTCTGAGAAAGTGGGAAAAAAAAAAAAAAAAAAAAAAAAAAAAAAAAAAAAAAAAAAAAAAAAAAAAAAAATCCAAAAACTGACTTCTATATGACATTAGTAAAAAAGATACATGTTTTGGGTCATGGTATATTAAAAAAAAAAATGTAAAACTACTTGAATAAAACGTAATGATGATTTGATAAAAAAATATTATATAAGAATATTAATTTGATATAAATATTTATACAACGCTTAGAATTTTTTCATTCAATGAACTTTTCTAAGGATGTATGTAAATATTATGCACTTGTATCATGTGATGTATGCACTGCTGCAAGTGCAGTAATGACTTGACGTTTTTCACATGGCTTGTTTACCTAACACTCTGCCTGATGAGTTTTATGTCAACTTTGAGAGATAATTATAGTTTCTACTGTGTATATTTTTACAAGTGTAGTGAATTACATGAATTATTTTAATTAGATGACACAATTAAAAATAATAAAATATTTTAATTAATGTCAAGTCACACATGACCTTATTTATAACTTGTACATCCACTGTACTCGATAACTGTAATTTTTAAATAAAAACAGTATAAAGAAATACTAACTGAAATTTAATTTAGTCACGATATAATTGTCATTATTTATGTTTTAATTTAGCAGTATCTATATTCATTGGTTAATTTTATATACGTATTAATTATAAAGAAACATAAAACATATAATTGAGATGAATGATCTTTCAACTTTATTTTTATTTACGACTGGATGTTTGTTTACATCACATGGATTTTTTATAGCAATTAATAAACACAAATATGAGTTGTTTTATTATTAAAAATAATATATATTTCGAAACTTAGCATAAAATATAACAGTCTATCAATATTTTCTACAATACATAATGTTAAAGATATTTGCATAAGCCTCTTATGTTGCATGTTAAGTTATGAACGTGTCAGAGCATAAGCCAAAATCTCAATCATGGCTTGAGAGAGACAGAGAAGTAGCAAAACGGAGTAAGAACGAGGTTTGAAAACTTTGTAAAGATGTTGACGCTCGTCGTTTTCCGCTGTTGTGCCTTCTCACCTGCAATCCTCCCTCCATACCTGTCCGTATGTCTCCACTTGAATTTGACTTTGACTGACGTACCGTGGTGTCGGTGGTCATTAGCCGTAACTACACCCCACGAATAGCCAGCACTAACAAAGTTTAAACTTACGTTATCGTGAAAATGAGAAAACTTCATGCATAAAATTGAAAGTTGTTAAAACCAATTTTTTTAATTAGTTTCTTCATAAAAATAAAATAATTAAAATGTTCTTTTTACTCGTAATTTTAAGTTTATGACTACGTGAGTCTAAGTTTTATGTAATGTTACTTCTTTCAGAAATTGTATTCAGTAAATAAATTTATCTGTTAGATATTAAATTGAAAGATGTTATTAAATGTGATTTATTTATTCATTATGTATACAGTTTTAGTTAAAATAAGTGCTTAAAGTCACATAATAAGCACTAATATTTCACTCTGCACTCTCTGTATACTTAATGTTAAAAGATTATGCCATGAAAAATTCAAATGTTAATCTAACTCTGCAGATCAAATAAAATGATATAAAAAGATATTAAGTTTCAACTAATTTTTTTCTCTATATATAGTCAATAAGTTTATCCTTTTAAAGTCTGTTAATCTGTATGACCTACATAACATTTCTCCCAAGCAAGCTCAATAAAGTTTTTATGAACTTCATTGCTTCTATATGTACAAGGCAATATACAGCTAGCTACTAGTAAGGCGCCTTATAAAAGTAGAAAAAAATGAACCTGCCAGTTAAAAGAAAAAAAAAAACAAAAACAAAAAAAAGTTACCAAAGGCAAATTTCAACTACTAATCTAATGTTGTTATTTTTCAACATTCTCTTTACTGTATATAATCTTTTTTTTAGATAAAAATGGTGGATTTTTTTTATAATCATTCTTTTGTCAGTCACAGGACTAATTAATGAATGTTATTTTGCTATTATAATTGAAACAAAAGAGCTTTTTTATTGTTGTGTTATATTATACCATTAATATATTATCCAGGGAATCATTTGTAGCGAAACAAAGTGAATTAAATGAGAAATATTGTAGAACAAAAAATTCTGTTATATTTAATATTTTTATTAATTCTTACTTTTTTATGGAGAAAAGTGGGCATATTTATTAATTGTACATCACTCTTCGTAAATATATGTTATAAAAAATCTCGAATTTAATCATAATCGTTCTAATTATAATTCTATCAGAATCTATTATATAATATAATCTATAAATACTAAAGTTTTCTCTAACATAAAATTATTTTATATTCTTACAAAAATGTATTAACCGTGCTGCATGCTTGTTAAATTTCTGTAACAAGATTGATGAAAAGTTTATTACAAATTGTGTGAGTAAAAATCGTAAAACGAAAACATGACAGCAATTTAAAAGTATATTGTCCGTAAAACGGAATGATACACAACTAAACCACAAGTTATTTCAATTATTTCATTTCCCATGTCTATATAAAGTAGTAATGACTATTTCATCCTTTTCATTATGGTTTATGACGCATCATAAAATTACGTGGTAAAACTGGATTGCTTTAGCATGATGACGCAAATATAATCCAGAAAAAGGCAACATCATCAACAACATTGGCTTATGTTTTGGTGATATTATTTTAGTAATAATGTCAAACTTAATATTGCTATGAATGGTTCCATATAATTCATTACATTATGTTAGTGTTTATATAATAACATTATTAACATAATGACGTTATCATTAATTGATATTAGTTAGTAATGACATTAGTGTAATATTATTAATTAAATTATAAATATGATCGGTATATTATATCGATAGCTTTATATACTGAAGCGACAGCTCTGCATATATTATGAGCCTGCAGTGTTGGTAAATTTAACAAATTAGTAGTTAACAAACTACTATAGGACAATTTGCATGTTTCCCCTGCAACTGATAAAGTAATAGAGGCTTCAAGTCAGCTGATTTTGCAGTGTTCCCACCGTCCTATTCAATAAGTTAAGGAGAATAAATTCTTGATTCATTATCAGAAGACCCCTAAATGGCTAAATGGGGAGGTAGGAGATGGTTGCAAATTAATTTCTAACATGATGGCTCAAAAATTTCCATCAGAGGACACTTGAATATTATATTTAATAATTACTTTCCTAGTAGGACAATCTTTTTACTGTACGTAAAACTTCAACGGCAAAAATGACAGCCTAGGTTTTTAGAACGCACCTTAGCATAGTTATGAAACGATCGATTTGTTTAAATAAATAATATAATATGGATTAACTTAATTTGTATGTCTTGTTTTGTTGTTTAAGCTACACACAAAAAATATTTAATAGGTATAAAGCCTGTATTACAAAATTACAAATACACAGTGCAAAAAATATTCTTCTTGCACCTACAAATTTCTCTGCACAACAATTTTCTGAAAGTAATTTATATAGTTTGAAATAATAGAAATGACGGTATTTTGTTTTTTAAGGATAAACCATGAAATTTTAATATCGGTTTTATTATTTTTCAGATAAATTGCTTAATTTATGTTAAAAATAAATAGTATAAACGTGAATATAAAAATATTTCTTATATATGAATGATATTATGTATCGTCACCTTGTTCGAAGAATTCAATGGCGTTACTGGCATCTTTTGGAGAAAGATACTTTCAACTCTACAAAACGAATAACTTTAAAAAAAAATACACTTCTCTCACAGAATTTACAGAATTTACCTAAGTATTTACTTTTGTGTAAAACAGTTCTGATATATATTTATTTTTCTCAATCACTCAACCAACAACGATAGTTTTTGATAAATATTTAATCACAAAATTGATGTGAAAATCCTTGAAGTATTTTTTTTTTAAAGTGACAAATTTAACAAAACATACTTGACATTTTCAATCAAAAACATGGAATGTAGGTTAGAAATTTATAGAGTATGTTATAAAGCAAAGAGATTGATAATAACAACAAAACAAGTACATCTGTAATTACAGTAAGTAATTAGCAATGATGAATGTACACTACACTGCACAAAGGAGCTTCATGTTGTTTGTGTTTTGACTGAATGTATATTTTGTTATTACTATCATTATTTAGTGTGCTCAACATCGAATAACAAGAATGTATATTCTAACTATATATAATATAATATATAGGTATACTGTATATAGTAATGACGTGTTCATACAATACCACGACGGTCATTTGTCACTATTGCCTGTTTTCAAAAGAGCTCGTCAAAAGCCTTTATTATATGTGTAGAAAAATATTTTATTCATGCACAGCTAGTATAATTATTGTCATGAATAAAAATAAAGAAATACAATCTTCATTATTTTGTATTGAAGAAATGAATAGAGCAAATATAACACGCTACTGTTCATATTTTTCTAGTTTTAGTTTTATTTTAACAAAAAATAATAATGTTAACTAATTTGATACTTGTTCTGAACTTCCAATTTTTCATTTTCAATAGGAATTTATTGAATTATATATTTATTATTTTTATGGTTCTAATCTGTTGGCTCTTACGAGCATGACCAGGTCAATTTCCTCAGGATTTCTGGTGAGGTAAACAACCCCTGGTGAAGTCCCCAGTGAGACCCTAAGAGTTTCCAGGACATGCATCTTAGAGGGAGTCCTAATTCCTCAGAGGTTTTTATTAAGCAATAACTTATTTTAATGGAAGAAGGTCCGTTTAGAACAAACTGATCTGTAGGTGATATTTAAGGTCTGATGAATTTATTTATATAGACATATAGTATGCAATCAGTATTTTTTTACTCAGTGTCAGGTTAAAATAACTTAGATAACATATCTTTACATAATTTTATTCTATTCGTTTACAAAAAAAAAAAAAAAAAATAATAATAAGAAAGTTGCAGATTCGTCAGTGACAAATTTAAAATATATATATATCTGACAGTGTTCAAGGTTGATCATAATGCAATTTTGCCTTCAAATAGTATAATTTTATTGTATGAACATAATGTATTCACATCGTATTCACAACATACTGTATTCTGTATCAATTAAAACACACACACATTAAGAAATTTTAAGACAATATGACATAATTATAGCATAAAACTTTACAGCCTTGAAATGGATCTGATATGATTCATATAAATTATGTTTTCGAGATAATGAGATTTACAAAAATGTTGCCAAATACATGAATTTTAAATTTTAACGTCAAAATTGTGATCATTTTTTTATATTATTAATTTCGATTTAAACAGATTATTAGGCAAGCTATTTCTTTAATAAAAAATGAAATACAGTTTACTATATAAGAATTTAAAATTTATAATTATGAATTTTCCATTTTTGAAATTTAAAATTTGTAATAAAAAAACTATTTTTTATAAATTTTTATTATTAAAGAGTTAAAATTTGTCAAAATAACGGTTCGATTTTCGAATGTCATTTATTGTGTATATATTATAATAAATTTTATGGTGATGCTATCTCATTGACGAATGCATATTCACGCGCGTGTTTCCGTTTACATAAAAAAACTTTTCAATTTTATTCCAATAGAGAACGGGTGCGTCTTCCCGAACGAAATACGTTATTTCTCATAAATCACAATACAATTCGATATTCCTTTGAGACCGTACTAAAGATACATCCGGATAAAAAATATATTTCAACCTCAAAATTCTACTCTGACATCACTAGGAAAAATAAATATTGCTATTTCTTCTCTCATTCTCAGGGATGTATTCAATTTTTTTTATATAACATTTTTATTTCGTATCACTGTATATATAGTTATATATATTAATATGGTTATTTTTCCAAGAACTATTTCACACATTCTGTAATGACACTCCTTGCAAGGTGGTTTGAAATCATACTTGGGAGATGTTATCGTTACAGCTGAAATTATTACTGTTAGTAACATTTTAGACAAAAGAATTATTACAATACGTTTAGTAGCCTGAAGTGTAAGCTTTCTAGCTTTCGTATTCATAATTTATGCCTATGAAACTTTGCAGAGGAACAAAATTTGAAGTCAAAGGTCAGTCAATAACTGTCTACAAAGTTTCAAGGTTGTTTTGTTTGCAGAAAAAACAAAAAGCAAGCTCACCGTTGGCTATATCGTGAGATTTTTATGTTTTGTATTATTTAAATATTACGCAAATTAGCGTACTATAATGAATAAGATTACATTCCCAAATACTAAAATACAGCACACTCTGTTATTCTAATAATATTTAAACATATAGCTATGTAATTGTTATGTACTTAAATGCAACAATTCTTGTAAAAACATTTCATGTTGTTATATTATACATATTCATATATTTATTTTGAAAAGGCTTTAAAAGAAAATGAGATTATATATGTTTTTTTGCAATTGTTACAAGATAGTATGCACACATAATATGGCGTATTGAGCACCTTTTCATCATTTCCAACACGTAATTTCTTTAAAAAAAAAAAATAGAGGGGATGAGCTTTAAGGCAGGAGGCCTTGAAAAGCAAAGACTTGTGAAAACTTAATACGGGCGTTTACCTACTGGCCCTACTGCACATGATGCAAGACTTATGGCGAGAGCTGAAGATGCACTTCGACCAGTGCTGCGCCGCCAAAAGTGCCCCTACTGAAAGAAGAAGCCCTAAGAGGATTCCATTAAAGAACAGAGCCACTGAATAATCAGGAAAGTTTAAATTTAACAATTTTAGGGATTTACGGTCTCTCCTGAAGGCTGGAAGTGAAGAGTAGAGACTGAAGTCTCGAAAAAGATATATTTTTTGGTTCCTATTTTTTCTGGATGAGAACCATAAGATCAACTTAATTTCTGTAGAAAAATTTAAATATCATAGAAATTCAAGCTGCAATTTGATGTATTAAAAGTATGTTTTATGTTGAATTTTTTTATTTGCGCCTAAATATGTCAGAAATTTTGTGCACATCCTGTATATATATATGTGTGTGTGTGATTTTCTCTAGAGGTATTATAAACCTCTTTGTAAACCAGTAAGAGTGAAGATTTAAACTCTCTCGTAGATATGCCAAAGAGAGAGAGAGAGAGAGAGAGAGAGAGAGAGAGAGAGAGAGAGAGAGAGAGAGAGAGAGAGAGAGAAGTATATATAATAAAAGAAGGCGGGACGCAACCGGTCGACTAAGCGTGTTTTGTGTCTACGAATATTTTGTGTCTGCTTTTTAAAAGAGGATAAAAAAAAACACAGTCAGCTTTCTCCTTTGAGCTTGAGATTCCCAGTAACGTGCTGGACACTTTTTGTTGCGTTTACGTCCATTATTGAAGATATCCTTTTGTGAGTGCAGACTCATCGGTATACTTGTTTTCTCAAGCATGTGCATTTTCTTTTGTAGTGAAATTGTACTTTGATATACATTATTTAGCAAATATTTAAAGTGTAAATTCATAATTATACTGTATTATTATACTTATTCTGCTTCAAATTATGATGATTATTAAATAAGTAATTAAAATTTTAGATTTATTACTTAAATATGTTATAAATTTTACTTAATCTTCAAAGTACTTAACACCTCTTTATCAAAATTGATTAACAAACTTCCACTATTTTTTTCTCATTATTTCATGATAAGTTTGTGGTAAAAATCTGGCTTATTTTTCTCCCAGTCGTTTGCGCGTGGAAGTCAATTTAGCGTGTTGTTAGCAGCAGATCCTGGGTGTTCTTGACACCTCCCCCCCCCCCCTCCCGTCTCGGAGCCTCCCACGTCCGTCTGATTGTTTCCCTGCGGGCCCGCGTCCCTTCTCCTCCCTCTTTCCCGCCCTTCTTGCCAGGAAAAGAGATCGAAAAAAACATACAGGAAAAATAAAAATGAAGGTACGGAAAGAATATCGCCACTTTTTTTTTCTTCTCTCGGGGGTATGATCGACAATAAAACTGAAACGTGACCCATTATATATCTAACTACTTTATTCCTATAATATTGAAAGAAAAAAAAATCTGTGTGATAACATATATATTTTTTAGTGACATTATCCATTCAAACTTTTTTATTGAAATAAAGTTTACCATCACTATCACATACATACGTAAAATAAATATTTTATATATTTATGAATTGATTGGAAATTATGTAATAATTTTACTTGCTACCAAAAAATAAATAAATAAATAAATAAATAAATAAATAAATAAATAAATAAATAAATAAATAAATAAATAAATAAATAAATAAATAAATAAATAAATAAATAAATAAATAAATAAATAAATCTTCATTGTACCAATTTCACTGTACTATATATTTCTTCATACAACATACATAAATATTTAGTGCATTTGAAAATTATTTAGCTAAAATTGACACCATAAAGTAAGTAGTGAACCTGGTGGTAATAGCTGAACTACGTGCGCAAATCGAGGCTCCCTTTACTTGATTTAATATTGAAAATGCCCTGACAGCAGCCATAGAATAATTTTACAGAATTGACGACACCATAAAAGTAAATGTCCCATACCTTCAGACCAATAATAAAAATATATTTAATCTTTATGTCTTTCATATAAATTTTGTAATTTTTGTGATTCCTAATATAGGTGTTGCCGTATCCTCTATGGAAAGAGCCAAAATTTTTGTACGCAACGTCATCTATTGGGCCTTTATGTACTCAATAAAAAAGCACGTATTGCTATGAAATTTGAGGACAGAAGAAGGAGAAAGTTTCTGCAGGTAATTTTGTGACTACATGAAATGTAACTTAAGTGAAACGTTTCCCGTGTTAAAAAGTGGAGAGAAATCTGATAAAAGGAAGCTGTCTCTGGAGTTGCAATGTCACATTTAAGACACAGAGTCTCACGTTTCCACTTTTCTCGAGTACCTTTCAACCCATCTGACGAACAAGTTTATATTGTTTAAATATTTATGGAAATCCTGAACGAGGAAATAATTTTAAAAAAAATCTTTTCCAAGCAGTTTCACTAGAAAACTTTGTAATCGTTCGTTCAAACTGATAATGTATATTAGGAAATTATTTCAAACAGTTGTATAAGCAAGTAATATTATATTTATGCATGTTTAATAATAAAAAAATACTATAAAAAACTATAAAAACATAGCAAAAAAACAACAAAAAATTAATAAAAAAACGGCAAAATCTCGGAACTACTCATACTTTTTTTATTTTGTTCCCTCGTATTTACTATTAACTTACGATAAATTACTTTTATATTCTCTGTCCTCTTTTTTTTTTTTTTTTTTTTTTTGCAATACTTGACAACATTATGTCAAGATGGTACAAACAGAGCGTGATTATTTATAAACCTTCTAGTTACGCCATCAAGGTATGCAACCAGAACGTCAAATATGCACAAAATGTTGCATACTTGCAGGCGCAAATATGAATTAAAAAGAAAATTCAAAGAATGTTTTGTCATAGTGTGAGAAGGCTTATAAAGGAAAAAAAAAACACACCCTGGGTAGTTTGGGAGAGTTCCAAATATATCAATGAATATATTAAGAGTTCATGCATGAGCTTCAAAACTTGGTAACTGACATATTTACGTTTACATAAAACATAATATAAGTCTGTAAAAGTATACGAATACATAAATATATCATAATTATAGTGAATGTACACTTATCGTCTTGGAAAATTTCCCTTTTGCAACCTTATTAATCAACATGCTTTCTGTTATTTTTACGGGGAATGGTTATGGTTATAATAAGAAGGCTACAGAGGGAAATTTTTCAACGAGTTTACATTTGGTATAATTATTTTATTACTTTGATGGACTGTTTGATATCCAAGAAAAACGGAAATTTGACAACACTTTTATTCAGTAAAAAAACTTTAACTTGGGGGGAGAAAAATATAAAAGTATATACATGGAAGATGTAATATTACGAAATTGGTTATATTTTTTATTATTTCAAGTTAATAAAAAAGTACAGAAAATATTGATTCACTATAAAATTGTATTTTTTTTTTAATTATTTAATGAACAGAGTCAGTGTTGTGATGACGCAACTCTTAAAAGCTTTACAAATGAAAAAAAAAATAAAAGTTTTGAAAGTTTGTGTACGAACTAAACAAAGTTAAATATAATTTTAATAGAGATATTTCTAAAGTGACAAGCTTGCAGTTATGACATGTGTCAAGCTGTTACTCTCCGGAATTAATAAACATTATATCTCCACAGCTTTCATAGTGAAATGTAAAAAAAAGTCATAGATTTTTTTCTATGTAGGTAGAATTGTTATTGCAAAATGAATCCACAATATTTAAATTTTTTTAAAATAAATACTAAAAATAGTAAAAAAAAAAACTTGTCGTTAAATTTTTCAGTACTTTTTATTTTTAAATCGTTACAATAACAATAAATTTAGTTGTAAATTAGATGATACTTGTTAAAAATTATTTACTAATTAAACAACACTAATGTAAAGAGAATTACGAGTTTACAAAACATCCGTGTTATTGTGTAGAAATAGAAACATAACTTTCTATAGAAATAGAAAATTAATATAATTGTAAACATATTCTTGGAAGAAAATGTTCACACCTCTTCACACGTATTTCTAGTTACATGTTAGTTATGGAATAAAATAAAATTAAACTCAGTTATAGAAGCGTGAAAGAAACAAATGAAATTAAATAAGTGAAGTATTTAAAATTTTACCTAACTTTAAAAAAAAAAAAAAAATACATACTGTCAGTGTTACAAAATATATAATTAACTTATTGCTTAATATATGTATTATCCTATTTCCTATGTTTTTAATGTGAAGAAAATGTAATTTTCAATTACTTTTTTTTTTTTTTTTTTTTTTTTTTTTTTTTTTTTTTTAAATTAACAACTTTTTGTAAATATGTGATACTTCATTGTTGTTATTTTCTAAGCATTTCTTCATAAAAATATGAAATCACAGAACAGTTACTATTTTGAAAATAACAAAATGAATTAAATGAAAAAATGTATATTAAATAATATATTATACTGTATAGCTTGGTTTCACATTAAATTTCATGTTAGGCAAAAATAACAAAACACCACCTGCCATCAGGTATGGACACAGATCAGGCGGCAACTGCTATATCACGTCAAGAAGCTAAAGTTTACACAAGTTTGGCATATAATTTTGCAAAGTTATGCACATGAAGAGCTTG
The DNA here is from genome assembly GCA_949825025.1 of Siphlonurus alternatus. Taxonomy (NCBI): domain Eukaryota; kingdom Metazoa; phylum Arthropoda; class Insecta; order Ephemeroptera; family Siphlonuridae; genus Siphlonurus; species Siphlonurus alternatus. The sequence continues at coordinate 20,224,341 of OX463781.1, read as the reverse complement.
TCTTAACAAATTCCAGACGGTAGGTTCCAGTATTTTTACCAAGAACTGTACATTGGGTCTGCCAAGTCGAGGACAGACAAAGTGTGTGGTGAGATTGAGTTGTCTCGCGGCAATATCGCGGCCCATGCTTCTGTGACGGATGGGCTTGCTTGCTGCACCTTCTTTTTCCCTCACTGGTAACGTCGCCAAAACCGTAGTTGGTTGCTTTGCCTTGTGGAGCGAACATGAAGCCAATCTCAAAGTGGCGAATTTTAATCGAGGGAACCAGCAGCGTGAGAGATAAAAAATAAATATACTTCTTTCTCCTCTCTCAGTCATTCTGGCTCCCTCTGCATATCTTATTTTCTTTTTCTTGTTGGTAATTCCATCATTCTTCTAATATGCTGGATTTCTCATTACTTCTTATGTTAGATTGCTTTTCCACTAACTAAGAAGTAGTTAATACTGCAGTAAATAAAATTAGGTAAATTAGTAGACCAGTAAATAAGCTGGAAAATTGTATATATTTTACATTTAAAGTTGTTTTTATTACAAAGTATCTTTGTATCAATTATTGTAAGTGTTGTATAGCTAATTCAATATTTCCATTTTATTTGAATTATTAAACATTTTCATATTAAAGTGCAGCAATAATATATAAATGACCATATATATATATCTGGTCATAACAAACCTGCTGCAGCCCGGCAGCAAACCGAAAGGACCACTTTCATGGTATATAGTATGCTAACTGTATTATCAAGGTTGTCCTCACAAAGAGCATAAAAGATAAAGTTAGGGTCGACCTTTGAGACAATGGTCTCATTCATTTTAACATCTTTCTCCTGATTGTGAGATTATTTATTCATAAGGGTACGACATTATATGAGATTGGCTGCTTTATGGCACGGTTATCTTTTGAACATATCATCAGCTTTGTTTTTATCAGTGGTGTTACTAGTTGGAGAGGAGTGAAAAGAAATATGGCGAAAGATTGAGCTGATTTTAACAGTAAGTGCATTTTCAGTGTCACATAGGTCAATATAAATTTCACATATGACATTGCATGATTATCTAATGTTAAGAAGTTGAAGATTTGTTGTCATGAAGTTCTAAAATATAAAGATACAGATTTTTTTCAAAGTTAGTAAAGATCTTCAGCACTGAAGCAAAATTCGTGCTCATTAGATGTACAAAGCTCGATTCACAATGAACTTAGCATATATTTTACTCTAGAAATGTTTAGTAATAAAAGTTAATATCAAATTCCATGCATTACTAAAGCGAGTATTAAATCTGGTTCTATTATAAATCTCTCTTTTAGAAGCTGAAATCTATGGTAAGTTCTTTGTAAAAAATATTCTCCATAGTTTGTTGATGGCAAAGACTAAAAAATGAATTTGCTCAGCTTACTCGGGTATGGTGAGAATTATAATTAAAAATACCATTTATTATATATATACAACCTTATTACCTTATTAAATACAGTATCATTTTATCATGTTAGACAACTTAATAATAATAATAATAAACTATTACAACAATCTTTAATTAAAAGTTATTACTCAGGAAGATGTTTGAACTTTAATTTAAAATAAATTTATATAAACATTATTAAATTCTTGACAATAAACCTTAATTAAATAAAGTTATTGAGAATATATATTTAATTATAAAGTATGTGTATATATCTTTTTTAAATCTTAATTAATTTACAACACTAGTGGTGCTTTGCATATATTTAATACATACTTGTATTGCTTAATTTGACTTTCTAGACTTCACAAAAAAAAATTCTTAAAAGTGCTTCAGTATGAAGTGGATGGCGAGAGAAGAAGTGAATAACCTTACAAACTTTACGACTGCTGGGATAAATCTGTGAAACTCAGTGAAGCTGCAAATGACTCCTTCACGTTGTGATGAATTTATCACATAACATCCCACTCAACAAGAACTTATTCATACTTATATTTTTAACCATTAGTTAATGAGACTTGAAAATGTTGCTACCATTCAAATGTATCATGTTACTATACGTGTTTAATTAAAAAAAGAAGAAAAAAAAAAATACTTTCTCAAGTATAATTAGGAGTAAATGTTTGAAATGTCTCTTTATTTTATTTTAAATATTTTGGGCAGCAATTTTTTTTACAAAAGCCGTAAAGTTAACAATAAGTTGGAAAAACAACTGAAATAACCCATATATATATATATATATATATATATATATATATATATATATATATATATATATATTACAAACAGACGAAACAGTTCTGGATTAGTAGAGAGTTAGAATTTAAAGAATGAGATCCAAAACAAGACAAATTATATTTGAGATTAGACGATTATAATGGTCCCTCCCCCCATTTTTTTAAAAAAATATTTTTATGTGCACACTTCTCCCACTCTATTTTGTTTTATTAACGATGAATTCACACATTGCAAAAATATTTCAAGTCCTTCAAAGTTAAACTGAAAGAAAGTGAGGTGAATGAAAATTTTTGTTACAAATTTGCTCACAGATTTTTATTTAAATAAATCTTTAAATAATTGTATTATTGTTTCATCCTATTATGCTAAACATGGCTTGTAACTGAACCAATATGGATGCCGTCATGCAGTTTCTGTAACTCTGGATCTGACATCACAAACAAGGGCCTAAAATGAACACCTTTCTGGTGTTAAAAATTAGTCCTCCTGGTTCGGAAGAAACCCACCTAACCCAGTCGCATTAGTATAGAAATAAAAATTTAATTTTATATAATTACATTTTTTGTATTTTTCCTTTGTCGATCCATAAAATATCAAATTTCAATTACATTCACCCACACCCACTGCTGATTCAGTTTTGCGACTTTTATTTTATTTATTTATTTTTCACAAGAAAAATAATTGCTTTCAATTCCTTTGAAAATGGATGGGAATTTAATTGCAATACGATACATAAAAAATTTTATGTTTAAAATAAGTAAAATTCAATACCATATCAATGAACACAGGCTATATACAATTACAAATATATATATAATTCTAAAATGAACATTATCAGAGAGGGTTGAGAAGTATATAGCATGATATATATAATAGCATCTGATCCTGGCATAAAAATATTTGGCCCTATTTCCACCTAGTGTTGTAATAATAAAAAAGTATTAATTTTACAATGATTAATGGGTGCGATTCACGCAGCAGTTAACCAGGTTTCTAACCACGTTTAACTATACTTGTTTTTCGTGTTAAACCACCTTAGTTAAACGTGGCTAAACGTGGTTAAAAACCTGGCTAACTGCTTCGTGGATCGCGCCCAATATTGCTTCTTTATATGTTTAAAATAATGTTAACATGATAATAAAGTTTAATTTATAAATCCTTATTGTAGAAATACCACAACACACTTTCTCTAATATTCATACTATTTTGTATAATATATAAAGAGTAATAGTGGCTTTTACTTCAGTTCAATTAGAGACCACTACATAATTGTATTACTTTGGTAAAATAGACGTACACTGTATATATGTAGTAAGTGGCTTGTCTAATAAAGCCAAACGAAACTAACATACTGTTAAGTTGATATGCGATATATACATATAACAGAACAAGAGGAGAGAAACGTAGATTAGATTAAAGCTTCTAACTAGTTGTGTATCTTGTATATTAAGCAACAAGCCTTTGCTCGTATTTAGAGTGTAAAGGAAAGTCCATTAGGATTTCTGTTGCTCCGACCTTCTCGGACCGAAATCCTTCTCCCTGTAAGTAAGATACGCACGTCAAAAGGCAAAGCAGCAGCAAGAATTAACTTCTCCTCTCTTAGCTCTAACTTTTCCGTGTCAATCTAACTCTGTGAACACTCAATTCAAACACTCCTGTTGAAATTTATGCAAATTATTTATTATGTTCTAAGAAAAGTACATAATCTTCTCAGATGGAAAAGCTACTTTATATTTAATGGAGTAACTCTTTAAAAAAAATTCCTTTTATTTTTGTTTTCGTATATTTTTAATAATTTATTACTTTTATTTGAAAAATTATTATTACTTTTTTTTTTATTTATTTTAAAATGTTAGCTTACTACAGCATATTCTGCTATTAGTGTAAGCATTCAAACTTAACAACAGTATTAACAACAGTGGGATACTAGGATAGGAAAGGAGGCAGCTGTGGCCTCGTGTTAAGGAACTGCCCCGGCATTCGCCTGGGAGAGACGATTAGATGGGAAACCACAGAAAACCATCATCAAGGCAGGCGGTACCAAAGTTCAACGTGAACTTTAGCACCTCCCGATACAGTGTTTGACTTTCAAGCTGCAGCCACCTGGAGAGCGCACTCAGGATCACTCACAAACTGGCAGGCAGTCGGGAGCGAACCCAAGCTCTAGAGACCATCCAGATTACAAGTCCGACACTTAACCAATCGTGCCACACTGTTCGGTTACAACAAAAAATAGACCTTATTATACTTTTGTTATTTTTAAACTAAATTAAACAGAATATAAAATAATTTATTAATATGAAAACATGTTAGTAAATAATTTATATTATTATATTTTACTATAAAACTTACACATTTTTTTTCAAAATTTAATATTAAAGAAGTTAGTTAAAATTGTAAGTCCTAGAACCTCATAACCACTGCAGCTTTTAGCAGAAGTACAAAATTGTCCGTGTTACATTTTCAAGCCGTCGTAGAAATGTGACAACTTCTCATTGCGGTGGAAAGGCAGGCACGGAGGGATTGCGGTTAGATATGGGCGTGGTCAGCAGCCAACTGTAACTGTGAGACGCCCGTCGTGGTCAAGATGAAGAAGTAAGTACTGCGGAGAACGAGCATAGTGCTTGCTCTTCTATTGATCCTTGGCCGTGAGAGTCATCCTCACTTTCTCTCGTGAATCGTTCGATACAAATAAAAGAACTTATTAGATAGCTACATTATGTATTTAACCAGAAAGCTTGAAATTGTACTGTACGATCTCTGAATAAACATATTAATGAAATTTAATATTTTTTTTTTCCATATTTCATTCTCTTTTTTCTCGGTCTTGATAAGTTCATAAACTTTAATTATATCCTCTTAAATTACCTTTACATTATATTTGAAATCAGTTCAACAATATGTCTATAATTATATAATATTATATGCGTATTTAACCTTTTCTGTCTCTCTGTGAGAGGAGGAAAGCTTTATACGCAGAGGTTTATTGTTGTGAGGAAGCCACTTGGTGTTGTGCTGCTTGCCGAGGGGTCTCCTTCATACACCGACTCCGTTCACCCGTACTCGAGAAACAATGGAGGCGGTAAACTCTAGTGGGAATCATTGTCAGCATCATCAACATCCAATCTCACCAGAGTTCAAGCTGAGAAGTCAAGAACCTCGCCCCGCCAGTTCAAACTTCCAACAAAAAGAACTCGTGACCTGAGTTGTTAATTTTTTTTACCTGTTTAATATTCTAACAAAGTGCTGTTACTTTCTATATAAAGGTGATTTTTATTAAATTAAAATTGAATTTCATTGATTTTTTTTGATAGTCAATTAAATAAACTATAAAGTAAGTAGTTTTTGTGTGCGTATACTATGAATGATGCTTTTAAAATTCGGCATATTTTTGATCCTAGTATTTCAAAAGACTTTTTTTGTCCTACCCTATACCAAGAAGAAGGGGGCAGAAACTACCCACTATATAAATCACTATAAATTAAAATTTTATTAAAGTTTTTTCTCAGTATTTTTTTGAGGAAATAATACATTGCTCGTTGGCTAAATAAGGATTATAATTTTTTTCAGATTTTTTGAAGCAGTATTTCACATTTTTTTCCCATTTTAAAAGAGTTGTGGGATATCTCAACCCTTTATTGGTAATTTTAGGGTTAAACAAAAATTAAAATTTAATTTAAACATACTTTTACTGGAGAATAATATATAAAGGTACAATTGATTTTCAATTTTAAAATATTTTAATTTTGAATATAGAATCTGAAAATTACTAAATTTGTCTCAAGCAAATTTTTTTATTTAAGTTTTTTACTTATTTAAATGCAATACTTTTGCAACGTGTGAAGATAAGCAGCTTTTCTATTTAAGTACCACGTTGAATGATAACTTAAATAGATATTATGCGCTTAAGTTGAAGTATATATCCCAGATCACATGCCAAAAGTTAGAAAAGTAGCAAGCTTTAAAAAGTTGAAAATGTCGCAACAGAAAAACTTTTTTTTTTTTTTTTTTTTTACTTTATCAAACAACTGAATGGCAATGCACTTGACATTTTGCTACAGAGCAAAGAGGCAAGAAGCAATACCGCAAAGAAGCGATACAATTTTGTTTGTTTCTTTTTTCCGTCATTTTTATGCCTGCATGACAGTATTGCTTGTGGCATGTTTTACAATTTTCTACATGAACAAACTGTAACATATAATTTTTTCCTTACCTCTAAAAAATATTTCAGTACAAAGGAAATATTTTTTCTGTAAACAAGACAATTTTTTATATTCATACAACTTGGGTTGATTGATAAGATTAAGGTATAATTTATGTATAAGAAGGTTTAACGTAAAAATGAGGATAACTTTGGTAGCAGCAGACATGCTAAGTTAAAGTATTATTTGTGAGTAAGTACACGGATTATATGATTGGTCTCAAGATTACAGAAAACAGATGGTGTGAAGGAAACAAAGTGTGGGAATCGACCAATTTGTCGCTAAACCTTTAGTCACAAGGATAAAAGAGTGAAGATGGAGAGAAAGAGAGAAAGAGAGAGAGAGAGAGAGAGAGAGAGAGAGAGAGAGAGAGAGAGAGAGAGAGAGAGAGAGAGAGAGAGAGAGAGAGAGAGAGAGAGAGAGAGAGAGAATTTCCAAAGTGCTGCTCCAGAGTTGCTGGCTGGTATTTCTCCCACACGTAATCGAGCGAGTTTTCATCATTTAGCTCCAATTTATTCTTGCCTCAAACGTTTTCTTCTCACCAAGGAAAGCAAGAGAGAGCAGAAAGAGAATTCATCTACAATTCCCTCCACATGGCTCAAAAGTATAAAACCTTTAGTCTACGCCTTTACCATCTACTAGACTCGCTGGTCCACTGAGCAAAATTCTGTCAGATATGCCTCTTCAATTTCATCAATGTTTGTGAGCCAACGAAGTTCTTATAAATATATAAGGTAATATATAATTAACTGTATTTCTCACATATAAAATCATATTTTTTAAACTTCATTTTATGAATATTTTAATATTTCTTACGATACTTGATAAATAATTTATATTAAAGATTTAATTTTGATGACAACTTAATTCTATTAATCTTGAATCACGTTGCTGGGTTTCAGTACGCTCCTGGGGCCCTGGCAATTACTCTAATGGTTCGCCTCGTCATGAAGGAGGGTGTAAGGCGGACATTGCACCACGATTTCACCCCCAAACACCCTCAATCTACCCCTCCCCCCTAAAAACCTTTTCTCTCATCCCCTCTCTGAATTTTACGAAAACCTTCTAACACTCTCAGAGCTTGAGCAAACTCCTACAAGTTTCTACAAGTAAACCTTTATATATATTATATATTTTAACGTTAACTTTACTACACCGAAGAAAAATTTGTGAATGTTAAATATTTAAATGTCAAGATTTATTCTTAATGTAACTTTTGTTTTGAAAGAAAAAATAGGTAAATAAGTTACAGTATACTGTATATAAGAACAGCAGCTAAATACATGTATTTTACAGATTTTCAAAATTATTACAACTTTACCAGCACTTACTTTTATAGAAAGTTCTTAATATTATTTTAGTTTTCCGTGTATCTAATTCATTTATACACTTTCTCTCATAGACTCAATTCATAAACTACTTATAAATATATAACTTCAAAACGAGAAAAGGATTTTCATCATCACCGTAAATTTTAATAATAAACAACTTTGTACATTAATCTTCTGTATATAATATATAGTATACTTCACTGATTTTAATAATTATTTTAAATTTATTCAAGCAGATTTAGTTAAGTTACAGACATACGCAATTCACTTTTAAGTAGACAAATAAAATTATATATTACCTTTGCTGTGGTTATTATGAATTTAAATTAATAAATTTGAGATTTAAATATTTTCAGTTGAATTATCTTGTGAGACACTAAATTGAGCTATGATATGAAAGGAATTCTAAAATTCATACTTTAATTTTATATAAAGGATGCGTTTTTATTGTGTTTGCTTACTGATATAAATAAACTGATATTACCTTAGTTTTAATTATTAATACACCAATAATTACTAACTCGCATACAGTTAGTAATGAAGTCATTTTTACGTATAAGCACAAAAGAGGATTAGAATCTGACACTGAGAGGTATTTATTTACATCGTAAGCTAGAAAAGTATACAAATTAGGATCTTGTAAATGTCAAATTTAATTATTACTAAACAGATATCTTCTTTGGAAGGTTAATTTTAATGTATTTGTATAAAATTTAAATAATAAAAATGAATATTAATTAGGACCCTTTTTCCGAGAATTTTATCAATGTCATATACACATTTCCGATTAATTTAAAATACTGTGATATTTTTATACTAAAAAATAAATACATTAAATAATATTCATAAACTTCCATTAGATTTAAAATTAGTTAATTGAAACCAGCAGTTGGGCTAATTTACGACTTCGCACCACTTCTGCATGATTGTCCAAGGGAGTGAGAAATATACACCAATATTTTAAGCCTACGTGGTCAATATATTATTTCATTAATGGAAAGTTAGTGTTAATGCAACTCACACTTGGGAATATTCATGAGGTATATCCATTAATCTTGTGAAAACAATTTTACTTCTTTCTAAGTAAGCTGACTTTACCTTAAATCCTAGAATCATCTGTATTAATCATTTCCCCCCTATTTCGTTTACGTAGTGTGTAGTATTAAAAGAAAAAGAAAAAAAAAGAAAGAAAGAGAGAGAAATATTGTGCGAAAGCGAAACAAGGGCAGTAAGGGAGAAAAGTCGTTAACTTGATTCGTGGTTGTTGCTAAAACTCGTGTTTTATTGCCTATTTTCTCGTACTAATGCCCTTTCTTTTGTTAAGACCCCGGCCCCTCAGTTAACACTACTCGTACGTCTAATCTAGACGTAGGATCGAGCGGTGTTCTTGGTAAAATGTGCTGAGATTTAGGTCGCGCATCATCAGCACTTTCTTCGCTTTTATCTTAAACTTGAGTAAGCAAAGAAAGAGAACAAGAGTTAATGAAAGATCTGCGTGAATAAAGTTATCTCTTCACTAATTAAACATCCTTGATCTATATTCTTTTACTTAATTAATTTTCCTTTGTATTACCAAGTGTGTAATCACAACACCTCACTGAATTTTCTTCTATAAATAGGCATTGTTTTATAAAATGAAGTGTCCTTTGAACCAAAAAGTCAAAAGTTTGTTTCTAACTATATAAAATTTGATTATTTACAGTATCACCTTCAAACCTACATATATTTATCAACACTATCCACCCTCTCTCTTTCTAATTAAAGAGTAAGGAACGGTGTTTTTTTTTCCAGTCTTGAAAATTTAAAAAGATAAAAAAAAAAGATAAAAAGAAGATGGAAATCTCCGCAGAAATAAATGTTATTATTTGTTATTAATTAGAAATTTAAAGATACAACTTAGAAAAATGGTCGAAAAACATATTATTCCATCTCTGATTTTTTTTAAACTTTATAATTAATTACATTTTCTTAAATTGTGAAGACAAAATAAGTTCAGTTATGACAAGTGTCAAATAGCAATAATTAATTAAGCGTGTAAGGAATTAGGCTTACAATGATATTAAAGTTTGAAGTATTATTTTTTGTTATTTTTTGCTTATTGTTATTAATTCATTTCCTCAAGAGTGACATTAAACCATTTCATTTGATGTAAATTATTACATTAACAAGAGAGGAGTTGTGTGGCTGCGGCGTGGTTACACGTCGTGTGAGAAGTGTCTTTTGTTTTTGTCGTGACATCAGGCGGTGGGTGCAGCCTGTAGTTATACTAGAGAGTGTCGAAGAGAGAGAGCAAAGAAGGGTTGAAGTCCCTACAAACTGAAGATTTATCACATCGCAACCGACGACACAGTACTATTTCTCCAACGTTCAAATTAAAGAACAAAAGAGACCATTATCGGGCTGGTGTCGTGGAAGGTTTATATTGTGTTTGTTTCTGATATACGAGCAAACCTCTCCTTTCTCTTTTTTACTTCTTTCTTCCTCGTTTTCTGACTTTTTTCCTACAGTCTACCCCGTAACACTATACAGGCATCACATATAAGATGGATTCACTATATAGGGTAGTTCGTAGTTGGAACCAAATGGATTACAAAATCCCACGATATACACAACACTCAGACATATGACATTTCTTAACTTTTATTTATTACTTTCTTTATTTTTATTAAAAAAACTCACTTTTTTTTTAAATTTTATTATATTATTATATGTAATAGTTTATAAGGCAAGGTATATTATATAAATCAATTGAGATTATATTAGAGAAATTTAGAGGTATTTATAAATAAAGCACATATATAGAATGTTTGTACTCAAGTAATTATGTACTTATTTTTTTTAATATCAAATCATGAACAGCTGTTACATATAATACCCGCAGTTTTATATTATTAAAGATATCACTCCCAACTTGAATTAAGATGTTAAACTACTTTCTCAGATCTTTATTCTTATCTCAAGAGTGTTGATTTTTGTCACTACCAATCCTTATTAATATTTCTGTAAATTCAATCATGTTTATAATACTCGTCACAAGGATAATTTTTTGTACTTGAGCGACATAGAACTACGGCTAATGAAAATGAACTTATGTATTATAGTGCTCAATCTTTATTTAATTATCTCCTCAGTGATTTTAAAAGCACAGAAAATATAAGAATATTTAAGAAGAGACTGAAAACTTTTGTGTTTGATATTAATGCGTTATATGAAACTGACAACTTTTACAATAGTTTTTTTATAAATTATTACACTATGTATGTTATGCTGACTTGTATATAGATTAATAACTATTTGCATTTGAATACTTAAAGAATGCTTTGGTTACAAATATTAATTGTTTGTTTTCTATTCGGTATATTTATCAAATCATATATAATGAGCATACCAGCAAAAGACATGAGATCAAATGTTATGCATTATCAATAGATATATGCCATTATCAACTTAATATTTTATCAATACTTGTTGCTTGTTATTTGTGCCTTTCTTTGGCAAATTATATTTGCTGCTTTTACTGAGATTGATACCCCTAAAAGTAAATATTGTTTGTTTCTTGAAGGTTTGGGGATATAAAATGTAGCCTACATCATATAATACGTCTGACCATTATTCCCCAGGGTGTTGCACTCGGGTATATTTGTTACGGGGGGGGGGGGGGGGCACGTGCGCTCGCTGCTCTACTATGACCTGACAGCGTCGCCTCAGACGACTAATGCACCAATGGTAACCGAGCAACATTGCGCCCTCTCTTCGAAGCAAAGTCCCTTTTAGCAAAATTAGTAAGAAGAAAAATGCGTAGAATTTCTTTTTAACTTAAAAAACAAACAACTACTGTGTTTATATTTTGAATTTAAATAACAAATTATAAGTTGAGCATTCAATTAATCCTACTGAATTTTAACTGAGTATATTACTTCAAAGTAAAGCTACCATTTTTATGTTAAAAAAAATGTTAAAATATTTAAATTAATCTATTTTAAGTAAAAGCTTAACTAAGTAATTACTTATTTCTATTTTATTTTAACACATTACTGTATAATGTACAGGTAACTAAAAATTTTTAGGAATAAAACAGTTTAATGTAATAACTACTGTTTTATACCGAGTTATGTATATTTTATAAGTTTAATTCCAAAGGGGATCAATAATACAAAATATAGGCAAAATATTTTTTTTTTGTTAAAATTAGACACGGGGGAGACGACTATAAAAAACGTTGCTAGCTTCATTTCGATGCTTAACAATTTGCCTACCTTCAAGGGGTCATAACAATCGACCTTCATCTCATGTACTATGTCTGTTTTATGAATAAACCAATAAACACATTTAAAAAAATCGACCTTCATCTCTAATGAATATTTTTAAGTGTTCTCAAAATGATCTCAAGTTCTTTAAGGTTATTATGTTATTATTTTATATCTGTGTATATTTTTTATGAAGCCACAATTGGGTACTTATACTTACCAATTATACGCTTGGGTACAACCGATTACACCAACCTGAACTTTCAGAAACCTCAACTTATGTGTTTTGTGAGTTCATACATAGAGAACGGGGTCGCCCACGGCTTTGAGATCCATTCTGGCATTAAATTTAGCTGTGACTGAGGGTACCTTCTCTGGAAATACTGTTATTTCGTGTAACGTTTTTACCCGTACGCTTATAAATATATGTAATTATTTATGTATAAAGAAGAGAGGTTATACAAAAATTAATTTTAAAAAACTGTGTAAATAAATATTAGTATCAAACAATGTAAAAATTTACGGGAAACACTTTAAATTTTGTGAAGAAATATTTATATTTATTTAGACCGTAATATATGTATACATAAAAACATATAGAAATGAATTAAAAAGTACAAATGTCGTATTAATTATGTAACTTACAGTTTAAATATATTCATAATTTACCAGCTTTGTTTTATATTCCATGCACATAAAAAATATACAACCATTAACATGTATTATAACGGATTGTAAGCGCTCGTTTGGGAAGTTACATACATTGCAGACAAGTTTTAATAGTGTTGCACTTTTTATTCAGCATACAATTATTATAAAATATTCAACCTCATGTATGCAAACATGTACTGTATATAGTCAAGTAAATGCAAACTGCATTTTGTTGCATAATAGAATATCTAATATATTATGCAGTACTTGTTAAAAAGAATCAATGATGCTTCGTTAAACTTTGAAAAATTAACTGGTCACAAAAGTCGACATGAAAATCAATCAATGAAGAGGAATAATAATAAAAAAAAAAAAATGTAATTTATTCAAAGCTTGTATAATACGTTGAATTTTTCTGTTCGATTAAAAAATATTTCATGATTTAAAATGTAAATGCTGAAGTCATCGTTAAAAACCATGCATGTTTGTTTTTAATTACTAGCATAAAAAAGTATTTAAAGAAGTTTTTATTTATAATGGTGAGGTTTACTACTCCACATCACCAGTGAGAGAGGGTAGATTTTTTTGTGGACACCCCATTCCAGTATTTGATTACTTAAATTGAGGGAACATGGAAACCTCAGTCAGGATGGTCGGTAATGCCGTCAATCACCTCCCGACTGCACCATAAGTGGACTTGGTTCTTAGCGCGATGACTACAAGCCATTGTCACTGCACCAGGTTTTGAACTAACGGCCAACTGATTACAAGTCAGTTCAAGCTACCACTGTGACATTGTACTCGGTTTACTGTTATAAATATACATTTATAATTGTTGTTGTAAGGATAATCTCGTTAAAAGTTTGGTGGAATGAGAGATTACCTTTGTACGCAAAGTTCTGAGGGGATCAACCGTGCGCTATCATCATTGTTACTTACAATTAGTATTCCGTATTTTAAGCTAATTATTCATTTACTTTCTCTCTACAATTTAAAAAGTACACTAGCTATGACGATTTTATGTATACTATAATTATATAGCAGGGAACTCGGCAATCATTGATCTGCTTGAAATTCAATACCCATGCATACATAGCTGCACGGAAGCTGCATTTGATACTCTATTATATCCATGTATTTATAATTTATTTGCCATGCATATTAAAAATAAAAAAAAAAACTTTTCTCTTTCAGTGGCTCTATGTAGGTAGTAAAAAAGCACTATGTAAAACCACTTCAACTAATAATTTATAAATTGTTTGCTATAATTTATAATATATGAGCCTGAGGACTCTCACGGTGATCAATAATCAATACAACTTATTATAAATGTAGCCATATCTATATAGTCACAAAGAACTTAGCATAGATTTAACCTAGAAAATTGTAGTACTAAAATCAAATTCCAGTAGTAAATCGTATACTAAATCCAATACTAAAATCTCTACTCTAAAAGCTATGTTGAATCCTTTAAACATAACCCCTGAAAAGAAGATAAAAAAAAAATTGAACTTCAGTAAAGTGCATGGATTTAATTTATTAAATTTATTTGTTTATGATCAGTGTGATCACCAAAACCTTTCTATGATTATAAATATTCTAAACATGAAATAATCTCATCATTCACTATTTAATAATAAAATTATGTAATTTCTTGGCATTTCTCTGTAATTGAACAGATTTTTAACAATGTTTTAAAAATAAATCAAACCTCATTTTTGTTTAGAGATACCATAAAAATACTAAATAATCTTCTATTGTATCGTAAGGTTAGAAGGAAGTTGTAGTAAAAATTGTTATGGTCAATTTACCTCGTTGCAATGCTGGTCGTAAGCTTTGTTACAACATTGCTAGATTATGCAAAGTGCTGGAGAGAGAAAGCACGCACATTTGTGAAGGTGGACCTTTCCGTAGTCTCTCCACGCTCGTTGCCTGTGGAGATAAGCTTTACCTCATAAAATTGGGACATCTTTATTGACCCAATATTCTTTATGTCTTTAACTATTACAAATATCATTTAATATTATAATTAAGGAAGTAACTGTACTTTAAATTTTATATATTAATTTAAAGTTTTATATGAAAATGCTTTTCATAAATTAAAAATCATTATGAACATCATTAATATTAAATTAAAAATAAAGTAGTACAACCTACAATCTTTAAATTTAATCAGTAAAAAATGAAATACTAGTTTTCATTGTGATTTATTTTTAATATAAAATAAACAGTTATCAATAGATATATTTTTATATGATTTGAATATAAAACGTGTTTTTACAGAATGAAAATTCAGTCATAAAAAAAAAGTGATTTTATTACTTAGGGTCATTTTTTTATTATTTTGTTTTATATTCAAGCTTGAAGCTAAATGAGAAAATGTGGGTGGATGATTGAGGGTGGATAGGATGCTACTGGTATTGGGAGATGAAAGGAAATGAAAGTTTTATTGGAACTGCTAGGACAGGAGATCAGCAGCCGTTCTCAGGAAACACACAGACGCCAAACTGCGAGCTCTCTCTTTGCAACAGCAGAAATACCACATTGGTCAGCACACTTGAAGAGGAGAAAAACTCTCTCAGAGAGAATAATCGGAAACGACTGTCGGCAGCAAAAATGATTGTTACGGAGGAGGAGGAGATTCCATTCTTATTACTGGCTTAAATAGGAAATTCTAAAAATATATCTCCATTTTTTTTTATTATTTTTTTAAAATATATTTTTACATAAAAAAATTAGTTTAACTGGATGATTTTTTTCTCTTTTTTTTTCAGGATAAAGCTATGTATATAAAATCTTTCTCTGATGCATTCTATTGAATTCAACAAAAGTAATCTCAAGTTTTTTATATCAAAATCGTATTCTGCACCTCCCCTCATATCGTTTCCCTCTCACCTTACTTTACATAATCTCTCCTTCTATCACACTGTGCATCTTACACACACTTTCTAAGCTATATATATATATATATATATATATATATATATATATATATATATATATATATATATATATATATATATACAGTACAAGATACATAAAAATTGAGAATTTAATAATTTTTCCTTATACATAAGTATATAAGTCTTTCCTTATAAGTATATTGAAATAAATATTTTTTATTTGAAATATGATATATCTATGTGATAAAAATCTAATTTGTATTTCTTTATTTAGTTTATATCAAAAGTTATTTATGTTTCTGTTAAAAATTAAAACTATATTTTTATTAAAAATGTTTGTCAGAAAAAAAACATATCGTGGGGGATTGTGGCTTCCTCGATTTAATGACTAATTAATGAATTTGTTTGTGAAGAAAAAATTAAACAACCATAGTTTTTTTTAGTAGGATATACTTAACTTTATTCCAAAAGCTTCAAAATTTATCTAGGATTATTAATAATAGTTATACATACTAAAAAAAAAAGTCAAAATTTTATTTATAAAAACTATTAATAATATATTTTTTTTATAATAAGGTTGTGTAAATGTGTACCAATACAAAATATATGTTTTACATTTTAAAACATTTCAATATAATTGTTTAAATTGAAATACCAGTAAAAAAAATATATAAATACTTTTATAATGAAATTTAATAGAGTGGACAAATGAAATGTACATCCATGAAAGTTTATTCATTGTCGACGTCATTTTATGCCTGCTTTGCTTGATGGTTCTACGTGGGTATTACTAAGAATCCAGTCAGCTTTATATATATAGAAGGAGGGGATTGAGAGTTAGGAAATGACATCTTTTTTTCTTCTTTGCTGTATACGAGAATATTCAAGTGTTATTGCTGAAGGAAATTGTTGTAGTATATAAAGCGTGACGACAATTGGAGCCTTCTTGCTAGCTGGCATTTCTTTATACATTTGTGTAGTGTATTCATGTCCTCGACTTTTCTGCTGCTGTTGTTGTGTCAAGTACTGCACTATCTTTGTGTCTAACGACTTCTTCATACAAACTGCATACATAGAAAAAACAACAACAACATAATACTTTAAATTCAAAGACAAATGTACCGGTACATACTTAATACTACACTACAGTATACATCTTTCAAAAAGTAAATATACAGTATTTCTAACTATTTTTCTCTAGTTTTTATTCTATATAATAACAATGGAAACTTTTATAACACGTCAGGATTATATATACATATATATTTTATATTAAAAAGTATATATAGTGTATCACGTTATTGAAAATTACACTTTATATAAGATATTGTGAGAATTGAAATTATTTCTCTCCTTGACATGGACTAACATGTTTGATTAATAATAAAGTTAGTTTTTATTTTTGTTCGACTTCAGCGCGCCGCCATTACCCCTGCAACATTCAAAGTTATGCAACCGCTCATGCTTATAAATGTTTATGGTTGCATAGCTTACAGGGATTAAGGAAAGTTTTTTGCAAGGATGAATCTAACTGTGGACATTTGGGATCAGTTACAATCCTTATATATTTGCGGACTGATGTTTGTAATGTTTTAACATTGTTTTCAGCGAAGATTATAGGCTGCTTTTCGTATTATTTTTATTAATGTTTTTAAACACTTAATTTGAAATATAATTCTACAAAGATTATTAAGTTATAGTTTAAATAAAAATAACATCAAAAAAAAATTGTATGACGCATATATTTTTCCTTATTTTTTTAATAAAGTTAGAATACAACATAAAGAAAGAGAATATGAAATTTGAAATGTATTCAGCATTAAAATTACAAAAACCTATTTTTAAAAAAAGGCATCTTATAATGAAAAGAGAAAGAAAAAAAAGATGGAGCTTTAGTAAAATTTGTCACTGACTTTTGATAAAGTGAGAAGGTGTGAGATAGGAATGTAAACCCTCCTCGGTTATAAGTACAGTGAGAAGGTGGAGAATAGACAGTGGTTTTCATCCCGTAGTACAAGCAAGATCGAGATAGCTGAGAGAGACTCACAAGGGCTGTTTCTTGCAAACGGTCACTCATAAATCATTCTATGTAGTAAGAGAGGATGCTTGTTTGATGCTGCTCAGCAAGGGAGAAGCTCGAAATCTCCATTTGTTTCTCTTTGCCATGCCTCCGCACGTATATTATCTTCTTTCTCCTCCGTGAGGGTAATCTATCGCTTTGTGTCACATGATATGTACCACCACACTCAACAATAAACCTGAAAATCTATGATTTATGAAAATTCCTACATTATGAAATATAAATTTTAAATTAATTAATTTTTTATGTGAAATTAGATGTCACTATAAATGTAAATCAAGTTAAAAAATCTCTACTGTAATTCTTTATTTTCTCTTGAGATTTCTTTGCTTTATAATGTGGTGTTACGTATGTTGTTTATATATATTATACTGGTGTTGATTTTTTTTCAGGCTACTTATTTTGTTCTTTTTTAATTATTTTGAAATTATTGTTTTTTATCAGACATTTTTTACATTTAAAAGCAGAAAGTTTTTTAAGCTAAGGTTTCTTAGACACAATGCATTAAAAGTTTCTTGGCTTCTCTTGTGACACGCATATCAATCATTCCGAACAGCAGAGTCCTCACTGCTGTCGCTTCATATCTTCAGAAATATTCCATTTCTTTGCTTTTTTATATACATTTCACGTCTTCAAATCAGTTTATAACATCATTGAATGTTGAATGACGATATCTGATTTTTAAACCAATTTTATTGTTGTACTATTTTTAATTTTTTTTTTTCAATCCATTTTTACCGGTTGAGGTACACTTAATTTATTCATTGTGAAATAAAATAAGGCTCAGGTGTTTCATCTTCTATACTTTTACATTGAAATTCGTTTTCTAACTTAAAAATTTACCTTAGAAAAAATTCTGAAACATTGAAATGGACAACATACATGAAAAATTTTTATTGCAGAAATGAATAGATGGTACCAAATTATAATACTCTGAATTTTTTCAGATTTTTTTTGAAACCCGGAACTATTTTTAAATAATTATTGAAAGTCCTGTGATTTAAGTTGGCACCCCTGCAGCCTTAATAAAAAGGATAGAGACTGGACGCCTATTGACGCCTCCAGGGGGCGTGGCCGCACTTTCAATAATTATTTAAAAATAGTTCTGGGTATCAAAAAAATCTAAAAGAATTCAGAGTAGCATAATTTGGTACCCTCTATTCATTTCTGCAATAAAAAATTTTCATGTATGTTGTCCATTGTATAAATATATGATTAAATATCCATATCTATTTTTACTGTTTTTTCATACATGAATTTAAGATGAATTCAGTTTGATAATAACTTTTGTTCAAATGAATTACTTCAAAATAGATTTTATGTGTATCTAAAATAATTAAATTCTCTTTCATAAAGTTTTTACTGGAATTCCTTTAATAAATACAATGGTCAAGGATTCTTGATATGGATCAATGAATCTGAGATGTTAGAGTTTCCTTCAGCAATTCGATCATTAAATTTTGCACCCCTGGACAACAAAAACGTTAATTTTTCCTGCTTTTTTGTGGGTATATAAGCAGTTATCAAAGTCAAGGTAAACTCAATTTGAGATTACTCATGGAATGTTATTTCATTACAAAATATTTGCAAATATAATATAAGTATATCTCATTGGCGCTGCAGCACTAGCTAATCAAGTAGGATGTTCCAACTTACTTGATGTTTTATAAAGATATGTAACCAAAAATAAATTAGTGAGCAAGTTAAATATTCTGTATATTATTTAATTTTCATTTTAAAATAAAGTAACAAATTTATGACAGTGGACAACCTACAAGAAAAATTTTTATCGCAGAAATAAACAGAGTGCATCAAATAATATTAATACATATTTTTTATTATTCTTTAGAAGCTAGGAAGTTTTGCTAAAAGGTTATTCAATAATCAGATTTGAACCCACGCCCCTTTTAGTCCTATCTTTTTATTGAGAAGTTACGTCTATTGACACCTCTCCGTTCATTCATTAATTTAAAAAAAATCCTCGGCTCTAAAAATCTGAACAAAATCAGAATAGAACAATTTAATTTGGTACCCTCTATTCATTTCTGCGATTAAAAATTTCATTCTAGGTTGTTTATTTAAAAGTAAATACTCATTTATTTCCCCAATAAACTTTTACAGTAAAATATTAACCACATTATTTTATTAATAACGTAAATTTCCCTCTACATACACGTATTAAAATTAATGTAATATTGATAAAATGTGTTTACTATAAATTAAAATGGAAACTATATTCATGTATAATAATATTAAAAATACACACATGAATTTATACAGAAAAACAGAGGAGGGTCAATATAATCAATGTAAAAAAATAAAAATAAATACGTGGAAGAATACCAGCCATATTAAATTTAAAATTTCGAATTCAACCCCCACCCTTCGATGATATTGATGTTATTTTTTTTTAACGTGTCTAAAATACAAATAACATAATTGTAATACAATAGCATTTACCTCTCAATGTTTGGAACGCGTGATCCATAAGTTAGTGTCTCTGGCACAGAGGAAGGATGATACCATGGTGTAACAAAGCATTATCTCATAGCTGCCGTAGTGCAGTCTTCATCCCGCCATCAGTCTCGTGAAGACGCGGACAAATGACGGCGGCGTAGCGCAGGGACATGCCGTGGTGGTATATACCGTCTCGTCTAAATGGTCTACCATCAAGTGGCATCTATCGTGAAGCGTCATCAACAGCACACGACGTCATACCACTCTGTCTCTTTTCTCTCAGCACAAAATTTTAACTCAACTCACATTCATAAAGATACAGGACTTTTTTTTTAACATAAATATATATGTCATAATAACATCAATCATAAAAACATTTTTTTTTAAAAGTATGTTGCCAGTCTTATATTTTAAAAAAATATGATTAAATGATATATACATAATAAATGACGTAAAATATGAATGTTTTGTGTGTGTTTTTTCTCCATTGATCTAATGTAAAGTTGTTTAGTAAATCGTAGTAAAGCACATTTAAAATTTTGTCGTAAAAACAGAATTTTTCTGTATTTAACCTCAATATGTTTAAGTAGAAATCATCAAGTTTTAACTATGAAATATTGCATCTACTTTGCTGATTTTTTTTAACTAGTGTACAGTTATTGTCAAAAATATTGAGACACTTCGTATGTGCATGAGTGTCAGAGCTTGACCTATACAACAATTAACACTGTTGGAGGTCAGGTGAGGACTTCATTTCCTCCAGGTATTTTAGAGAACTTAATGTTAGCGTAAATTAATTTGAAATCTCTAGTCTATCTAGCCACAAAAAAAAAACTTTGATGTATTGACTGAGCGAGTAAACCATGGGTGACTACGACTCACACCAAATGTCCTATATAGACTTTGTACAGAAAAAAGTTATATATATCTCTCTTTGTACCACAATGTAATTAAATGGCAGCTTTTAATTAGAGAGAATTTGTTCTAATGACGAGGAAAATGTTAGTGCATGTATCCTGCAGAAGAGGTAATTGTGTTTTAATTAAATGGTGCAATACAAACGTTTTTTTTTTTGTTCAAATTTTCAATGATGGTATTCATGGAATTTTTAACATTTCTATCAACTATGTTTTTGTGTAATGTACCATATAATATAAAATTAATCAAATATTGTTCCCTTTGATATTGTATGAACAGTTGTAGATGTATAAATTTTACATTCCATACCAATACAAAATCTTTTGAGTATTGATGCTGAATCGAATTTCCGTTATAGTCAAAGTACGCGGCACATTGTATTGTTAAAAACTTACTCTCAAATCATATATCAGTATCACAATAGCGCTATCACAATAGCCTCTACATTGCTCTAAAGTTCAAATTTTACTAATGAAATAATTTATTTTAACTTAATTTGAAGTTCAGCATCACAAAATATTCTCACTGGAATTTACCGGAACTGATATGCATCATGAAAATTATTTATAAAAACTTTGACAATTCCTCATTTTCCTTTAAATAATAGAACCTCCCTGTTAAGATTTGTTTTATTCTAATTCTATAGTATTATTTTGAGATACTAAAATAATTCACATATTTTCTCATTTATATATAATAATATGAAACATATATATATATATATATATATATATATATAAGTGAAGTTATAACTTTTGTATATATCATCTTTATTAAATCCTAAGGGACATCATACCGTTGAATATTTAGATTATGTGGTTTTCTTAAGGCAAGTAAGAAAGTTTTAGCTTGATATTGCTGGACTGTTGGGAATGTAGGGAAATAGTTTTGTAAGTACTGAGAAATGAGTTAGATCTCTGCAGAGGCAATGAGCGTCACCTTATGCTTGTAATAGTCGTAAACCGCGCTAAGTGGTCTACATATCTTCTTACATGTTGGGAAGTTGCAGTTTTATAAGATATATTTCAAGAAGTTGCTGCTCTCTCTCCCCCCATGACTTCTATCACGATAAAGCTTCATAAGGGACAAAAATCTTGGCTTGTTCCCTCTCTTCTTCTTAACCACTTTCATAAGTAACAATAATTAAAGATATTATTAACTACGTCGTAGGTCTGGTGATTAACTTTTACCTCATTAAAATGTCATAGAGATATATTTTATATAAAAATTAATGAAGAGAGAAAAAAAATATGAACTTAATCGTTTACCACGCATAATTTAAAAAGTATAAAGATATAAAGAGGAAAAGTGTAAGAGAGAGAGAGAGAGAGAGAGAGAGAGAGAGAGAGAGAGAGAGAGAGAGAGAGAGAGAGAGAGAGAGAGAGAGAGAAGAAAAATTAATTACTTTTAAAAACTCCCATAAAAATTGAAATATGAAACTATTAAAATATCATTTCAAAATGAAAAATTATTTTGCCTATGTGAGTAAAATTTTAATTATGAACATTAGAGACAAAGATAATCAATTTGGATTTAATAGCATAAGAATTTTAATTACTGAAGTAATAGACTTTTTTTAATAATAAGCTCATCAATGTTATATTACAAGCTTTTTGTAGTTTTCGCTACAGATTACATAGCAGAATTCTCATTATATTTTTATATTTAAATTAACATTTACCCAAAATAATCGGATTGAAGAATTTTCATGAAGCAGTAAAAAACTCTAAATCATTCAAAAATGTAATAATTATACACAGTTTCCTCCCTGTACAAACAGAAAAACAGGTTTCATAATTGATCACTAAAAATATATAGTTAATAATAAGGTAAAAAAATATATATCTGATTTTATTTTATGTAATGTTTTAGTATTTAATTGTTTGTGGCAAATAATTTAACATTTTCAATTAAACAACGAACATTTCTACTTTTTTTAATAAAATTAACATGATGTCTTATTCCGTTTTTACAAGAAAATAAACAGTTTTTTTTACTAAGACTTTTAGACGATTTTTTTATTGTATTAGACTTCTTTCTTTTAAAAAAAAAACGTGTCTGTTTTCCAATTAGGTTTAAAGTAATTCTATGTGTCGAGTTTAGTGGGAGTAGGGAGTAGAGAAATGTCCATTAAGGGACTTTTTACTCTTGATAAGTCAGGATTTGTACGTCGAAAACGAACAGAATACAAATGGAGTGGAAACGTTACTAACTGGAATATATATTTTTTTTTGCTTTTTTTTTAACTTCATATCAAATGCAGTTGAAATAAAACATCGTAAAAAAATATTTTTATGAATGCAGCTCACACAAATTCATTTGTATTTAACCACTGCAGTGTATAAATGCCAAGAAAATTGTCATATATTGCACAAATATAATATTTTCTAAGTATAAAAAATATTATAAAACTCAATATACTATATTATTATTTTTATTCTTTATATATTTTATATATAAAATATTAAGTTATGTGCATTTTATGTCATATATCGACAAATGTTATGAAAAGTCTACAAAAAATATCCAGATATATATATTTTTTTCTTATTCTTTATAGAGAAAATAATTCTTTTTGTGGCAATGTCTCCTACACGTGACTTTACTGACATTTCTATTCTTTTTATATTTTTCTCTACTTGTCTTTAAAAAAAAAGTTTGTTCGTGCTTTTTACTTTGTCTGGGTCGCTGGCGGGCCGTCTCTTCCATGCTGCAGTTAACACGTCGAGAACTTTGTCAGCTGATTGTGACACAGCTGATTTTCTATCAGTGACGTCATTCTAGTCGACAATGATATCCTAGCATGTTTTTTTCATAAAGGTATTGAATGACATATTGAAGTTTTAGTTTCAGAGTGCAAAGTATGTTATGTTGATCTGGAGAAAAAAATGTGAATAGGTAGCACTTGACGAGCACTACAGCTGTTACTGAGTATACTACTTGTAATTGAATTGTTAAAAAACTACTTGATTTTTTACTGTTTGATCTTATTGATCATTTTGTTAAAGCTATAATTTACAAGTTTGCTCAAATTCAATTTATTCATCCAATTCCAAATACTATAAATTTATTCATATATTAATAGCATATACAAATAAAGCATTATTCACGGGTATATAAGACACGTCCAAAGATATACATATAATGCACAGTAACTAAAAATTTCATTTAAAAAAAGTTTAAAAATAGTAACATTTTTGTTATATTTTAATACTGTTATTCTAAAATTATATCATATATAATGATTTTAATGTGTATATATATTTGAAATCAAATAACAAATCAAACACAGTAGGTATTTACCTGTAGTTGGCATTATTTGACTAAGGTAACTACGATGTAGTTAACAGTATATCAAAGTGATGCGGTTTAGCCCATGACAGCGGTAGTGGCCGGTTTGAAGAAGGGGGCACCACAAAGACTGGGAGGGTAACTTATTGACTGTGTAGTGTACCCTGCACATGACGTTTGGTGTGTGGCGACCACTGCAAACTATTAAAAGCTTATCACATAAACTTTTAGACTGTTTAAGTAAACATGCTTTTTGGAATTCCAGAGTTGGTTAACAGATAATTTTAATTATAAAATTAATATTGAAAATTGACTACAAATTGGAATGTCAGTTGCAAAGTACTAATATATTGCTGAAATCAAAGTTGTGTGTTTGTGTGTGTATATTGTTCTAAACTTAGAGAGAAAATTTAAAACAATTCAAATTTACTTCAACAAAAAAAAAAAAAAAAAAAAAAAAAAAAAAAAAAAAAAAGGCTTTATATTAATTAAGCTATTATAGAAGTTAATTATCATCGAGATTAATTTTCAATTCATTATTTAACTTGTTATGTTGGAACTTGTTGAAATAATAATTTCACCATAAAAACTTGGTGCAAATTAAAAATTAATTAGTATAAGTACACCTAATTAGTAATGATGTTGATCTTGGTTTAAATTTGACGTATTAAATCTTTGCTCGCTCGTGTACTGGACAATTGACCTGGTTTCTCAAACAACTACCTTTTGTGTTCTCTCTCTCTCTCTCTCTCTCTCTCTCTCTCTCTCTCTCTCTCTCTCTCTCTCTCTCTCTCTCTCTCTCTCTCTCTCTCTCTCTCTCTCTCTTTTTCTCTCTCTCAAGCAACCACCAACACAGACAAAACTGCATCTGCAGCACGCTGACGTAACGATGGCAGCAAACATTAAACTGGCTGGCGACGACTTCCACCACATTTCAGCGGCTTCACAATGATGACTGTTACTGCATGCTCTCTCGCGCTTCCTGCATGTTGTCTGCTGCAGCACTGTTTTATTATAGCACTGAATATATATCACATGGTACACCAACTTTACTACCGTAATGTTTTTGTTACATCTCTCATATTGTACTCTAGAAATTGAATTTTATTAATATTTAAGTACTCATACAGGAAAATGAGGTAAAATTGTTTTCTATATTAATACACTCTGTGTATAATATCATGAAATTTTAATTATGATTTTTTGAGAATAATTTTTATGTCTGCATGATGTACTCAAATATAATAACAGGAAAATAATTTAATTTTTATAATTTGATATTATTTTGTAGTCTATTTAGTTCTAAATAAATTATAAATTATGCTTAATTACAAAATCTCATAAATAATAAAACTACCTCTTACAAAAAATATAGTAACTTGTATATTATAAATTCTCTATATATATATATACATACATATGATCCATTACCCCTAAAGAACAATGCATGTATTTTTTTTCGCCAATGAATATTTTTTAATTACAATATTAATTTTACTTGCTATATATTGTTCTTCAGATAGAAAACCATACAATATTTCTGCATCGTTCTGAAAGTACCCTGTTTTGTACTGTTATTTTGTTGTGTTGGTAATTAAAAAAATAAGAAGACTGTAAATATTTCGTCGCAGTTTAATATTAATTAAATTAATAATATTTACAGAGAACATTTTATATGGAGGATGCTGAAAATAAGCTCTTTAGAAAAATAAGAAACCTTCATAAACTAATTACATGGTGCAATTAAATAGGAGTTAAGATACTGCTTTGCTTGTAAATCAATTAATTTATTTTGATATTTTTCACCATCTGAAGCATCTTTAGAGTTATGTTCAAATAAATAATTTAATAATATAACGTATAGACATCAAAGTTGGTATTTTCTTTGTAATTAGAACTCCGTCTCTCTCCTCTCTCTCTCTCTCTCTCTCTCTCTCTCTCTCTCTCTCTCTCTCTCTCTCTCTCTCTCTCTCTCTCTCTCTGTTTTTCTTGACTCTTTCGGGCATTTTTGTTTTTTAACTTACTTATAGCTTGAAATTATTTTATATTTAAAATTTACTTAAAGGAAAATAATATTTTATAAAATATCATCACCAAAAAAGATTGTGTAATAATATAAAAATAACAATTTTAATTGACAGAAAATAATTTTTTCATGCTTCAGGCAATGTCGTCAATTCAAAGATTACTTTGTATGAAACAAACGACAGCAAAATTTTAATAATAAGATATTAAAAATGTTACAAAGACCTTTAAAATCTACGAATATTACAGTATAAGAATCTCATTAATGAAAGTTAATGTGTTTTTCGTAAAACATTGTAATTATTTCTTTATGAATAAACTAGTTAATAATATTTTATAACGTTATAATATTTGTTTTCAATAAATGAGTCTATCAAATTTATTTTTTTTAGAAAGAAAAAGTTGAAGAAATCAAATTAAGGTAAAATAATATACACCTTATATAATAAATTACACTTGACTAGTTTAGATACTCATGTAAAATATGTAAGTAGAACAAATGTTATTTTTCCATAAACGTTCAATGTTATTTGCTTTATAATATAACACCTTTAACTAAATAATTATTTTAATTTCAACCTACAGAAACAAGCCATAATAATCTGGAATTACTGTATGTAATGTTGGTTTTATTAAATTTATATATTTCAATGTAGAAGTTTAATATAACATTTCTTATTTTGTAAAAAAAGTTAAAAGAAAAAAGTCCCAATTGATCAATCAGAAACGGATTTTATGTTCTGCGTACTCAGCGATTGGAAACTACATTTGTACTGTGGAGTGAGATAAAGTTCATCTCCTATTGATTTAGCACAGATATAAGTTTATTCTCCGACACGAATGGAAGATCATATGACAATCCTTAACATTATTACATTGTAATATCTCTATAATAAAAATATATTAAATGAAGCAAATATTTTTTTATGGTAATACTTCATGTTTAATCTTTAATCCAATTTAGTATTATTTTAATAATCGTAAAAATGAAGCGGGTATATTATACAGTACACACTTAGAAATTCATTGACAACAATATTATTTTATAAATGTAACAAAAAATATATAATATTATTATTATCGTTAAATTTATAAAAATTTAGAAATATTAATTATTCAAAGGCATACTTTACACAAAAGAATAAAAATATGTAAATTATTCCAATACATTTCTGATATGGTATTGAATATTATAAATATGTTACTAAACATTATAATATATATATAATATATATATATATATATAATATATAGTTTTTTACAAAAATATAAAAGCATTCCCCGATGGTTACATTCAAACTTTTTATCTCTGGTAATGGAGCACCGAACTTAAATTTTTTTATTGCAGAAATGGATATTTATAAGCGCAAATTTATGCTTCTTTGATTTTTTAAATTTGATTTTTTTATAAATTTGGAATCATTTAAAAAATATATGTTGAAATTATAGAGAAAAACATCTATAGCTGGCACTCCTAATTAAAGGATAGGACTAAAAGGAGCATATATTTTTTTTAACATCCTGACCTCTAAAAATCTGAAAAAAATATAGTGGCAAAACTTTACAACGTCTATTTTTTTCTGCAATACATTTTTTTTAGGTCGATAATATATTAAAATACTGTAACAAAATTAAATAATAGTAATAAAATTCTAAACATTAATAACAAAGATGTGATCAAATACACTAGACGTGTACTTATTAATTCATACACTTAAGTTTATAACTAGAGCTACAAAATGAGACTGAAATACGCGTAGATGATAATGCAATAGTAATAATTGAAATTTGTAGCACATAGTTAGCTAAAAAAGGGTGGCTTGTGATAAAAATGCTCATAAAGAATATAAATGAATTCAATATATTTTATAATAATTTTTTACCATAAATTGAAAACATTTGCATTTGAAACCTTACTAACAAGTTTTTTAAAAAAATAGGGATTTTTACGTTATTATCATTTGGAATTAGTTCTCATTTTTATATATTCATAAAATGAAATGTATTCAACGTTGAATAATTTTAATTTATAAAACATTTAGTCATGAAAAAACGTTGTAGACAAATATGCAAAAAAAAAAAAAAAAAAAAAAAAATGAAAAGAAACTTGTTACAAAACTTTATTTACTTTTTATTTACGTCTCTTTAACAAGCAATGTTATTCGTCGTGAAACTTTGAGCAACTCCATTTTTTTTTTAAAAGTTCCTTTGTGAATTTGCGTATTTTTTTTTTATTTTTTTTTTAAATTTTAAACGCATGAATAAATAATTAACAATTAATGGTCAAACTTGTTTTAAAAATTAAAAAAATATGAAATATATTTTTACTTCCTTGAATTTTACACAATATTAAAATATATATGATTCTGCTTCATCATTTTGTTGTAATTAAAAAATCATTCAAATATGATGAATTTTTTTATTCATCAGAAGAGGTTAAAAATAATCTTTTTGTTTTGTTTTTTCTTGCAGATATAATGGATTTGGAGGGTGCTCAATCTTGTGACCTCGTGTGACCTTGAGCTGCCCCGCTATGACCAGCAAGGTTATCATTACCCTGGTGCTCACTTGGTGTGCCACAGCATCAGCCCAGGTTGCTTGGACCCCGATCTACCTGGATGGAAACAGTGAGTTGAAATTATGTCTTTTTATTTTTCTTTGTATCCAAAGTTATGTTAGGTAATGTTGATATGTGCTGGGTTGACTAGCATTGTACCAATTACCTTAATGACTTGAATAATTAGAAAAAAACTATGCAAAACAACTTGTTAGAAGCCATATTTTTAATTATATTATTCTAAATATCTCATTATAATTAAGAGATATTCATAAAAAACACCAATAAATAAAATTTAAAACAAAATATTTAATTCATTAATAAACAGAATGTTAAAAATAAAAAATTTAATTACAACATTTGTGTTATTTAAATATTTTAAGAGATATACAAAATAAATTTCAAATTTAATGAAAAATTTATAATTATACGTGAATTTCTAATATTTTTTCATATTTTGCGGTACAAATCATAAGTTATGAAATTATTGAACATAATTATATTTTGCTGATAAAATGAATACATTTTCTTTAAATTAAAAGTAAAAGGAAACCTTGTATAAGGCACTTTAAGCTTCAAATCTTATTAAAGACACAGGGTACAGAATTTGGTTTTTAAACATAATGAACGGTGAATTGGATCAGTCTTTGTCGACGAATCAATTTGATTCTATTGGATTATGTGTGAAGCTTTTTTTTTTTTTTTTTTTTTTTACTTCACTCTGTCACAACGAGAGGAAATTAAGTTTGTCCATCAATCTAAATGCCACCCGTCACTGGCAGGGTTTGTGCACCACCGTTTGGTGAAAACTTTGTGTTGATATAGCACTTAACGCATCAGTAAGTATACGTTTTAAGAAATTAAAAACCGAGTTAGTAGCTAAATTAAAGTTTACATTTTCCAATAAATAGTATATGTAACACAATAAGATATCTTGTGTGTGCCTTGTAGCGTGTATTATAAAACATTTAGTAAAATATTATTATCAGAGAAGAGAGATTTTCTCGGAATTATTATTATATATAATATACCTTTATGCTATATAAATTCAATAAATTGTATTAACTCTCTTTATAAAATGTAATATTATATATATATATATATATATATATATATATATATATATATATATATATATAATATTTTTAATTTACCAACGTTACACAACATAATTATATATTATAGTATAATAGATAAACAAGTTCCTGTTTTTAGAAAATTTTCAACCTCGCTTTTTTATGTATTAGTATATATAGTAATTTATATATTTAGAGAGCACTAGCTTCCGCAATATAATCTTTTATCCAATTAATATATGTATGTATATATATATGTATATATATATATATATATATATATATATATATATATATATATATATATATATATATATATATATATATATATATTAATTGCTTGGATAAAAGATAATATTGTGGTAGCTACTGCTCTCTAAATATATAAATTACTGTATATATAAAATATTTGAAGGTATGTTATATTGACAGGTGAATGAGAGGGTGGTTTTTGGTTATAGGTTGAAGGGTAACTGTTCTAAATTAAAGCCATACCATGGATGAGCGATTGTTTTGAAGTACTCACTATTCCAAACGAACGGCGACAGTAATTCGCTCTCTTGTCACTCCGTCACAATTTGTGGACCATGGTATTGCAATTCCAGCTTTTGTATAACCATATAAATGTATGATACAAAAGCTCTCTGATGCGCGATAGGAAACTACTATGATAGACCTTTCCTTCCCTCACTTTATCCTATATAATATGCCAACCCTTTATATGCTATGTCACCACATTATACCTCCTCTCTCTCTCTCTCTCTCTCTCTCTCTCTCTCTCTCTCTCTCTCTCTCTCTCTCTCTCTCTCTCTCTGCATCTCTGCATTGTAATTTTCATATATAAAAAAATAATTATGTTTTGTCATAAATAATTTAAATAATTTTTTAAAAGCTTCTTTTTGTAACAGAAATATTTATTTTAATATAATTAAATATTGTTAGAAAGAGAATCTATCATTCATTCTCTACAGTGTACATTTGTTATTTATTATTTCAGAAATTTAAATAGAGTTTTTAATAGGGATGATTCACAAAGAGAGTTATCCAGGTTTCAGGTTTCTCACTAACCAAAGTTAGTGCCATTAAATTAAGCTGGTGCTATAACCACAGTTATTGAGAATGCTGGATAACTTTTTGGATAACTCTTCAGTGAATCGCCTCCATATAATAATATTGTTAGATCAGTAAAAAATAAGTATATTTTTTTATGAGTAAGTTATTTAAAAATTTATTCAATTTTTTGTGTGTTTTACTGTATAGGGTGCACAGTTACACAAAAACTGTACTACCTTATGTGCTTATAATGTTATAATAACTCTGAAAACATTAAAGGAATAAATTATTAGTTTTAGCTTCTATAATGGAGTATTGACCTCAATTTTTTTTATTGCTGAAATGGATAGAGCGTGCAAAGTTATGCTACCCTGATTTTTTTCAGATTTTTTAGAGCCCGGGAACTATTTTTAAAAAATTATTGAAAGTTCTTTTTGTGACGTCCCGAGATGCCGCTCCTTAAGAAAAAGATAGGACTTGCCGCCGCGTGACGTCACAAAAAGGGCTTTCAATAATTTTTTAAAAATACTTCCCGGGCTCAAAAAAATCTGAAAAAAATCAGGGTAGCATAACTTAACTTTGCACGCTATATCCATTTCTGCAATAAAAAAAAATTGAGGTCAATACTCCATTTACCAGGAAATTCAGTAAAATTTAGTTTGCAAAACATTTTTTCAATATCTATATTTTGTAAAACCCTTCGATCAATATTATTTTTTGGTATTTTTTTTATATATAT
This sequence comes from Siphlonurus alternatus, assembly GCA_949825025.1. Lineage (NCBI taxonomy): Eukaryota > Metazoa > Arthropoda > Insecta > Ephemeroptera > Siphlonuridae > Siphlonurus > Siphlonurus alternatus. Next base: position 20,192,618 of record OX463781.1, on the reverse strand, counting down.
AATTATAACAAGCAGCGTACTAAAATCATATGTCAGCCATATTACCGACAAAGTTGATATTTCAACTACAAAATTGTATGAAATATTTACCAGTCAAATTTAGTTGCTCTTTATTTTTTTACTTTGCTATTAGACTTTTAGTAGTCTTTTCTGATCCTTATATCTGACATATATATAACATATTAATGCAACATTATATAATATACTATAGATTTACTGTGACGAATGTGATGTGTGTTTTAAACAAAGGGTTTACTAAACTTATAGTAAAAAATTGTTATACATAATACATATATTGAAGTATGTTAGGTAAATTATTTTATCATTAAATATTCAGAACTCTATTCAATTTTTTTTTATGATTGCATAAAATAAACATGGCTTGGGATATTTTGTAAACAATCCAAACATCAATAACATGTACATTATTGTTATTACAACATTATATAATAATATATTCCCTGTAGAGTTAACCAATCAAAAAATGTTCATGAATACATAGCTTCGATCGTTGTTGGAAATTTTAGAATTTATCAAATTAAAGGTCCTGTGTAGGCAGAAAATTTAATATATATTATGAAGTATGAACAAACGTGTGTCAAAATATGAATTTGGTAATCGTTTTAAAATTCACAAATAATTCTTGACTATATTATATATTTCTTACACTTTAATTATGTAATTATAATATTTAATAATAATTATCAAATCTGTAATTCAGACATAAAAAATTACCATATGAAAATAATAGCACATTGACTAAACAGTTATTCTTTTTAAAGATATTTACCCAGGAATTGAATGGATGATAACGGATGTTTTCTGAAGTTTAAATTTGCATGCATGAGTGTAAGTATTAACTGTATGAATTTGTGATAAATTTTTACTCGATATGCGATACAATACATTATACAACCAAGTATTTTAACATGGGGGTTATTATAAATAATACATATTATATAATTTATCCTTGATGATATTTAATTTTTTGTAGGTTCATTTCGTTCTAAAATGTAACAATGCCATGGATATTTATGGTCAAGAATGCTTTTAAGAGGGCAAGGGAGGGGGCAGGTATCGTAACATTCGTAACTCGAGGAAAATACCAGTGCAGTGAAAGTGAAGTAGAAAAACCTGACCTTTGAAGAGTTTTATATATTTGAATTAAAGACATCACTCTCGAAAACTGGTGTTTCAGAAACACTTGTTTGAAACACGTAACGCGTCTCACAGGCCGCCCCCTTAGTTAAAGCACTTAAGGTGTTTCAGACCTATGAGACACCTTACGTGTTTCAAGCTGAAACACGTAAAACCTCCACGATCCTGTTCCGCGGAGGAATATCTTGTGACGTCATAGAACATTAATATATTAATTATTTGCGTGATAACACAGTATAACTTCAATTTTTACTATTGATATGATGTAAAGCCTTTATATCGAACAATTAAAAATATATCTTTGATTATTTGAAACAATATATCAGCATAACAAAAATATAATTATCCTACCTTTTGCAAATAAACGGAGAAAACATACCCTGAACCAGAATAAATATAATATTGGAATTAAATATATAAAAAGAAAAATATTTCCTTGATAAAGTCCCCGCAAAATCATATTTTCATAAACTTACATTGTTGTTAGAAAATTTGCAGAGGGGGCACATTTTATGATCACATCGTATCACAAATATAGCAGTGCTACAACTTGTGACTATCGTTCTTACGATCCACTAATAATTCACAGTCACTCTATGAACATTGAATTGAAGTTATTGGACTTAATTAAACTATATTTCAAAGATTTACTGACACTAACACGTACATGATGCTAACAGCATCCATCTTGCAAACAAACTAGCTTGATCAGTCATAGTCTCTCTGGTTGGTGGTTACCTGAAACACTTTACGTGTTTCAATAAGGTGAGACACCAAAAATGGTTTGAAACACCTAAAGTGTTTCGCGAAACAGAAAATACCTGTGAGACACCTCTGTGTCCCCCCTGAAACACGAAAGACGTTTCAAGTCATTATTAAAACACTTCAACCGTTTCAGGCAAGTGTTTCTGAAACACCAATTTTCGAGAGTGATGGTGATATATTTGGTGATGTTAAATTTTTTGCCACAGGGATTTTACATTCGCATAAACTGACGCCATTACCGCTGCAGCTGTAAATTTAGGCTAATCGCTGTGATTCTTTGTCTGTACTCGATAACGATTCTTCACTAAAGGTAGCCTCAGGCTGGATGATTAGGAGTTAGCTAGCAATTCATATTTTTTGGAAGGAATTATGATAGTGCATACAGTCAACTCTTAGAAGATAAATATTGAAAACTGCATTTGTTCTGCACTGAAGCTTACAAATCTTATTCTGCCATTGTATAAAAGTTTATTTCTATGATAAAATACAGAGAGAAAATTTATTATATATTTGTTTATTCTGCTAGCCAATTCATTCCGGTTCACAAAAAGCGCAGCAATATACTTACAGGAGTGTAATGTAGCGCAAACTACACCTTCTATTTTTACCTGTCAACTATCCATGCAGTTGAAAAGTTTTATATATCATTTTTAATATAATGAAAGAAAAGGGTGGTAAATTAACATTAGAAATTTTCCACTGTAGAGTAATAATAACAATACGATGAACTTTTTCATTAATTTCTATTAATGAAGAAAATAACAAATTGGAATTCTGCAAAAAAAAAAAAAGAAGCTTCAAAATTTAATTAAATAAAAAAATAATAACAAAAGATCTCATCATAAAATTCCATTTGAATTAAAGAGATATCTTCAGTAAATTCCAGAGGGAAATATGTAAGAGTTCAAACAATCGATAGAGTAGCTAGACGGACACATACATGACACTTGCTCGGATTCTGATGTAATCACATTGCTACAGAGCTAGGGAGGGGGAGGAGTTAGATTGGAAGTGGCAAACACTGAGGGCGGGTTTACTCAGTGCTCCATTAGCTCTGCTTGGTGCTCCTCGCCTCATGGGAGTTTTGGGGGCTCCAACTCTCTGCATGGTCTCATGGGCTTCGAGTAGCTTATTAACTACTTCTCATAGACTGAGTAAAGAGATACAGTACTAATACTCCGTGACGTTACATATCCACCGTGCAATTTATTATATATTTTAGTATCAAATTCAATGGAGATTCTTACTTTATTTAATGTTGTAAAATTTATACATAATATTTATTCTACGTAAAATTATGTTTGATTTTCATATTACAATGTAATTAATATGGCACATTTTTTGTTGCTTTCAATTTTTAATCGTTTCTTTTTATTTGACAAGAAGTATACATTTTTTTTAGAAAAATTTTCAAATAAATTTAATGCTAATTTCTAATCTTTAATTAATTTTAGAAACATGATGATTTTCAAATGATTTTCAAATTACAATTTTCAGAAAATCTCATCTTATTATATACAACTGCAACAAAGAAAACAATTTTTTACAATAAATACTACGCAGCAAATCATAATAATTTATCTTCTATATATAGCAAGATGCTTTTTGACTAACAGTATAATTATATGAAGTTTATGAAGTATAACGCAGCTACAACCCTTGAATTTTTAACTTACTCCATGCGACACGCCTAAAAAGATTCTTCCACTTCTGTCATAATTATTGACAAAATTACTAACGCATCACAAATTTGAACTTTGATGAACTGACTCTCAATGTAATTCTAATTTAAGCTATTTCCAAACATTATTTTATCAGAGGAAATTTTGTGTCTCCCACTCCATTTTCTCCAGTTATTTCCCTCTGAAGCGGGTGTGCCCAATCGTGCAATTTAATTTTGTAGTGCAGCCCTTCCATCTGTGTTTAGGAGGAAAGTAAACACCTCTTCTAATAAAATTATTATAGTCAATACAATAACGTAAAATAAACATTATTTAAACAATAAACATTGAGTGCGATAAATAGTTTTATCCAGAGATATATGCAAGTTTCTCACTAACCGCGGTTAGCGGTATAACCTAATCAATGAAGCTCAACGTGGTTTTAGTGACAAACTTGCATATCTGCCTTCATGCCCACTATGTTACATTTACGTGAAAAAAGAATTTTACTGCAGATAGTTTCATAAAACTACCATTATTTACTTAGTGAAGTTATAAATATACTATATATATACTAAAAAGAACATATAAATGCTTATATATACTACACGTAATAAATTAACCAAACCTGTTTTAAATTTCATTACCGCTCAAATAATTCTTTTTTAAAAATCTCATTAGTACAAATCATATTTTTCTCCTGGTTTTTCAATTTGTTCTGTTGATTGGACTTGATTTTTTAAGGGAAAAATGTTGCAAAAGGACAAAATTACGTCTTCTTTCTTCTTATTGAGCATAAAATGTTAGAAATATTGTCTCCATTTCATCCTCACTTTTAGCGAGGAAGAACTAAGATGTATTTTGAGGTAAAAATTAAGTCGTTATATAAGATTAGGTTTAGACGTGTAAAAGATGAGTTGAAGACGTAATTTTTCAACTAGGGACACGACAAAAACCTATGTTTAATTTGAAAAGTGTAAGTATCATACTAAAGTAGACATTACGTACTTGAAAAGTTTTGTTGTTTCAAGTGGTGAGGGTTTGAGAAGCAAGCAAGAAGATTATTACGATGAAAGTGCTGCTGGACTCGTCCTTGTAGACTTTGGGTTCTAATGAAACGCCTCGGCCAATCAACTTCAAGATCTAAACTCCCTTCTCCTCAGCCAATAAGTGACCTTTTAATAGAAATAACCATGCAAATTTTAGTTTGAACTAAAGTCAAATCTTGACACATTAATCATGGTTGAAGAAACTTTTTAAACTTAAATATTACTGTATGTTTATAAATGCTATAGAAATGGAATCTTGTTACTCGTTGTCAATAAAAATTTATCCTCAAAATTCTCAACAAATAAAAAAATTAATGGATGGTTGGTTGATTTTTTTATGTCGCATCCTCCACAGTTATTATTGCAATTGACTCGAATCTCATTATATATATATAATGGCTTCATGGTTGACAGCACTCTCGCAACGAAGTGTTTCAGAAACACTTGCCTGAAACGGAAAAAGTGTCTCACCATGAGTAAGGAAACACATTTCGTGTTTCAGCCATCGATCGAAACACATTTTCGTGTTTCATGAAGTGTTTCAAGAAAGTAAGACAGAATAAGTGTTTCAGAAGTGTTTCGAATTTTATATTTTCAAATTATTGCGCGTTTTCAGTTGAACTATCAACCAATCAGAAAAAAGCTAAAGAGCGTTAAAAATTCCAGCTGACTAAAAATAAAATCATGGCTTCGAGTTTATTTGTTGGACGCTCATGTTTATTAGTTAATTGTAGTGTAATTAGGGTGGTAATATATATTTAGTAACTACCTATAGTCGTAAAATTAATTAGTAAACATTTATTTAATACGTGAAGCCCTAAAGACAATTTTATTTATTCATAAATTTAATTTTAAAGTTATACATAGTGCTGTGCTGCCTGTGCTATGCTGCATCTGAATAAGTGAAACCAATTGGTAAGTGCTATTTATTTCTTAATGTTAAATGACACTATTATCAGTATATAATGTATTCGTAGTTTCAAGTATTGAACTGTACGGTATGCATAAAAATATATTTCATAATATGCATATTTATGATACATACCGGTACTGTATCAGACATTATATATCCCATTCATTATAAGTTGAGTTCCTGTATGCAAAAAGCTGCAATGTTTGATGTTTGAGTGTGTATTCATGAACAATAATAAAATCTGCAGCCACTAAACTGAATACATTTATGCATACATAGTATCAATACAGTACTGCAAAAGATCTGCTTTTAAAAACTGTTAAGTGAACATATTTAATACTATTTTCACTACACAATTAAAACCTGTATTACACGATACAATTTTTCAAACTACAATATTGAATACAATTTTGCCTTACAAGAAAACTTGAACTCCATGTGTTTGTATGGAAATGAAATATTCTTGTTAGGAAAAATTGTATCGTGTGATACCGGTTTTAGTCCATGAATGTCTGTATCAAACTTGTATGAATTATATAATGAACTAGGTACAGTATTATAGGCATGTTATATTAGGTTTGTATTCTATAATAACACTGCTTGGTGTATGCATACCGGAACATTTGGTTTATACTTTCTTACTCTAGCTCAGAGGGTGGAGTAGAAAGTGCAGTGTAGATGACATATGTTTTGTTGTCTCAATACTTCCTCCGAGCTCATTGTGCTCTGGGCAGAGTTTACAGATAGACATTTAGATACTGTATACAATATGGTAAAAACTTCAATAAGAACCGGTCTTTTTTTAATTGTATTTGACTGAATAGACTCGCTCAGATTTTGTCTCTGTAAATTAATGCATTCAGATAAGTCTTCCTGAAATTGTCATACAGATATGCAAATTTTATCCAAGCTCATCAGATACAGTACTCTTTATTATTAAAAAAATAATATTGTTTTAAGGTAGAGATAATACGGATCAGGATCAGCTGGCTCAATAGTAAAAAAATCCCATTCATAAAAATTATGTAAAAAATCTAAAATGTTCTCCTCTAGATCCCCTATCAGTAGGTAAAATATCAGGTATACAAAAACGAGCTAGTTTTCGAGTAATTAATTTTTAAAGTTCTCTAATTTAACATGCATGTTAAAATAGTCAACTTTAAAAATTTATAACTTGAAAACTAGCAAGTTTTTGTACACCTGATATTTTACCTACTGATAGGGGATGTAAAGGTGAACATTTTAAATTTTTTTCATAATTATTGTAAATGGGATTTTTTTAGCATTGGGCCAGCTGATCCGTGTTATCTCTACCTTACGAGGAATTATAGAAAATTATTTTTGTATCATTAATTTGTTCTTGTGGTTTTGACTGCAGAGTAACACCAGTTGCCGAACAATGCACGAAAATTTTTGTGCATCTTGACATCCGTCCTTTGGGAGATCAAGGACGCATAGGACACAATGCAGACTTGGCCCAGGTAAGTTCACAACTATTTTGAAAGTTTCTTCTTTAAGTCAATTTCATTAACTATTGATTTATGTACAAGACTGCAATCCCATAGTTTAAATTTGCATATACAGTACTTTCAAGTTTTCTTGCTACAAAATATGTAGTAAACTTGGATGTACTTGTTAAATATAAATGTAAACTGGTAATTTTAGTTTAAGTAAAAAAAAAAAAAAGTATGGTACAATGGATTGGCTGGTTCTCGTTAAATCACCGTTTCAAGTAAAAATGACGTTGCTTCCTCCCTACGGTAAATTCATCTTGCTTTACACCCAGTGCCATGATGCCCTTGTGTGTGGTTCCCCAAGCTTTGGATATCACTTTGGTTCATTGATAAAAAGTAGAGGTGTCCGTCCTGACTGAGGTTTTCCACGGTTCCCTCAGTCTCACCTCAGTGAATGTCGGGACGTGTAACAAGCCGTGGCCACCATCAGTTCCCTACCTAAACCCCACCCACTACCCCACCTTGAAATCCAAACTTATAAACTAATGAAAATAAATAAATAATAAAAAAAAAAAAAATGATGGCAAAATACAGTACTTAAAAATCTTGCATCTTGTAGTCATGGTTATTTGGCTTTGTCTTATCTCAATCTCTACTTGCAAATAATTAAGCATTTAAATTATGTGAAACTTATTAACAATGTGTAAATAGTGGCTTAGGGATCGAACCTGTCATGACAAGATGGTCACCTTCTGTAACATTTTTTTTTATTGATAAGGTGTCTCTGCAATTTTATTCTTTATAAAAATTGCAATAAAACTAAAATGTTTTATTTTCTTTAATTAACATTACAGCAATATCAATTTAAAATAATAATAATGTGCCAAAATTCCTTTTATTGTACTTTAAAAGTAAGAAGTCAGAAGAGAATAAAAAAGTTTTAAAGCAGTTCTGGTTTGCTTTTTGAATAAAAAACCAGCTACTGTATTTATTTTAATTAAATTATGTACCAACTTTCTACTTATCCCAATTGAGTGTTGCTTATCCAGCAGGATCTGTTTTACAAATAAAATAAATGCAGTACAAGAATTTTAAATCATGGAAGTTATATAATGTTAGTAATTTACTGTAACATTAAAAAGTGTAATCAGGACTCAGGACTCAACCACTCCTAGTGGTTGAACGCAGGCAACGCTGACCCAGCTTTTGAGGCAGTTCCTGCAGCAGGAATCCTGACTTAAGCGAATGAGTACATTGTATTTGTGGGTCAGCGGCTAAATTAATCTCAAAGTATGTTCGGCAACACAAGCCGTTATTAACATGTCCTAGGTACGTGGGGTCTAGTATAAGCCTCAATACTTAAAACAACATCTTACAAAAAAGCAGAAAATAATGGACAACATACATGAAAAAAAATTATTGCAGAAATGAATAGAGGGTACGAAATTATGCTACTCTGAATTTTTTCAGATTTTTTTGAAACCCATAACTATTTTTAAATAATTATTGAAAGTGCGGCCACGCCCCCTGGATGCGTCTAGTCTCTATCCTTTTTATTAAGGCGTCAGGGGTGCCCACTGAAATCACAGTACTTTCAAAAATTATTTAAAAATAGTTCCGGGTCTCAAAAAAATCTGAAAAAATTCTCAGTAACATAATTTGGTACTATCTATTTATTTTTGCAATAAAATTTTTTCATGTATGTTGTCTATTGCCTTGAACATCATAATGCTGCTGGCTTACCCCGCAAGGGATATGGTGTCATGTTATAAATGAATTAATTTTGTATGTCTGAAAATTTCCTCATGTCAATAATTATTATTTTAGATGGAGGTTGCTGCGGCCCACTTCTGTCAACCCTTCGTGGAAATCCATCCTTCAAGAAGCGATATACTCTGCATTAGAGGAGGTTTTGCCAGCGTTACCCACCTTGTATTTAAATAAACATATACACATAATTTGGACGGTGGAGGTTTTTACCTTATGGCTTCTCCGAAACGGGATGTGGCGTCATGTTATGTATGTATGATATCAATTTTCACAATGCCAATGCAATTTTTTTTTATTATTATTTAAAAGTGCTGGCTAATTAATTTTGAACTTATTTTTTTAAAATTTAATTTCTTAAAGTGTATATACACACATTCTGACTGTTGAATGTTTTGATGGTCACAATTATTATTTGTATAGAAAATCAGTTTATAATTATCAAGGTGAAAAGGCACAAATGTTTGATTCTCTTGCTAACAGTGCTTAATATTTGTGTAAACTATGCCCTTTTTTTAAAATTCAGGCTTTTTATTGAAGAAGCATTAAAATACTGATAACTTTGATATAATGGAGCATTGACCTTAATTTTTTTATTTTTTTTATCGCAGAAATATATAGAAGGTGCAAAGTTATGCTACCCTGATTTTTTTTTCAGATTTTTTACAGACCAGGAACTATTTTTAAAAAATTATTGAATGTTTTTTTTGTGACGTCAGAAAGATATAGGACTTGCCGCCGCGTGACGTCACAAAAAGGACCTTCAATATTTTTTTTAAAAATAGTTCCCAGGCTATAAAAATCTGAAAAAAATCAGAGTAGCACAACTTTGCACGCTCTTTCCATTTCTGCAAAAAAAAAAAAAAAAAAATACAAATTGAGGTCGATACTCCATTATAGTATATTTACATCTTTTATGATTTTTTTTGCTTCTATATATTTCGAATTCTCGTACTCCTATACATGCATTAAACATTGGTGGTTGAGATTTCATTTTCATCCTAAACTGATTAATACATGACAGTACCAATAGTTGCAAGTATATATAGGCATTGCTTAAAGGGGTAGTTGCAAGAAATTATTTAAGGTCAATGTCTCCTGAATCTGGATTTGTAATCCGCTGTTCTCTAAAACATTCTTTCGCCAAGGTACAAATTTGATGATTATTGCAATCAGACCAGTTAGAAGGGGATAGAGAGTAAGAATTTGTATCCACCTCCTTCCCTTTCTACTCAACTCGTTGTCACTTACTGTGGACATTTTTCAGGTGACATCTCTGGTCTGATTCCAGAAACTGTCAAATTTGTAACTTGGCAACAGAAAGTCATAGAAAAAAAAAAAAAAAAGGATTGCAGTTTCAGGAGACTTGGATGACCTTAAACAATTTCTTGCACCTACCCCTTTAATATTATTTTTGATAGTTGTAATGAGTGTGTACTTTTTTAACTATCTTGTCATACTCTTTACATTACACTTTACTTTTATGTTTCTTCTGTTACAATATGAATACCGTAGATGTGTAGATATATTTTGAAATACTTTGAAAGACAAAGCAATTCCTTGTCTACTTTCATATTAACAGAATATTAATGCTACTTGTCCTTTTTTCCTGGCTTCATTGATTATTAAACACAAAAATATGATTTTTATGTAAATTAAGAATTCTTTACTTGATAAGCTAAAAAACTTGGCTTTGTAAATATTTCTTACTATTTTATTATGCCTGAAGATGCATAGTTATGTAAGCAAATTCTATTTAATTTTTACCAAGGCATATTTTACAACTTACGTTGAGTGCCTACAATTGGAATTTGTGCCATGTTTAAAGTATACTTAATGCCTGCTGAAAAAAAAAATAATACTATATTTAATATATATATATATATATATTTATACATCATGCAGATTTTTCATTTTCAGCAGTTTAATATTTGTAATATATTTTTATTCTGTTGATATTGTTGTTAATTATAAACGCATTTGTACAAGTATAAGAGATATAAAAACAAGCGCATTAGTATAATATAATATATAACTTTTTCATGCAAAGGGTATTCATATTGAACTTTATTTAACTTTTCGGACTTTTACCTTTGCCGGTGTTCGATGAAATCCTTCTGTGTGTAGTATGTTGCGATGGTCACTTAGTGTTCGTGCACGTCACTAACACTTGCATGTACTACATATATCACTACGTTTCGAGAATCAACCGCTCTCTTCCTCAGGTGATCTGAGACCAAGTACATGTACCTTAGAATACCTAGATACCTGATGTAGGACTTTGAAAAGGGAAGGGGGGGGGGGAGGAGAAATAAGATGATATTTGTGGATGGTGTGTGTAGGAGGCGGCGGAGAGAGGGATGGGGCGAGAGATGAATTTAACTTGCATGATCTCAGATCAACTGAGGAAGAGAGCGGTTAATTCTCGAAATTTAACGTAGTACATTTAACGAATTTAAATGCGTAGTACATGCAGCAAGTGTTAGTGACGTGCACGGACACTAAGTCAATGACCATCGCAACATACTACATACAGAAAGGTTATACATCTAATACCGGCCAAGGGAAAAGTCAGAAAAGTGAAATAAAATATAATATATAGTGTGTCACCATGATGACACACTATTAATGATTATTGATTTTATTATTATGTTATTATGAATAAATAAAAATTGACACTATTCATATATTTGCATTGCAATTTTTTAAAATTTCAATATGATGTAACCATTTATGTGAATAAAACAATGTTAATTACTTTTATTGAATATTATACTGCAACACATTTTAAATTTTTGTATGAAATAAAGTGATTAATTAGCGACAATTAAATATGAATTTCAGTGTGTTATTTCGTAATATTTTCCTCTTAAAATTACAGGCGCGGATCCTGGCAAAAATTTCGGGGGGGGGGGGAGGGGGGGCTGCAGCTTACCCAGCACCCCCCCCCCCCCTGGATCCGCGTCCGCGCCTGCTTCGAAACACGTAAAGTGTTTCGGTTTGAAACACGAAAAGTGTTTCAATTCAAAACACTTTACGTGTTTCGATTATCTGAAACACTTCCATGTGTTTCAAATAAGGGGGCATCCCGTGAGACACATTATGTGTTTCATTTTGAAACACTTCGTTGCGAGAGTGAGAACTTGACTAAATTTTGTGGTTAGTTATCGATATTCTATAACGTTATATATATTACATACATATATAAATTGATTGATGGACTAATAATTATCTATCAATATATAGTAATAACAAAAATGTTTTAAAAAAATATAGAATAATAATGATCAATTGCTATCAAAAGGTTATTAAAAATAATTTTAAAAATTTCTGACAATATGAAAACATTTTAATTAGGAATAATGTCATAAATGGTGAATTATATTCATAAAAAAACAACGTACGCTAATTAAGGTTGTTAATACAAATAATCCTCCCCTCAGGTACAATCTGATGATTGTGCAAAGTAGAGGGGTTGGTGTGGGATATAGTAGGACATGCCGTTTCGTGTCCTAGTTTCTGACATTAGGGAGGCGTATAAGATGTCCGTGTTAAAATCACACAGGGACTGAGTAGGCGGGGAGAGAAAGCATACGGAGGAAGGATAATAGAGAGAAGCCAGCAGAATAGACAAACTAGATAAAGAATAGAGAGTGTGAGAAGATGTGAGAGAGAAAAAAAAATGAATGGAACCTAGGATAAAACGTATAGTGTGAGTAAGAGAGAGATAGGGTGAGAAAGAGAGTAAAATAGAGTCAGTAGAATAGAAGAGATAGATAAAGAAGAGGAGAGTCTGCTAGAAGAAGTGAGAGAGAAAGAGAGAGATTTGAAAAATGAACGGAACCGTGAAGAGAACGTGGTGAGAAGCGAGAGAGAGAGAGAGAGAGAGAGAGAGAGAGAGAGAGAGAGAGAGAGAGAGAGAGAGAGAGAGACGTGCCCCGAGCCCCACAATCAAGGCTCGCTGTGTGCCATGCAGCCTCACGGGAGGTACAGCTAGAGGGAAGGTTGGTGTGGCGGCAAGATCGAGAATAATGGAGTTACACACAACTTCTATACTGACAGACGTGAGGGCAGACTCTGACGTCAGAATATGCTCATCAAATTTACAGTGAGTTAAATTTTATAAAGTATTGATGTTTTGAGTATTCAGGAAAATTGAGTATATTAATAATATATAATTAATTTATTAAGTTGTAAGGATAAGGAAATGCTATGATAATATTTGAATGACATTTCCTTTTAATTATTGCTCGAGTTACTTCTTTGTCGATTAAGTTTCTTTATAAAATAAACCATTTTAATCATATGGATGGAACAAAAAAGGTTAAACTGTTTTATATGCTGGAATAAATCAATTTTATTTATAAAAATTTATGTAGAGAATGATAACGTTGACTGCAACTTCTGTAAGAATGATTAATGTATATGCAACATATGTTTCACGTGTAACTTGTGAAGAGAAACTTAATGTTTATATGAAAATTATTAACAATTATCAGAGTACTTTTAATACTGTATTGCTTGAATATTAACATGTTAACCATATACATATTGTAGAGTATTAATTAGTATTGTTCAATTTTCGTATGAATGAATTCATCTTGACTTGTATTATCTTGTGCTTTCATTTTAGAATACTGTAATAACTATTGCAAAACTTGCCATATTGCATTATTCAAATATATGCATAATTATGTATATATATTCAAATAGTAACAATTCATTAACCATGTTTCTACAAGTCAAAGACCTTTATAGTATTCCGCATAGCAGCTGCAAGCATCGTACATTTTAAAGTGAACATGTTCCTACTCACAATTCACAGACTCACAAAGAAATCTATTGCACGAATTCACAGCAAAATATGTGGTCTTATAAGCTTGAATTGTTGCATTTTTTTTTTACGAATTTATTGCATGCATTCAAAATGAATTCGTATTAATAAATTGCAGCAGAATATATCTTATACTTGAGGCTCAATTTTGAAAATTATGTATGCTTATATGACTGAATTCTGCTGAAATATATCACTGATATTTCTGTTTCTGTAATATTAACTAAAGTCTTGGAAATAAAACGAGCTTGTAATTTTGTAAACCATTGCAAGTAAACATCAATTTCTTAAGGATTACGGTATTAAACGATACCATTTTTCTACTTTTATTGCCCATAATATTTCCTTACAAGAAAATTTTAACTTCTTTTATAGTTTAAAAGTTGCGATGAGAAAAAAAATCGTTTAGCACCATCTTTATATATAAATAATACAGGGTGTTTACTTTGATTTGAACGTTTTAAAGTGATAATTAAGGAATGAAGTTCGATGGTAATATAGACATGTCATACATCAAATTAATGCTTACATTTTAACATTTTCAAAACTTGCATCATAAATTACATGTGCGGACTTGTCTTTTTTTGAGACGAAAAATAAACAAAAATGAGCCGTTTTTTTGTTCAAATATCGGTGGTAACATGAAATTAATTAACTGTTGAATTCTTCACTGGATTGCAAGGTTGGTGTGGGAGTGATATGTAATGCGTTTGGTCAATTTTCCTTAAATCACCAAAGTAAAGCAACACAAGACTGTTTTGTAGTTGGATGGGTGACTATTGCATTTAAACAAAAATTGCACTTCTCCCATCCAGGGGTAACGCTTTTTACCACAATGTGGTTTCTCTACGAATTTTAACCATTCTATTTCTGTTTCTGGTTCATTGACAAAATTTGAAGATGCATGTGGCGTTCATCCTGACAAGTTTCCACGTTGCGATCAGTCACATTAAAATGCCATTTAATTTCATGTTACCACCGATATTTGAACAAAAAAACAGCTCATTTTTGTTTCTTTTTCGTCTCAAAAACAGACAAGTCCGTACATGTAATTTATGATGCAAGTTTTGAAAATGTTAAAATGTAAGCTTTAATTTGATGTATGACATGTCTATATTACCATCGAACTTCATTCCTTAAATATCACTTTAAAACGTTCAAATCAAAGTAAACACCCTGTATAACTGGAATTTAAACAATATTAAATTCTTTTATAATATAGTCTCATCATACAATTAAAACAAAACAACCCTTCTTTTCCTGATTTTTCTACTGCACCATAGAAGAAAATTAACATGTGGATTGGTTTACATTTCCTCTATATTTTCCTCCAAGTAACAAACTCCCAACTCTCAATTTTCATTCAACTATGCTACAGTTATAAAGATGAAACGTCATATAATAAAGGTATATATATAATAATTGTGATATTTCTTAGCATATAACATTGAAGTTACATAATTTAGTTATACCATATGGTGAACATCAACTGATGTACAAGAATTTACCTCTAGTGAACATTAATATATAGAAAGTTGGAGGTTCAAAGCTTAATTCACAACTTCCGATGATATTAAGCTCTGGAGGAAAGGTAGCAGCTCTTATACATTACCGTGCTCCACTAATGTACACAATGTTCACTGATTGCCGTCTCGTAGGTACACATACCAACCTGTGTGGGTATGCTTTTACTCGAAAGTAAATGTTGAAATAACGTAGACTCTACTCGTTATAAATATTAATAATAACAATAATTATACTTGGTACTTTAAAAAAAAATTGTAAAATTAATAAACTTTTGTATATTTTGTGTTGGTGATGAAGTAATTTCCAGATTGCAGTAATGTGGACAAGAAATTGTGACTCAATGTTGAAAAAATAATTTCTTAGAAAATCTTCATAATTTAATGTATATTTTATTCACTTATAAAATATTTTATTTTTCTTTTAATAAACACAAATTTACTTGCAATATCTCAAACGGCTGTAAGAAATTTTAATGAGATTTCCTGTAACATTAAAATTAATTGAAATAAAAAAATGTTGTCAGCGTTCTTTTTTAAAACTCTGATATACTTTAGTGCTTTAAATATTATTATTAACCCTATTTATTTCATGCACACTTGCATTTTTTACTGATTTCGCCTTGAAGTTAGGCAATTTGTTCGACATCAAAACTAAACCCCAAGAAGAAGACGCCATGTTGCCCCTGCTGTATATGCAACTCTCTTCTTTTTAATGTAACACTGGTAGCCCAACTTCAAGCTCAGATTTTCTAACAATTAGGACCTTTATTAATTGTTTGAGTGGACAATTTGAGAAAGTCAAAAAATAAAAAGAGGAAAAAAAAAAGAATCACAGAATCTCAATATCAGCAATGGCAATATTTTCAATATTTTCGTGCAAATTGTATAAAAACAGTACAGAAAACGTACCGACAAGAAACTAAACTATAATTTAAATGTTAACAAAAGGCAAATTCACAAGAAGGTAATCAGATACATTCCTTTATTAATCACAACAATACTGGTACGTAATATATGGGCACGGATAAGCCAAGGTGATAACTTTTGTAAGCTTTTCCATGTCTTTTTTTTTTTTTTTTACTCCAAAATCCCTGCGTCAACAACATATTAACTTAATCAATAAAATGCTAAAGAAAATCCTGTCTTATAGATACTTTTTTTTATCAAATTATAGATGACTCTTTAAGTGCAAAATGTGACATCAGATTGGTTTTTATATCGGCCACACTGAAAAAACGCAATCCGATAAATATTTGGTGTGATTGCAGGGAATAAAATAAAGTGGAGGCTAGTTCAGATTTTTGAACAATCAACAAATTCTTTAACTTAACAACATTTTGATGTAAAGTGAAATGATTGACAAGAAATCTACAAGATTTAGATGCAAAATTTAAACATTCGTGTTTTTTGTATTTATCGAAAATTACAAGACCTCCAGTTTCAACAGCCTTGCTTGGCAATAACATTGTGCAAGCAGCTGTGTCGGTCAATCAATCAGTCTTCTATATTGTTCGATCTAAAGCTACCAGTTCTAGCTGATCACAAACGCTATACAATAACCAATGTAATGTTGTCCATGGTTTATAAAATTTTAACAAAGATTTATATAGGTGAAAAATCACCCTAATATATTCCTATATTACTAAACCTAAGTTTAGCTACAATACTGCCACAAAGTGCCGACTGTGCAAACGTAGCACTCGACAACGCAATCAAACTCTCCCTTCCCTCATCCATCCCACAATATATACCTCTAAAACATTGCAAACTATATCAACTTGAATGAGAAAATACTACTCTACGGTACTCAGTAACGTTTCAGAAAAAAAAACGTTTGATTGTGGTTTGTTATTTTGTTCTTGTTTGTAAAAAAAAAAAAAAAACATAATTTTTTACATTGATCTCATGGGAGATTGATCGATGATATTACAAATAAAAAAAATGTTCAAAAAAATCTATATATAAAAAAAATACTGTCACATATTGCTTTTATGTTACATATATAAATATATTTTAATCAACATGTATTTTATTGTTGATGTCGGTAACAACAACAATACTAATGATTTTGAATTTAAGGGTTAAATTGTAAAGTTTTTTCAAAACAAACAATGAATACTATATATTCATATAGTATATATACAAAAATATACCGTGATATATAATAAAATATAAAATTATTTTTTAATATCAAACATTCAAAATTTTCTTCGTTTGTTCAAAATCAAAACTCATTAAATATATCTTTTGTCTAACGACGATTGTTATCGACGGGTGTGTCAAAAAATCATTATATTTTCCGATGTTTATTGTACACAGCCTTGCTTGCTTCGGTGTTGGGATGTTAAGGGAAGAGGGTGAGGGGAGGGGGTGGATGCTCTTGTTATTCGTTGGGGATTGGGTGATTGTGCCTCTGCTCATTTGCACCTCTCTTTTGAAAAGGAACACAAATGATTGGCGTGAAAAACAGACAGTAGCAATAGCAAACTCTGTCTACATTTTCTCATCCTTCCTTTTTTGTGCCTCGCAGCTTCGATCCTTCTGTCATTTGCGTCCTTATTTTTTAACCATGAAGAGGAGAATAAAAAGATAAAGAAGAAAAAAGTTACACCTCGAACGTGTTGAAAAAACAGACAATTTTAAAAAATACAATGTTTCTAAAATTGATTACGTCCTGACAATAGGTCAGCACAAACGTAAAGTTCACAGAGTGCCTTTTCATGTTAGCTTTTTTATATTGGGATGAGTATTATAAGTAATATATGTAGAAATATGACTGTAAAATCATTCGTTTTTCAATGTATTCTTCATATAAATGGATATATTTTACGTTTTTCATTACTTTTTGAATATAATATAAATTTATGGTTCAGTAAAAATATAAATCTGTGTTGAGGTGGAATAAAAATATATATGCATGTTATATTATAACATATATATACCATAATATACAATGTGTAGTGCCAGAAGTACTTTATATTTGTGCTGATATTCACTGCCATTCTCGATTGTTATATAATATATTTTCTATAACAAATATTTTATTTCTGTTTCTCTTTTTTAAATGTCCTTTTGAGACAATAATGGAAATATAGAGAGGAATTTTACCTCCGTATGACCTACATTGTTATACGATGAAACACTGTTTTTAAATTCTTCATAATAACTTTATTTCATATTTACAATTGGATTTATTATCTTACATATTCAAATAAAAAAATAAAAGAAAATTTTCTGGCAAATGCATCGTAATTTTCTTACAATCATTGCTTCACAAACAAGCAGTATAGTTCATCAAACTTCATATCGATAATAATAAATTTCAAACAATCTTTATAATTTTCAGAAGCTATGAAATTATAAAAACAATGGGTGCGATTCACTAAGAATTTAGCCAGGTTTCTAACAATGTTTTACGTGTTAAATCACCTAGTTAAACGTGGTTAAATTAAACGTGGTTAGAAACCTAGCTGTAACTGCTTCGTAAATCGCGTTCATTAATAAATATAATTTCCATAAATTAAGTATAAATTAATGTAATATTTCTAAATACATTATCATATATTCGTAAATATAAGTGTATGGATAGCAAAATTCCAGAATCTTGATGAGTTTTAACTTCTTAGTGATATTATCTGTTGTGCTAAATTATATTTAATATCAATTGTGTAATTGATTATTAAATTTGAATTTTTAAATTATAATAAAATTTTATTTTATTTCATATTATTTCCGTATTAAAAAAGAACAATAACTAGAGTGAATAACTGAAATTAATTAAAAACATATTACGTTTTCAATCGAAATGAACACCTCTATTGTATAAAATATTAATAAATGAAATTAATTGTAGTATTCAGTTGAAATTTATAAAGCTCACAACAAAAATATATATATTGTATTAGTATTTGATTTTGTAAAATGAAGCCTATACAAAAATTAAAAGCAATTTTATGTAACTATTCATTTTATATAGATACACGATATATTTGTAAATAATAATTTTACACACAATAACCTTTATATATAGTGAAGTTTGATATTCAATTAAAGGGCAAACTATTGATTTTGTAAATACATAGCAAAAAAAAAAAAAAAAAAAAAAAAAAAAAATCACACATTTCATTATAATAACATTTAATTATTAAAATATCAGAAAAAGGTACGCATATTATTTGTAATTATATTAAAATTATTATCATTAACTTTATAATAATATAATACAAATTATATTTACCCACACAAAACACTCATTTGTAATATGTAAAAGCAACAAACAACTATAAAATATATTGTATTTCGTGGTCAGTAAATAAATAAAAAAAAATGTATATAAATTTAAAGTCCTGTCTGCTGGCTGTACTACTTTGTAGCTTAAGCCTATATATTACAAAAAAAACAAAAAAAAAAAACAAAACAAAAAAAAAAAACTAAAACAAAAACAAAAGTACACGCAAGGGAAAGATGGATGGAGTGTAAAAAAAAGTAACAATGTTTTTTTTATTAAACTTTCCTTCTTTTTTTAATTGTGCTGGAACTACACCCACTTGTAACAAAAAGTTGATCCATTTAATCTTATTTGTAACAGTTCTTTTTTATTTATTTTTTGCAGGTCAGGTGGATTTGTGGACTCAAGAAGCGTCAGGGTGTAGGTGTGCGTTCGATTCTTCACGAAATGACTGCGCGTGTTGCGTTCCTAACGGAGGATGCCACTGCGGAAAGTCATCCCCTAACCGATGCCAGCAGTGCGGCCTGGAGCAGCATTGCGCTAACAGTCAGTCACCCTTCCACTTCATTAGCTTAGAGTTTAACTTTTACACTACATATAAGGATAAGGTCCATTATCGTACTTTATTTTATGTCATGTACAGAACACCGATGTTTCGTTACATGTAGTTTAAAGTATCGTAAATGTTTGATAGCTTTGCAATATAAACAAGTTTAAAGACTTTGAAAAAAATAAGATCTATCACTTTCAAAGTTCTGTGTGCTTTTTTTACACTAAATATTTTATGACAGATAAAAAATAAAAGGATTTTTAAAGATATTGCTTCCGGTTAACTTTTATTTTAAAGTAATTACTTCTTATAGTATTATTTTTTTCTTAAAAGTAGTTGAACATCTTTTAGAGTGTATGAAATATATTATACTTTCAAATTTATTTTTTTCCTAAAAAAAAAAAAAGAGTTAAACACGTAAATTTTCACGGATAGAAGAACTGTCTAGTCAGTTTCATTTATTCACTTCATTAAATATTTATTGCATACGAAGAGATCTAAGGTTATAGAAGACGTTTTCTACTGAAATATATAGAAACTACCACAACTTTCCACTGTGGTACGCGTTCAACTATTATATACAGCAAGTAAGTTCTATATAATAGTAAGGACGTTGGCTCGCGATCGATTCCACCTCATCGCTTTTAGCCTTATATATTCTGTTTCCTCCAAAAACGTCTTGCGTGCTTCCACAATCTAACATACCCGTCATTAAGAACACAAACTGGTTATTATTATTTACTAACACTAACATGCAAGACTTAAATTATATATTTATATCACAAGTTAGAACAAAGAAAATAATATACATTAGATAATTATACTATTATTATCTCTCATTTATATAAAAATATATTTTTATTTATTATACAAAATTATCATGATCGTATAAATATTCAAAAGAAACAACCTTTAAGAGACATGAGTTATGTTAAATGCGTTTTCATTTTATAGCTTGTAGTTCATGAACATTTTTTTCATATTATTATAATGTAAAATGTTAAAAAAAATCATACTTTGCAAGAGAACATGATTTTCCAATACTTCAAAAGTTATTGTAAATATTTACAGAGTGCTGCAGACTTTTACTGCACATAACATAATAGAAAGCAAACTTACATTCATACTTATATAAACTTCTAATGTAATGACGATGCATCAATGCAGCAAGAACGTTATGAATATAGTCTGATATAATTATACAGTAGATGAAGATTTACATACAGCTAGGTCTTAAAATTTACTATTAATAATACGAGAAATTCAAAATTATAGCAGTTTTATTTTTAGTAGCTTACAAACCATATACCATAAATGATATGTATGACTCTTATTTGTGGTTTCAAATCTAAAAAATTAATAAATGTATTGTAAATTTCTTCGGTGATAGCTCAGACACATTATTTTAAGCATTGTGTTAACATGGCAATGAGTCCACACTACATTTAGAATAGAGTATCGACCTCAAAAAAATTTGTTTTGCAGAAATGGATAAAGGGTGCAAAGTTGTGTTATTCTGATTTTTTTTCAGATTTTTTAAAGACCGGGAAGTATTGCTAAAAAGTGTCACGAAAGTCGGATTTGAACCCACGCCCCTTTTAGATCCTATCCTTTTATTAAGAGAGGCATCAAGAGGCGTCACTTTCTCTGTACTTTCAATAATTGTTTTAAATGAAAAAAAAATCAAAGTAGCATAACTTTGCACCCTCTATTCATTTCTGCAATAAAAAAATTTGACTCCATTTTATTATATGAGGTTAAGATAGAACTCTCCACTATACAAGGTTTTTGTTACTAAAACATTATCTGCGTAGTGTGCAACGTGACCATCGACGCCCGAGTGCTGCTCGCTCGCTCCGGAAAAACTTTCGGTCAAATCAAATCTCCCGCCCTAGAGGGTCCTTCTTTCTGCTGGTACCTGCTCCAACCGGGTCGCAACCAGAGGGTCGAGGTGCAAGTTTACCGCCTGCTCAGCGTGGGTCGCTTCAACGGCACCAGGTGAGACATAGAGCTTGCATGGACTGTTCACCCTAGGGAGTTTAGATAAACATTAGATGCTCTTTAGGCTTTACTATCTCTATCTTTACATACCATAATATCAATGTAAATTGCTTCATATTTAGAAGTACCAGATGTGCTCAAGGTTTGTTGCAATTTATTATAATTTACTGTAATTTATGAATAACATAAAACAAAGTTATATATATATATATATATATATATATATATATATATATATATATAGTTATATTATGTATTGTAAAATAAGAAATTTTGTGTTGAGTAATTTTGTATATAAAAAGTTCAACTTTATAATAATTTAATATTATAATTTTTTGGTTATATTTAAAAATAATATTTTTTTGCTCTTAAAACTTAAAAACAATATTGTTATAAATAATACTAAAACTACAAACCATGATGAATGAACTATAAACAATGAAAATGTATCACATTATGATACGTCTAAATGAAAGGACATACTGGTAAGTTCTCCACTCTGACCGAGTTCATGTGACATTTCAGCTGCACCGGCGGGTTCGTGCAGCTGGTGGACGGCGCAGAGCCGAGCCCTCGGCCTGGGGACACACAGCTGTGTGGTCAAAATGAACGCTTCACTCCGCCAGCCGTGATGTTCGGGGACCGCGGTGCCGCCACGCTGCTCTTCAGGTAAGTGTTCACCATCATGTCCTGAGGGTATTAGGCTAGTCGCAGACAGAATCGCATGATTTCGCAGCATATGATAAAAAAATTAAGAAACTATACGATCAGGTATGCGCGCGCACACAGCTTCGCATGGTATCGTATGGTATGACATCGTAAGTTTCTCATTTAGAACCGGTTCTAAATTTTTATCATACGAAGTCATACGATACGAAATCATATTATACGATGCGATGCTGTCTGCGAGAAACCTTAGTAATACATACACATTGGAGTTATCATAACAATAGCAGTATACCCACAAGGTATACACCGTACATCAATTTAATTAAAAGTGTCGAAATGATCATGCGTACCCTCAAGGTGGGGATTGATAAAAGCCTGAAGCAAATAGTTTAAAACTTTTATGTTTTATTATCTCTTTAAATTCAATTTGCTTTTGTTCGATCGAGTTTTGGTAGAGCTAATCCTACAGAGATAGAAATAATTCCCAACAAAATTTGATGAGTATATCTACACTACTCTTGTGGCGTCTGCTTAATCAGCAGGAATATATCACGTGTTTAAAAATGTCACTAATATCAATTATTAATGAATGTGTATATAATTTTCCCTTAAACTATTGAACTTCGAAATTTTGATAAATTTCAGTAGGTTTAGATAAAAATGTCAGTTTATTTTTTTTAAATTAATGAGCCAGAGTTTATTTCATGTTTCTTTTGCTTAAAATTTAATTTATGACTCACAGAAGCAAAAGTTGGCAGGTTTAATTAATATTCATTACTTAATCATCATGTAACTATTTTAATACCTGATAAGTGATACATTGATACATACTATACAAACTGAAAAGCACTGAGTATTAAACTGTCACAGGATATAGTATGTAAACTTTTCAGTGTGTGAATTATCCATTACTTATGGATTATCATGGCGTCAAATCGTATAATTTATCAAGTTGTTGTTAGGGAAGGTAATTTTCTAAGGCAAGTACAGTACTACATACGACTGGATCAGAGTCCATCAAATTGCTTAACTGTATATTATGAAGTACATTTTATCGCATGAAACATATGCTTTATCTTAAATCATGGTTTAATTATTCCAGGAATTATTATGATATATTGCAGTTATATCGATTATACATTTTGAAATGTACTCTGAACATTATTTTATAGCAATAAACAGCTGACATGAGCAGATATGATATTTATCTGCATAAAAATGAAAAAAAGGTAGAGTGGCATCAAAGGTTTATGGAATATTTTCATGATGAGTATTTAATTAGAATGCAAATGACAATAGATACTTTATTTATATTTGTTCAAATGCAGGTCCTCAGTGATCTATGCTGTACATCCTATGCCTATGATCACATGAAAAAATACTAAATAGTATTTTTTTCCATGCTCTGATCGAAATAAAATTTGATTTGATTTTTTTTTCTTGTGGTTAATTAGTCATTCATTGCATCAAAGAATAATATGGATATTGATAAAGGGTGGACAAGAGAGCAGGGAGCTCATTTCACACGTTGGAATAAAAAGCGCACAGATTAAAGAGGTGGCTTTAGTCTTGAATTTGGTAAATATATGAAAGCATCGTCAAGGTACAGTACCAAATATAACTAGGATCAATATATTTGCTTTCAACAAGAACACACTTTATTGTAATATGTTACAAAAAGAGTTGTGTCCTTTCTTGTGAAGTATTGATTATTGTGGTACTTTTACGTCATCGCAGCTAACAACAAAAAAAAATATATATTTATTACTTTGTTACTGAGTTTAGATTTTCTGAGAAAGAAAGTTGTATGCATTTAAAAGGTTTCAACTTTTTATAAAGTATGCAACTTCTTGAGTATTTATGCATTGCAAATAGCGTAGATGTCCCTTGACAAGAGTGCTGAGTGGAACTGAAACTTTTTCCAACGATCGAGAAACTATCAACTATATACTTTTTGCTTTCGATCAAAAAATCAGTCATAAATTATTCATATGCAAAGAATTTTATTCCTCTCAGTAGTATTTATTTAAATAACTATTTTTTTTTTTATACAGATTCAAATACGAGACCTAGTTTTAAATAGCATTCAAGTGTAGTTACATTTTATGCGTAATGGTAAGTACATTTTTCTGTACTTATGAATATCAAGTATAATCTAACAAAATTATATTATATTAGTAGAGTTAATAAAGTCACGAACTTATTATATACATACTACTACAACTAATAATATTATTATACAACATACATGAATATGAGTTAGAAACTTAATACATCGGATCGCAAAACATATTATGTTAAATTTAATTGAGTTTGGTGTTAGTTTCAAATAATGTAACACTATAACTAAATATATGTTTAATATAATTATTATATCTTTAAACCTTATATGATTAAATACTATGATCTATGGCTTTAAGTAAATTTATATAAATTAAAATTTAACAATAATAAATTATATAAATATGTATTAGATATAAACATGTTAGGTAATAATAATAATCTGCAGAGGCAAACAGTTGTACCAACATGACAGATGTACATTACCACTAAAACATGTGAGTAATCTCGTTCACTGGTCCTCATAATTCTCTGTCACTTCTCTCTCACACACACAACGTACGTTTAATTACCTGACCTTTAGTACGGCTGCCAGCATACATTGTAGAACAAACCAGCCATATAGCTGCTACTCTAACTGCTCTTTCACATGATCACATTATAATGAACAATTTACACCACTATAATGTTCGCCATAGTACCATGACGTTCTTTTTGTGTGACATTGATGGTTTGGTGTCAAAAGTAACTACCTTTATGCTAATTTTTTAAATTAAAAAAAATATATATATATTTTTTAAAATCAAATTTACTGTGGTTACCAACGAAGGTATTTTATATGACTATGTTAAAAATGGTATGCAATGTGGAGGTTATATTTTTAGATCGTTTGTGATAAAAGTATAAAAAGAGAAGATAAAAGCAAACTCGTATATATAAACGTAATATGCTGATTCAGGCAGGCTCACGCGTTACGGATTATCATGTTCACACAAAACCCGAGTTTTAGAGGCGGGAGGGGGAAACTGAAATTCAAATTATGCATCAAGCTGCCTGATGTCTGTGTGCGTGTTCTGTCATCCCTAAACGTTGTGGCAACTCTCTTCTCCGCGTTACAAACCCTGATGCTACTGTAACCAAAGCTTTTGTAATATTTCCTCCGTCTCTTATATGCATATTAGTATTTTTTCCTGAGCACGCACACAAATTTCTTATAATTTTAGACAATTCATTATAATCCCTTTTATTACATTATTATCTTCTTTTATTTTCAAATTTTATATTATTATATACAGTGGTTTGTCTTTCAGTTTGAAAATATTTTTATTAAATATCTCAATTTTATAACATCTAAAACAAGATTATAAATAATAAATGTGTGTTTTTTACAAACATCAAAGTATAATTTTTTATAATTTTAACACTTTTATCAGAGAAGTTTATACTGTATACCAGATTGTTCTGCTTTTACATTTATACAAATTTTGAGGCTTTATAATATAAAAATATTTTTACTTTCAGGATTTTTTTTTTTTTCAAATATGCACGAACTAAAATGTAACTTATAAAAATTATCTCTTAATGTTCGATTTTTTATAGTTAAAGCTGAGAGATTTAAAAGAAATTGACTTTTTTTTAAAATTCATCCATACATTGGTAAGAAAAGTGGCTTTAAAAATATCTAAACGAGAAGTATGAGTCCATGAACGTCGTAGCCAAGGATGAGAGGGAAGGTTCATAATTTGTCACGAGCGATCAGTGAGCACCTAACCGGGCCTTCCTCCTCCGTCTCGCTTCCTCTCTCGACTTTGCTGCCAGTTTTTGCCTCTCGAGACGCCACATCGACTACAGGCTGCAGGAAAACAGCAAAGCACCATCCACAATTCAAGATTTCTAACGTAGGCGCCATCCCAACCCATCCTGAAGTTTTCTATAAAGCCTAAATGCCATTTTTCTAAGCACCATTTTCAAATATTAATCTTTATATACTATCAATTCATTTCTATATTTTTCCATTCACAAAATGTATATGAATTGATTTTTATTTGTTGAAATGAGTTTTTTCCTTCATATATATTATACTTATTCTATATGTCAGGATATGAAAATATAACATTTTTTAACTTGTTTTC
The DNA here is from genome assembly GCA_949825025.1 of Siphlonurus alternatus. Lineage (NCBI taxonomy): Eukaryota > Metazoa > Arthropoda > Insecta > Ephemeroptera > Siphlonuridae > Siphlonurus > Siphlonurus alternatus. The sequence continues at coordinate 20,165,850 of OX463781.1, read as the reverse complement.
TTACATAGAAATTTGTATTTTTATGTCATGTCATACTGTTTGTATTGAAAAGTAGTCTGGATTGATTCAAAATAGAAAATTCTTGGTGATTGATTTTTTTTTATAAGAATAGTCTGAAATCAAATATGAATATCATTTAAATGAGATTATTTGGTATCTGACATAAAAATAAAATATTAAAACATATTTCAACATTCTTTGAAGATTATTTTTTTGTTTCGTAAAATTAAAAAGTCTCGTCTCTTCTGCTTGCACCTGCAGGCTTGACCAATGATAGTAGAGGTCTATTGTCCACTCTGTCCCACTCTAAGAAGGTCCCCGAGGCATTAAGTTAGACGGGCAGACAGAGCGGCACGTGATCTGTCTGGAGACCTCTCACCCTGGTGCTCACTTTCATCAACGGTGGGTCGGTTAAAAGCGTACAGTCTACACCAAACAAACCAGGGGCTACTTTAAAGGGAAGATAGATGAGGGGATGAAATGAAGCAGTACCTGCATTGCTCTTATTTATTTAAAGAGTTTAAATATATAATTATGTATGTATATTTACCTGTGAATTTAATAAAAAAAAGGCATAATTACATAACTTTAAACTATATCTGAAGGCCATGATGTGAGATACATCTCTCCTGTACAACCAAAAAGATTATATAATTCATAAGTTGAATATCTGAAATTATGCTTTAAAAATATTAATAATAAAGTCGTAGTGCAAAAATGGACTTTTTCATTATTAACTAAGTTAAGCAGTTTCGAACTTTCATAACGAGAAAACGACCTTTTCCTTCTAAGTTTTACGTCTATTTTTGAACTCCAAGGTCTCTAATGACATTGCGTCTGTACTTTACATGCAGTCGTTATAACTTATATGTAAGTTAAGTATGCTAAGTATATATGTACACTGCATACATTATAAAATTCACCACTTATATCATTAATACTTTCTAGATATAAAAAAGATAACATGCAAAAAGGTTAGGAATCAGAAAAATAGCTTTTGTGCTATTGGTTTTGCACGTATTGGTTTAAATATTTTTACCTACTTAAAGATTTGAGTGAATTTATGATTATTTTTTGTTGTGAATAAACTATTATTTTTTATAACTGCTGAAATCGACATTAATTTTCTGCATTTATGTGCATTTATTAATGTACTTGTTTTTTAACAATCATTCATATCACAGAATAATTAATAGTTAATAAATTTAACATCTATATGTTCCATCTATATTTATAGGAGATTTAAATTAATCCACTAACGTTAGAATTATAATCTAAGTATATATAAACCACTTTAAAGCACATTAAGAACGCTCTAAATCATCTTAATTTTATTTTTCGTCTTCTAGAAGACATTAAATTATTTCTCATTATAAAATGTATGGTTGGGAGAATTTTTTAATAAGTTCATTTATATTATATGATCCAATTATAAACTAGTTTAAAACTAGTTTGAACTACTTTGAAATTTATAATTACATGTAAAATATTTCACGCCAGATAATAAGTTATAATGTAATCTCTATAAACGGATTTAAAGTAAGTTATAACTATTCATTTATCTTTTCAATTTCTCGTTTTATTTTCTTTTTTGCGTCTGTTATCTTAGCTCTATAATATATACATTTTGTCAACAGAGAAAATCATAAAATCTGATAAATAATTTTGAACTAATTTCACGATTCGACTATTTTAGTACAGGGTGGGGTGGGGAAAAAAATTTCTTGCTTACTCATCAAGGTTGTTTTTAGCAGTATATTAAAATATGAATGTTGCAGAACAAGATGTTTAGTTTGATATTTCAGAAGTTTTTTTTAAAGTAAAAACTTTGAAATTCTTTTCGAATCACTTCATAATTTATGAACTTCTAGGACATTATTTTTTAAATATTTCTTGAACTTTGAAACCTATAAAAAAATCAATCACATTAATCCCTTTTAATACTATTTTCATTTATACAGTTCGTTTGGTTTTATATAATAAACCCAACTCCATGCAATAAAAGATGTCTTTATTTTATTTTTTTAAAAATAAAAATGCTTTTATATATTTTAAAATTGGCCAACAAAACTATTCAGTAAAAACTCATTTTTATAATTTGTGTTATATATTTTTAAGTGATTGGAAACAAATGAATTATTATTCAATAAATTAATTAATTATTTAATTACACTAGAAATAATTTTGTTACATAAATCCAAGCTAATTAATCAAGAATTTTGAAGCTAGTAATTATATTCGTGATTATGATTATGTAATTAACAACGATTCAGTGGAATTTAAACGGAAGTTTAATAAACTCTGTTTCTTTTAATTAATTTTACCTTAAAATAATTTATCTACTATAAAAAATTATTTATATGATGTAACATATTGATTTTTACGTAAAGATACTTTTAAATGTAATATGATGCTTCAAAGTTATTTGAAAACACTTGAATGTTAAAGTACGTACATAACTATTTTAATTAATATTAAATTTTAATTGCTACTCCATAGTTTATTTTTCTATTTATTTACAAGTTTTGTATTTTTTTTTTTTTTTACTTCTAATGGAATTTTAATATTAATTAACTTAATACAAAAGGTACCAGTAAGTGTGGAAATGTACAGTAAATGTACTGTATAGTGTATGTATTGTAAGTATTACAACACACAAAAATAATTACAATATGTGCAGTAAATCTGCAGTACAACCTTCGCATCTATAAATGGGTTTAAGCTTCATGCCTAGAAAAGGTGCTCATTATTAATAAAACAATGTACTGCCTTTTTTTATTTTCCGAAGTTACAGAACTAACAAAACCACCTAACGTGTAAAAAAAATAACAAATTTGTTCATTTAATATCAATTTACAATTTAGGCCCATCACGTGTCAATTTGGTTATAGTTTTATAAATTTAAGTTCTTTTAATAAGAGAAGATATTTTATAACATTTATTTATAAATTATATTTTTATTTACTTGATGAACTCAATGATTGTATATTACATGAATACACAATCCCCCTCCCCCGCTCAACTACAATATACTGCATTAAAACCTATATATATATATATATATATATATATATATATATATATATATATATATATATATATATATATATATATATATATATAATTAGAAAATAAATAATCCATTTTTATTATTAAATCTGAAAAATTGGTTCGGAACAAAGAAACAAGAAAAAGTTACATCAATATATTGATTTTAAAATGTGCCAGCGTTCTATCAATATATTTTTTCTGATAACCAACCAAAGTCTACTACTATAATGCAATAATGGATTTAAGTCTTTGTAAGAGATAAAAAAATGTCAGTGATAATTAAATTATAATACCACAAAGAAACCAAAGAAACAACACTAAATTCTATAATAAAATTTTCGAAGCTGAAAAAAAAAAATAAAAGAAATTGAGTTAAAATTTCGTTTGATAATAATTTTTTTTTAATTCTTTGTGTGTGAAAGCGTATGATGGTTTCACAAAGGTGGGAATGATGTGTCACTTGTAAAGAGTGTAGAGGAGGAGATGAGAGGGAGAGAATGTGAAAGAGACGTATATAGAGAGAGTGTCACAGAAGAGAGAAAAACTGACGGATATTGCTTCTCTTTGTACATATTCCTTTTCCCTGCCACACCAAACGACACAATTTAATCTTTACCCTCGTACTCTAATTTCCATATATAATACTTATACTTTTGACTACTGTCAATGAAGTAGAAATTCATCAAGCTTAAATAATATTATATCATATTATATGTGAATTTGAGAGATTGTATAATTACCACATGTGTTATAAAATTTCCGTAATTTAAGCATAAAAATGTCTTTATTATGTATTAAAATTTAGTGGTAACTGTAGTTAAAATTATTGTAATGGTAAACTAAAAGTTAATATTATATAATATAATAACTTAATCTCTTTTTACATGATAAAAGCTTACAAGTCAGAACAACTATGTCAACGTTACGTTATTTAGTTGGTGGCTTTTCAAAGCAAACTTCGTCACCCGTATAGAATTCATTTTGTGAAAGCCTACCACCACTATAACATTTCTCTCACACATCCAAAGAGCAGTGGTTTGCAGCACACCTTTACAATATCACAGCAAACTATATTTCACCTTTTGGTTGATGGCTGTTTCTGTTAGAAGGTTTGTATGCCTTTTTTTTCATGTCAAAATATAATGAGAGTAAGTATGTATGCATAATATTTTTCTCATTATTTACTTAATGTGGTTTATTATAATAAGAAAACATGTACTAATGATTAATTATAAGTTCTCATAACAGATTGCAATTAATAGAGCTTGTTAGCAACAAATACATACACACACACACATGAAATGCATGAGAAATGTTATGAAAATATCATTCTATACACGTATTTTTTTTTACATGATATTAATAATATATATTTCACGATGTATATTACAAGATAACAGTGATATTAAAATATAATGTAAAAAATTAGATATAATGATGCAAAAATTGTCTTAAAACAATTTAACATTGTTATATACTGTGTAAATTAAACAATCCTTCATCACAAATTAAAATTCAAATATTTATTTAATTTATATTTATTTAACCGTAAGTTAAAAACCGCGGGAATGAAAAACTGTGTGATACCTGAATATTTTTTGGTTTATTATACTATGTTGTTAAATATTAATAGCATGCATGTTACTTTTTTACGTGGTAATTTTGATAATTTTCTTACTGTTCGAAAACTTTCATAGAAACATGCAAGTCTTGAATTGGCTCAGTAGGTCTTGCAAATAAAACAAGAGAAGTTTGGTGTAAAAATTAAAATTATAATTTGTACCTATATTATTTTTCATTCGCAATGTTTCCATTCATGCTAATGTAATAATATATGAATAATTTACAACTTACCTTTACCTTATAAGTTACTTTTTTTGTGGGGGCATACATGACCTTAAAATGTGTCAATTGCCCCAAAGTACCAAACAACCAACCATAAATTTTTTTGTAATAGTTTGTCCTCTGAAAATTTCTACATCTCAGGTTTCAAGTCTAAAAAAATTAAAATACTTTGAAAAAGTTAAAGTTTACCATTTAAAATAACAAAAAATGTAAACAAAATATGACAGAATAAATAGTGATTTATATTTTGTTGAAGTTAATACTCTTAAATGATGAAATATCTACAGAAAAGAGTTAAAAATATCTTGAACTTGGTGAAAGGCAAGATTGCTTTGAAGTGACGGTGGTTGCTGCTTTGTGTTCCAGGGTTTCCGAGTCCACACTTCGCTCTCAGTTCCTCGCCTACTTCAGTTTCACCCCCACTGAACAGCCGGTGGTGGGGTTCCAGGCGCGGGGAGGACAGAGGGTAGAGCATACAGGTGAGCTACACACCTGCATGGCAAGGCTAAAAACTTAGGAGGTGACTAATTAATGTTTTATATAGATCGTAATTTTCTTTAAAAAGTTGTTTTTTTTAGTTAATTGTAAATCTTCAACGAATTACCATTTATTTATGTAATTTCAAGAAATTAAAAGTCTTGAAGAATGTTATATTACAATACTTATTTTATATACTTAAAGGAACAGGGGACCATAAACCATAAAAATAAGTATTTTTTATTTAAAAGTTACCCACTAACTGAGAGTATGAATACATGCCACACGGTGGCGAGTGCCTTAGGGTAAGCGCCCAGCGAGTAACTAAAGTGTGGATTGCTGACGTCAGCAATCACGAAAGGCAACACAGCTGCCTCTTTTCCATGGAAATCACTCCCTCTTCCTCCCACCCAGCCATGCTCAGTGCGATGTTGCCTGTGCAATTGCCCTGCGGCTGTCTATATTTATTTAATTTTTATAAATTCGAGGGATGGTCCGAAAATGGAAATTTACTCATTTCTCGCATTAACATACGTGTATCTTACAGAAACTTTTTAGGCATTCATGATTTTACTGTCCCATGTCCCTTTAATATGATATAACTTGAATATTGGATGCACTACTCACGTTATATTACGATGATTTCTTTGAATGATACTTTTAAACTATCTGTATGCAGTATAAAAGTCGTCTTTACATTTTTTACCATTTTCATGTTTTTAGTACCAAATCTATGAGGAATTAACTTTGTAGGATAGCTAAAATGACAATGATTTAACTTCTCAAGAATAGTAAATCTGAATATCTTTGCCTCAAGCAGAAACGTTTGTCATGAAATGTGTGTCTTTGACAGACGCCATTTGATTATGTCACCTTCTTCACTCTGCCTCCTTGGGTGTTTGACATCATTAAATTATAAATAGCATCACACAAATAATATTAAAAAGTGTTGACAATTTTGTGCTACTCTATAACATAATAGTGTTGAAGTTACAAAATACGTAAGCAAAAAAATATTTAATTGGAATTTTATAAAAGAAAATATTAATTAATAATGTAATGAATCTAATAAGTCCTTATACTAATTAAGTAATTACTGTAAACATTTATTTGTACTCTAAATAGCTCACGTAAAACACACATATTTTGTTTTAAATGTTACAATAATTTCAAAGTGTGTAATAACTAATAATATTTTGCTGAAATTTAATGATACTTTTGTCTGTATGGGTTTATTTATGTCACTGATGACATGTTTTTTAATGTTCATTGCAAATATAAACAATTTTGTGTGTGATAATTTTTAGTATTTTTAACATTAAAAAAATTGTGATTTATTGCATTTCAAATAAAATGTTAATAATAAAAAAATATACAAACACGTTATGAAAGTGTTAAATTACCTGAAAATAAATTTATGTTTAAAATATAAAGTTTAATAATTCATAGTCTGCATAAATATATTATTATCGTTTATAATACAATAATATGAAAATTTTCATTGTCTGCTCATATATTCAATATTTATTAGTCATAAATAAAAATTCTTATGAGATAAAAAAATAATATATATAGTATCGGTATTTAGAGGAGTATAGGACAATAACGTTGTCTTTTCTAACCCTTAGCATATGTGGAGCATATACTTTATGTCATAAACATGAGAAATGTCTGAATATTAAACTAAACCTTTAAATTTTACACCTTTTTATAGTATATAAAAATATTATAAATGATTTATTTTCTTTTTAAATAATATAGAACAATTTTTATTGTCATAAATTTAAAAATTTAGTTATAAAATTAATGTATAAATATATTTTAAAAATTCTCATTTATAAGGACGCCTATTAAAAAATTCACGTTACATTCTAGAGACTCTAGGGGATGGTGTATATATTTACATTTTTTTCACCCCTTGAGGTTTTTGTACATATGTCCTTAAGTTTGTGTCTGCAACTGAGATATTCATTAACCGACCCTTTTGTTGGCAAATAAATAATGAATATGTCATAAAAACAACCCCTCCTTCTATCATTTATATTTTAACATTATAGGATGCAACCTTTATGCAGTTACATCCCCTTGGAAGACGTAAATGTCATTGTTTCGTTGAATTACATTGTTGTTGTTTTTATATCTGCCAATTTTATGTTACGTTCATGTCAACACGTTGTAAAACTTTGCTTATTTTTATTTGTTCGTGTGAGGATAAAAAATAACAACCTTTATGTCAATATATAAAACATGAAATATTTCATCATTTTTTTTTTCTGTGATGTCAAAATAAATTGTTATGTTTTTTATATTGAAATTCTATTCCAGTCTACTAATCTATTTATTACTACCATAGATATTGAAAAGAACGTATTACAGAATAATTACTGTATTAAATTTCTTAGATATTTGATGAATATTAATTTAATGATAAAATTATTAGTTTTTATTAAAATTTGATTCACGAAGGATATGAAGATGGAGACACTGAAATTTTTTAACCACAGTTAATAGAATTCGGATTCTACAATAACAGAATAACTAACCATGGTTTGTGAAAAAGCTGGTTATTTCTTTTGTGAATATATTATTTTCTGAAGCAAAATGATAAAATACAATATATAAAGTGATGAATTTTAATAAAACATTTTATATTTTAGTTTTGAATATTAAATTGCATGTCTACAATCTACAACGTTGTTATTATAAATTGGAATTGGTTTTATATTGCAATCCTTTTAAATCTGTATGTTTTAAATTAATATTGTATTTCTAACCCTTCTGAAAAAAAAATACACATTTCTGCATATTATAATAAAACAAATAAATCAGAGTATATAGTATATAAATATTTCCCCTCTGACGGAAAATTCTGGAAATATTAAAATTTCTTGGTTTCAAAATGATCTATCTCCTTTAAAGGCATCAGCTGTTAGCGATGGCAAAGGGGGATGGTGGAATGGAAGGAAGGACAAATATGACATGGAGCACACGCAACTATACGACATGAATGTTTGATGAAGCCTGCTAGATGTCGCTTGTCTCCTCAACCTCCAATGTCATCTAACATCATCGTGTTTTTTTAATAGCATTAACTTTATGATGAACTCGATTTTTAGATGTGATTGAATATTATTTACCGAACGATTTTATTCTATGGGGAATATATTTTTGTTATGTGAAATGCGTTTAGAGTCAACATTTAATTTGAAATACGATAAGTTAGATGATAAAATAGCACGAACGGGATTTGACTAAAGTATTATAACAAACAATGATGGTTTCATACTACCATCTTGAGTATATGCTTAGTTTCTTGAGCAACGAATAAAAACAAATATTTTCATTTACTCTCATCTCTTTTCTCTCAAGTTCCAACTCTTAAATTTTTTTCAATAAAATACACAATATCTCACTGAATTTTTTTGTAACCCTTCTTTTTCCCCATTGTCTTATTTCATATCTTTATTATATTACTTCTTATAATATCTTCATTTTCTTTTTTTTTATTGCGAATTATATTACAAATTGTATTCTTAGATATCAATTTATTTCAAAGTAATGTCTCAATTACTTAGAATACTTATTAAATTGAATTACATTAGCTTGTTTATACAAAATAATTATTTTATTATACATTTTCATTATCTAATAACATAAAGTAACATTAAGATATTAATATCCTCATTATTTGTAAATAAATAACAAAAAGGAAGTCTTTTTAGTATAAAGGTATTATGTAGCACAGAACTAGCTTCGTTATAAGTATGTATAGAATATTGATCATGCAAAGATGCTAGCTGCTGTATATATTATATTATATGGCTTGTATATGTAAGTATAAATATAAATCACAACAGTGGTTATAGAAAGATATATTATTATATAACTACTCGATATACACCGCAGTGTTTCAGAAATATTAATTATATTGTCTGAAACACATCTCATTACGTTCATTATAGACGTGTAATTAAGAATATTACAGAAGATACTACTTGAATTATAATTAAATTATTTTACTACGATATATAAATATAAATCAGTAACGCTGGTATAATTAATTACGTGTTCCTAATAATTTACTTATAAATATATAATGTAAAGTTTAGTTTATGTCAGGTTTCTCTTTTTTTTCCCTGTAACTAGTATATAATTATAAAGATAATTTATTTTACATCTACATAAATGTCAGTATATTATTACGTTTGTACAATAAACATTTCAAAAATAAATTTAATACAACAATAAAAGCTGTATTAGAGATTAAATTACATAAACAATTATACTATAATATATTTTAATATAGTAAAAAAAATATTTATATTTGACTGATTTCAAACAGTTAGAGTAATTGTTTTTACAAATTAAATCAAACAAGTCTTTTTTATATCATTATTTAAACACACGTTGGGGCATACGTATAGAAAGTACTATTTATTTTAATCAAATTTGGTCAAATTAAATCTCGTTTTTTATATGTCAATGTATTCCTGGCAAAAATAAAATTATATATACATATATATGTATGTATGTTAAATTTCAGTATCGTATTATAACACAGCTTACAACTTTTTCCTCAATTCTGTTTTAACTTACGGCCACTCCAATATAAGTGGATAAAATTATACCCTACTGTAAAATATATTTTTCTTCGATATATTCGAGTTATACTTAAACGCGTTACGAAAGGTACTGTACGTACATAAACTCAAGAATATGAAGTCGATAAATTTCAAAGAAAAAAAAATATATTATATTATTTATCAAAGTTTAACTTCATGAAAAAAAAATATATATATGTTGTAGCAGACGAAATTTTGTGTACCAAATTTATAGGGAAAGAAGTGATGTTAAATTTTGGGTTATTTATTTTTTTCTAAAACATTTTTTTTTTTTTTTTTTTTTTTTTTTTTTTTGGTTTAAAATATTATACTTGTGACTATTAGGTACTGTACAGTACATACTTTATCAACATGACCATAAAGTAATGTCCAATGAGGAAACTTTATGGCTAGTGAATGATTTATTTATTCTGAAAATGGGATAGTCTAGAGAGAAGAGAGAGAGAGAGAGAGAGAGAGAGAGAGAGAGAGAGAGAGAGAGAGAGAGAGAGAGAGAGAGAGAGAGAGAGAGAGCTATATAGAGAATTGTCATGTGAATGAACAAAAGAAACGTAATACACACGTTTATTTTTTACACTGCGGTGTTACTAACGATCATTGTATGGTCATGGGTGGTAGGTAGCAGCTCACTTAACACCTGGGTCCATGCGGTGGGTAATTATGACACGTTTTGTTTCAGAGTGCGACTGGCTGTATCAGGACTATGCGTGCCGTGAGTCTCGTTCGTGCCTGCTGGCCAGTCCCGGCTTCCCCGGCGTGTACCCTCCCAACCGGCAGTGCAAGTACCTGGTGACCACGAGCTCCATCCACACGCGCGTGCGCATCGGCTTCATCAGCCTGCTGCTGCCCCACAAGTAAGTGCAAGGTGACCGCTGCGGGAAATCCAGCGTAACTACGTGCCAGATCAATTTAAAATTAACATTTTTTTTAAACAAGTTTAGAACAAAACACATGTTTTTATAAACTTTTAAATATCAGGTTAAGTAATATTACATGTACAGTACATTTATTTGAAACTTTTACATAAATTGATGATTATTTTAATATTTTGTAATAAAAAATTATTCCTTCTTTCCCTCGTCACTGTCACTGCATTTATAAACAGATAATTGATGCAAAAATTTCAAACAAATAGACTTTAGAACTGCTGTTTAGTAAATTACCTCAGATTTTTTTTCTAATTGTTTCCTCTATGTTGTCTTGAAGAGAAAAATATTTCTAGCTGTGACGTTATAGTTATTTTACGTTTAAACAGGAATAATGAAATGTGTTTTAGCTTTGTAAGTCTCGTTTTAATGACGTGTAAATGAAAACTTGACAAAAATGCAATTGTTGAAATCTTCAAATAATTTACAGTCGTAACAATACACTAGTTTTTCAAATGTTTTAATTACCCAACTTAATCTTTCACGTAAATATTTTATAGTAAAAATCATCATTTTAGTTCCATGGTTGATTATGATATAGAGTGCTGGGAACTAAAATTTTAACTATAATATATATTTTAGAGCACACACCATATTATATACTATGGATGAAAATTTCTGGAGCATGTGAGTGCACCAGTGTTTAGATGGAAAGTTTCATAAAATAAACAAAGCATAATATAATATAGGGATTGAAAGGCAATTTTAACGAGAGACTAAACTCATAAAGAAGCTTATTGAAAATGGAGGTAGAACTTCGTTAATACTAAAAACAGGCTATCAATTTAATATGGAGGATGGATCATGATCGGGACTCAGTTTTATAATTCTCTTATATCATACGGTGAATATGATGGTCCTTTATGAGCGGTATCAAAATATTAATTGTAACAATTTTGTCTAAATATTTTGTTAAAATATCTATTATATAACTACAAAAATATACTGTATATGTAATATATTGTATATACATTGGATATACTGAAAACTTTATTTCTGGTAAAACCTCATAAAAATTATATTAATATTCGTTCCATCATGGAAAAAATATATAATATATAATGCATTAATCAGTATTAATTTGATCAGTGCATGGTGTATCTAGAGACATATCCAAATTATGAGAAGTTTCACCAAAAAATGAAGGAGTATTTATCACTGTGCATTTTTCTCTATATGTTGTGTCCTAAAAGTTGACAAGTTGTAACCCTAAAACCTGCAGCCGTCTGTCTACGCCGCCACAGAGTGTGATTTTGAGGAGGTTAAATCATGGGAGATGAAGTTTACACTATCTACTGAACTTAACATTGTCAATTATTGATGATCTCTGATTGCAAAAAGAAACAGAAGCTTATTAAAGCAGCTTCTAAGCATCGATTTAGTGTTAACACCAATATTAGGGATTAAATCGAATACTTAATCTAGTCATCAAAATAAGAACTAAATCAGTGCAACCTCACACAGTAATATGTATCAAGGCAATACATTGGCTTTTTAGCTGCTATTTTTTTTTTTTCTATAGTCATAATTATTTAACCGTACATATTTTGTGACAACATTTATTTGCGTGCATTAGATATATATATGAACCAAATAATAAAATGTTTAGGGATTTTTTTTTTCTCTCGATGATTGGCATCAACATAGTTTCACTATGGCACGTTGAAAGCATTTCGTGGAAATCTGAAGGCTTTCTCACTTGTTCTATAATTTGATATCGTGGAATCGCGTGATCTGTGGAGACAGACAGGACGTGGATGGTGCTCGTCTAATTGTGCTTCACTATAGCGGGAGGCACTCGACGTCTCTCTCACTCGTACCTACACCACCTCCACGCTAACGACTAAGCTTGTCACAACTCCAAATCCCTTGGGAAAATTTCTTCACAATTTTTTACCTCTATATTATATAAGTCTAATTGCATTATAAAAGTCTCGGTAAAAAAATTAGTTAAAAAAAAATCGTGTCAATTGACATTTTCTTCCAATAATCTTTATAACAAATATTAAAAGGAAAATCTTTATTTTATGGTATGAAATTCTTTATTGATAAAGTTTTCGATGGATAAAGTTAGCTACCATAATATTACTATAACACAAAATGTAATACTTTAGTATCGTAAAATAATATTGGCTTAGTACCAATTGAGATGTTATGGTCATTACTGTCAATTCAAAAGCTTCATTTCTGCTATATAGGACTGTCTTAAAGTGATATTCTTGTATTTATATAATATTATACTTTCTTCTTAAATTAGTAACATATTATAGTAACAACGAGTACCTCTAAAATATGGTAAATAAAAGATAAATTTAATATACAACAATAATATAATTATTTATTTGTGAAAAAAGGGAAAAGTAACAGTTTGTTCTTGATTGATAACCTAATCGAATAAGGGTGTTAAATTTCATTTATATCTGCTACAAGTTAAGTTGTCCTTAAATATTTTGCTATCAATTCATTTATTTGTACCCGTTTCATTATACTACACAATACAATTAATTCGTATTAATTAATGTAATAATAATTATATACTCTTAAGACAATAAAAATGAAAACTGAGAAACATCTAGATTCTTCAAGTGAATATTTTTTATCCAAGAAAACAGAATATTTTTATAAATAACAATAAATCTTTTATATTAAATAATTTAATATGGTGTGAAAGGATCAAAAAGTTGGTGTCTTTAGATGTATGATAGCTGATAGTAGAATCTTCTTGCTTGGAGAAGAAAATATCATCTTACATCAGGCCACTAGACTTTGTAGCTTGAGATCATTAGAGAGTGTGGTGGGGGGATATTCCATTAACGTAAAAGATAGTTTTAATTACACCGAGACTAAATTATGTGGCAAGGTTATCTTCATAAATCTGAGTAAGAAGTCACAAACTGTTTTATTAAAAAATAAAATAATATGCTGCATTTTTTTTTTTTTTTTTTTAAATTTAATAAAAATAATCAAATTTACTAACTCTATTCTTTGCATTATAAAAACGTCTGCTGTGAAGTCGTCTTATAAAGATCTGATTTACTTAATGCTCTACTACTTTTGATGTACTTTTTTTTCAGTTTAATTTCTTTGCTCTCTTACAGCTTCACGTTGCATTACTGCAGTCACTTGTTATAACTTCCCAGCGCTCAACTTGCCTTTAAAACTATAAATTTTACTCTACAAACGCTTGTGCTACAGACTTTTATATACAGACCCTTGTAGATAAATGTAAGAGAGAATAATAATATACTTTCAGAGTAATGAAAATAGCACGTAAAAAATATTTACCTTACAGGTGTTTAAATATGTATAAATTTACAATAATAAATGTGTTTTTAATCTACACTTGATATTAGGAAAAAAAACAGTGTGAAAATTACATATCGTATTAAAAAGTAATAATAAGTAATGAGTTTATTGAGAAATGATTAAGTAATAAGTTTTTGTTTCATTAATTGCATGAAATATTAGAAGATATCTTAACATAATTACCAATACATCATTAAATTGATGATAAAGTTGCAAGCACTTAAATATTTTAATTACTTTTTTTTTAGAAGTATGCAGAATACGACATCATAAAAGCAAAAAAAAAAACTTTTAATACTTTTTTATACTTCCATTAAAGCAGGTGTAAGATAGTAATTAACCTTTTTTTTTGGAAGGTGTATTTTAAAGAAGTAGTTAATTACATAATCATAATCATAATTTTTATATGACATAGATATAAAAGATAATTAGAAAATGAAAGTACAAAGTTATTTTGTGTAAAATGAAACAGGGACAAGTTTTTTAAAGGTGACAATGAAGTACAGTCACAAACACACAAAAATGAACCGGAAGCAGACGAAAATGTAAGATCTAGCATTTCTTATATTTATCAATTTATTTTTTAATTACTTTTCCGTGTATCTAACCTTTCTTTTTAAGAGTAGAACCTATATATAGTATAAACAGCAACGGAAGGTGGAGAAGAAAGGTACATACACCCTCGAGTACCCATTTTAGATGCCCAAGGATGAAGGTGACTGCATGGATGATACATTAACATTATACGTTCAAACTTTTATTTAACGTGCTTTATTTGCGAAATCAAAAAGATCACACCATCAATATTTTTAACTCGTTGAGTTTTTCTTTGAAGATTTAATTAATATATCTTAGTTATAGGACACATTTCTTTTTGAAATATTTTTAAACATAGTCCTTAGTTTTGGTATTATTTCATGCTAACAACATAGGGCATTGCAAAAGGACACCAAAATAATAAAATAATACAAAAATGTTGAGATTACATGTTCTTCGAACGTTAATTAAAAAATTATTTAGTTGCCTACAATTTTATTTAATAAAATATAAATATATACGGACACGGTACATGCATGTATGGTTAAAGCCAGCTTAACAGCATACAAATTTAAGTGCAATTTGCCTTTACAGTAAAATTTTGTCTCTTCCTGTATAAGTACTTCTATATACAAGAAATTTGCTTACACAGCTTATTCATAATGAGTTTTTAAATGAATTACAACCAAAAATGTCCCACTCACATCTCCTCGAGTCGCTTGCAGGAGGAGAGAAAACTAAAAAAAAAAAAAAGTATCGTAAGTATCGTATATAATAGCGTTTGCTTGGCTTTGTTGTTGTTTACATTCAGCAGTAGGTATACTGAGAGGGAACTGGAATCACTTGATTTATTCCTCCTAATTTAACATATTTTTATTATTTTTTAGTAATAATATATACGTAAGAAATAAATATACATAACTTGAACATATACATTTTTTTTATTTTACCTAGCTTCTTTATCATTATTTTTTGTTGTGCCGTTTCCCCCTCGTATTCAAAAGTCCGCGGGGAAAGCAATGGTCGGTGATTGGCTGATTTTTTTGAAGCATCTTAGGGTCAATATCAGTGCATAAGTGTCCTAAAATGATCATTATTGACGTGAAATTTGGAGTCGATTTACATTTTATTCAATGATTTACTGTATTTTTCACAGATATCATTGGCAAATATTGTATTTTTTTCCATTTACTTGACATTTCAATCTATCACATAAAATAAGTGTCAAAAGTACCACGATTGTCATATCGCAGAAAATAAATAGTTTTTGGTATGCTACTACCATGTTAAATAGGTGCTTTTTGCCTACATTCACGTGACGTCATATTTTTGTGACGTATGGTGAAAGACCTCTATAGCCACCTTTATATCATACTACACGGGCTAACATGAATACAGCAAAATATAATTTTACAGAAATTCGGTCCAGAATCCAGAGTAAATATTTAATTTATTTATGTAACTAAATATGATTTTAATTTTGGAGAAGGCGTTGCATCTTATCTTCATGACTAATAATTATTTTCTTCATAATTAATCTCCAGCTGGATTGCATGCAGCCTCCCCATTTCTTTTACATCGAATCCACCTCCCAGCCACCCGCATAAACGACAAGAAACAAGAAGAAACGATTGTTTTTCTTCTTTGCTATATTGTGTAACTTTAATTGTCAAGCAGCTTTTCTTTAATTGTGTTAGTTGTTCTCTTGTCGTAACAATTATAAAATAACACAGGATCGTGAGAAACACTCGTAAAATGTAATTGTTAGAAATTGTTTCATTTAACTACCTGTCGTGTCCAATTGAATTCTCATGTAATTACAGTTTTATATATCATTAAAATTTAAAACAACTCTATAATTATATATTTATTACGTGTTAAATTATCACTATATATTTACACTCATTAGGTTAATAAATTAAAATAATGCATTAATAAGTATGGTTAAACTTGACTAAATGTATTAATATCGTCAAGAAGATTTGAATAATTGAATTAAAACAGACTGAAGAATTACTATGTAAACAATTAATTATGTCGGACAATTATAATTTTCATTAAAACAGTAATTATTTGTATATACAATCTCATTATACTTTAATAATGTTTATATAAAATAAAATGTCAATGAAAACAAAAGCATGCTTTGTTAATTTATTAAATAAATTTGTATTAATATTTCTATTGAATTAGCACTACAGATTTATCATGTAATTATAAACTTGTAATTAATGGAGGAAGGGGGGTAAAGAGAGATTATAATAACTATGAAATTAAGTCAAATTTTGGCTTGACATTAGTTTAGTACGTTTCATAGAATATGATATTTTCCACTTGGTTTACTTTTGTTTGTCTGTGACTGACAATTGTGAGTTATTCATAACGGTCCATGGGGCAAGTGTGCATACTGCACTGATGTGGATGTTGTGAGATATGTGAGAGGGTTGACTGTAAGTGCTTTGTTCCTCGGAGGGTGTACAGAAGCCAGACCCCCCCCCCACACCCCGCGAGAGGAAATTCAGTATAGCCTGCTGGCTAGAAAATGAGAAAAGCATGTAATTAAATATTTTTGTATTTTTTTCAGTAGTTTAATTGTTAGTAAAAAGTTTGTGGCTTTCTGCTTATGTAGTCCTCTCAAGGGAATCAAAAGTGTATACTTGTACCTTTATTAACCAGATATATGCATAAAATCACAACATTAAGTTATTTTCTACCCTCATGTTATGTAATTATTAATTTTTTCCCTGTTGTTAATGTATATTATTAACTTTTTACAAACATAAATCCATCTCTATATTGAACAATATTTTGAACTTTAGATTTTTTTTTTTTTTTTTTTTTTTTATATGGCATGAAAAAACTTTAAATCTTAATTCATGAATTTGTATGAGGTAAAAATGTTTATCCCTTCACTAATATGCATATTTTTTTTAATAATTTATTTTTTTAGTTTAGCCACTTAACATGAATGCAGAATAGTAATTAAAATATGAATAATAGCCAAAGGCAGAAAAACAGAAACATGAGGCAAGAAAGGAGGAAGGGGGGCAGGTTCATGGCAGAATATTTGTCTTGTGCAACCTAAAAGTTCAAATGATCCCCCGGATTCCCTCCCTCCAAATCAAATACATCTTTGCTCCAAATGAACATGGCACTGTTTCCCTCTAATATAGTCCTAGGCTAGATCTTTGGAAACCAAAGTTTAGAATTCAGTAATTCGATATACCCATTCAGTCTCCAACAACGCTCTATTCCTCCCAGATATTTATTTCCCCAGGCGTCTCTGATCCTCTCTCTAGATCCTCAATTGTGATATTTGCTTGCAGCCACTGCAGCACGGACTACATCGCGGTGTACCAGGGATCAACGTCCTCGGGCCCGCTGCTCAACACCATCTGCGGCAACCGCAAGGTCGAGCTCAACTACACAGGTCCCAACCTGCTCCTCGAGTTCAGGTGAGTCACCTCAAGTGTCAGCTAGAAGCTTCTGCCGTTTCAATCCCTTTAAATATTCACAAAAATATCTTGAAATTTAGGCTAGTGGGTACTTTTTATTACAAAAAAATATTTTTTTTATTGAACAATTTACAGATTTTAGTTTCTTGACAAGCTTCAACTTAAAAATGCCGCAGCGCCGCATTCTGACATCGCTCCATAAGGTTTGTTAGGAGAAAAATCTTATTTATTTTTTCATTCAAATTCTATGCTGCACAAAACCTCGAATATTTTTTATGTCGTGTAAAGTGATCTTTCCCGTGGCTCATATGAATTATTAATCTTGCCCTTCATAAGAACCACCGAAAAAAATTAAAAACCAGGTACCGCTGGGTTAAAGGATAGGAAGCTTGATAGAACATGTCGTCGCGCGCAGTTCGCGCGCTAGATTTTCATTGGCTGAGAGAATTGTGTCGTCAATATTAAAGCTTCTCAGTCATTTTCTCTAGTTTTATAGAAATGCTACATTTTGTTGGTCTCGAAAATTTTCTTCACTAATAAATAGCTACGATTCATTGTTACATCAATGGCAGGCAGTCATTAAAAATTTTGGTGGGAACTTTTCGGGGGAGATAACCGTACATCGTCTGTTAAGTAATCACACTTTAAAGATGAAAGGTTTATTATTTCTTTTCTCTTTTGTACTTTTTTTTTATTGCTACCATACATAACCTTGTGGTATTTTCGAGATGGAAAATTATAACTTTTTATTTCATAATATTTTTTTGTTCAGAATAATATACCTCGTATTTAAAATTTAAAGCAAACAAACAAATAAAATTTAAAAATGTTATAGTTTTTGAAACAAAACGTTTTTTTACTATAGTAATCGAGATAAAAAAATCCTTTTATAAAGTTTTCCCGCCTCTAGCTAATTTTTATGTAACATTTTAAAGATAAAATTCCTCAGAGACTTTGTTTATTCGCCCTAAAGTAACGTGTGTCATGCACTCAACCCTTTCTTCAACTGTAATAACGTTAATGTTACATGTATACTAATTCCCATAAAAAACTTATGTAGTTGAGAAGTTGTAACTACAGAGGAGCTGGTGTGGTGGTAAAATGTTGAACATTTCTAAAAAGACAACAACAAAAAATACAACAAAAAAATGGATAACGTAATAACTTCAGAGTGCTCCCTCCGCGCCTTCTCCCTACTAATCTAGCTTTTTATGCTATGTATGCATGCATGTGATTATGTTTTTGAAATAAGGATATTTTCCTATAGTATTGAAGAATTTTTTTTTTTTTTTTTTTTTTTTTTTTTTTTTTTTTTTTTTTTGCATCTAATGTATTTAAAATATTCAACTAAGGGAATTATGAAAACTTTTTATTTGTGAGACAGAATATAAAGTAAAATCTTACTAAATTCACTACATAATTATATATTACAAATGATACGAAAAATCTATATGTATGCTTTTTATGTCTAAAAAAAAACTGTCAATTGTGATCATGCGGTTGTGTTTCAGCTCTGGTCCTCCGATTCCTCCCTACGACTACAACGGCTTCGTGGCGTACCTCGAGTTTAGTGACCTTCCTG
The DNA here is from genome assembly GCA_949825025.1 of Siphlonurus alternatus. Classification (NCBI taxonomy): domain Eukaryota; kingdom Metazoa; phylum Arthropoda; class Insecta; order Ephemeroptera; family Siphlonuridae; genus Siphlonurus; species Siphlonurus alternatus. Next base: position 20,146,049 of record OX463781.1, on the reverse strand, counting down.
GAGAGACGCCCCACACGGAGACCTCGGTGTTGTCCAAGACCACCGAGCCTGGCATGGTCCTCAATAGCAAGTCGGTCGCCGCATGTGAGCCTCTTTTTATAAACACTGATGCTAGGAGAGAATAATTGGGAAAAATGTAACGTCATGGTCTTAATGTACACTCGTTGCCTTGGAAAATTTCCTGTTTTGCAGCCTTGTTAACCACCATGCCCTGTGTTATTCATACGGGGAATGATGATTAACAAAAGGCCGCAAACAGAAATTTTCTAAGGTGATGACTGTACTTATTGCGTAAAAATTGCATCAATCCTGCTAATAAATCATTCTTACAAAACGGATGGTTTTAGAAATTGAATTAATAAGTAAATTTAATAAGTAACTTGGCACGTTCGACAAACCACAAGAAGTAACCCGCGGTTGTTTGCAGATACGGAGGAGATGCCGGGCGTTCCCCGCAAGGTGCCCAACTCTGCGTGCGACTTCGTCTTCTACGGCAACTCGAGCCGCTCGGGTCACTTCGACACGCGCACCACGGGCGGCTGGCCACAGGACCGGGGACCGGCAGTCTGCAGGCTCAGCTTTCACGGTCGGAGGACGGATGTCGTGCACGTGTCCTTCTTCAACTACGAGCTCAGGTGAGGCGGTGGATGGTAAATTTGTATGGCGAGGAACACGTACAATTCAGAAAAGATAGTAGCCAAACTCCTATACCTGTGCTACGGGGGAGCTGAAGTCAATTTTTGACACTTTTTGAATATTGGGTTAAGAGCTTACTTTTTTTTTGTAAAAAAATACTATAGTTTTTTTTTCTAATATTTTAGTGAAAGTTTCACTGTGCTAGCTTTAATAATTTCCGTGTTAGAGCAGATTATAGTTGATTCTCCTATACCATAACATTGCAGGATGCCCCATTTGGTTGTGCCCCTTTCCTATGATTTTAACATTGCGGCGCACAAATGTACGTGCCGTTGACGCGACCAGTTTTCGACTTCGATTCTAACATATGACTTTCTCTACTATCTTCTCTGTACTGTGGCGAGGAATCTTTAAGACGTGGCTTTAAAAGTCCACGATTACAGGCTTCAAGTGAGTGTGCCCACGATGCACAACTGTTGTCGCTAAGGTCCATGGCTATAGCCATGGACCTTCCCTTGTAAAAAGGAATTATACTTATTACAAATTAATAAAGTATAATTCCTGTGCTTAATTCGTCTAATTTAGTATAATTTCTGAATGATTAATATACTAAATTACATGATTAATTATACTAGTTTAATTTTATTATACTAAATTATAGAAATAGTATACCTCTTTAAATCATTTCGAGGCAATCATGTCGCTCTCATGAACATGGGTTCAATATGTCGCTTATTTTTTTTACTTTGGAAAAATGCTCTTTTTGGAAAAATGCTTTTCTGTAATTTAGTATAATAAAATAAAAACTAGTATAATTAATCTGTAATTTAGTATATTAATCATTCAGAAATTATATACTAAATTAGACGAATTAAGCATAGGAATTATACGGTATCCGGCATTTTCGGTGTAAGACATTTCGGTGTAAGGAATGTTCAGTGTAAGCGTTCGGTGTACGGAACTTTCGGTGTAAAGAGATCTTGGTGAAAGGAAGATTCGGTGCAAGGAATTTTCGGTGCAAGGAATTTTCGATGTAAGGAAAATTTGGTGCAACGTTAATAAAACTGTTAAATATAAAAAAATGTAATTTTTCTTCAATTTATTAATAATTTTTTCTATTTGAGGTCAAAATTAGAAGAACTTATGCTATATATATCAAAAGTCAGTACATGTTGTCAATATACAAGTCCTATGAATCACGCAATATTATCATTATTATCGACGAAACATTGTACGGTATATATATACAATGCCAAATGTGCCAAGTTCTCTCCATGGAGGACGGAAAGCTGTTCACAGGAATTTTACTTACGCGAAAGAAAGGATTTATAAAGGCACGGTAAGATATCTATTAGAAATAAAAAGAAACATGATATTAAATTAAAGGCTAAATCATTTTGAAACACATTACTGCACGTAGCCGGTAAAATTGTAAATACGGTAATTCAATAATTGGGTTCACAGCTTCAGTAGTTAATATAATATCATTTAAATTTTTATTTTGGTTGATTTTCATTTTATTAATGATTTAATGATATATATTATTTTTACTCATTGATAATAACTCTGACTTTTGCTGTATAAATATTATTTAAATGTATTTAATATGAAGTTATTATGCGTGATACGTAGTTGTTGAATGTAGAAAATTTGCCACATTTTAAATTAAAAAATAATTCAAAATAAACTGTGTCAGTTTGTAAAGAACTATCATTATTATTATCACAGAAATGTAAGATTTTTGAAAAAATAAAATTTATAACTCTCTTTAACAACATGTTATGTACTGTATTAATATTATTATTAATATTATTATTTTTTTTTTTGAAACACGAAAGCTGATGTAAAAAAAAAAAAAAAAATCAACAATCGACCTATTGAAAACTCACCTAAAAGCACTATTATATTATTATATGACGAAAAAAATTGTCATTTCATAAAAAAAAAATACTATTTGCACCGAATTTCCCTTACACCGAGATTTCCTTGCACCGAATCTTCCTTTCACCAAGATTTCTTTACACCGAAAGTTCCGTACACCGAACGCTTACACCGAACATTCCTTACACCGAAATGTCTTACACCGAAAATTCCTAGAATCGAATTATACTTTATTAATTTGTAATAAGTATAATTCCTTTTTACAAAGGTAAAGCGACAAATAAGGTCCGTTACCTGGTTGTGATGGTTGTGAATGGCTGTCAATTGGGTCCGTAACCTGTAACCTGTTTGTTATGGTTGTCAGCCACGGCCAATTGAAACTCGCGCGCTTCCAAAATGAAGTAGAGGGGAGTACTTCCGGTTGCGAGTGGTTGGGAAAATTCTCCCAACTCGAGTCTACGTCAAAAGAACGAAAAATAAAAGAACGAAAACAATTTATACGAAAGGCATTACACCGAAAACAAAAAGGACGAAAGTAATTTAACACGAAAAAATTTTATACGAAAATATAATTAACCGAAATGGAAAATGTGCGAATGCATTTATAACGAAACTTAAAAAGCACGAAAGCATTTACATCGAAAACATTTTAGCCGAATTCAATAATCACGAAAATCATTTGGCCGATAGTTATTTTAACGAATTGAAAAACAACGAAAGCAAATTAAAACGAAAACATTTAAAACGAAATAAAAAAATCACGAAAACAATTTGGCCGAAAGTTCTTTGAACGAAAACATTTAAGACGAATCAAATAATAACGAAAACAATTTGACCGAAAGTTATATGAACGAAAACATTTAAAACGAATGAAAAAATCACGAATACAATTTGAACGAACGCTATTTGACCGAAATAAAAAACACCGACGAAGAAACATATTAATAAAAATTATACCAATATTAATTAAACAAAAAAAAATTGTAAATTGAAACGAATGCAATAAAGATTCGAACAATACAGACTGAGCCAGAAATGGTGTTCCGAACTCATGCTAAAATTTGGGCAGGTTTTAACTTTGAGCTAGAAATTTGAAATTTGGCATACGTATAAAGCCATGCAAGGGTTCTAAGTTCTTTTGACATGTGTTAAGGGTAAGGTAACGCCACCAATGTTAAAAAAAATCCCTCTCACAAAAATTCTGAAAAAAATTTAAAATGTTCTCCTTTACACCCCCTATCAGTACCTAAAATATCAGGTATACAAATACGATCTAGTTTTTGAGTTATGAATTTTTAAAGTTGACCAATTTAACATGGGAGTTTCATTTCTCCATGTTAAAGTAGTCAACTTTAAAAATTTATAACTCAAAAACTAGATCGTATTTGTATACCTGATATTTTAGGTACTGATAGGGGGTATAGAGGAGAACATTTTAAATTTTTTTCAGAATTTTTGTGAGAGGGATTTTTTTTAACATTGGTGGCGTTACCTTACCCTTAAACAATTTTTAAAATTATTATTTCCTACCGTTTTAGGGGTGGATTCACGATTTGCATTTCTTCCTTGTGGGATTTCCATGTTAAATTAAGTTGATAGAAAAATTTTAGCCGATTTGCACCAAAAAAAATAGTTTTTATTAAGGTTTTCAGAGCACGCTGTATTTAACACATGTCAAAAGAAATTAGAACCCTTGGTATACGTATGCAAAATTTCAAATTTCTAGCTCATGCAAAGTTAAAACCTGACCAAATTTTAGCATGGGTTTGGAACACCATTTCTGGCTCAGTCTGCATTTATTGTTCTTTATTGCATTCGTTTCAATTTACAATTTTTTTTTTGTTTAATTAATATTGGTATAATTTTTATTAATATGTTTCTTCGTCGGTGTTTTTTATTTCGGTCAAATAGCGTTCGTTCAAATTGTATTCGTGATTTTTCCATTCGTTTTAAATGTTTTCGTTCAAATAACTTTCGGTCAAATTGTTTTCGTGCTTTTTGAATTCGTATTAAAATAATTTCGTTCTAATTTACTTTCGTCCTTTTTAATTTCGGTCAAATTACTTTCGTACAAATTGTTTTCGTGATTTTTGTTCTCGTTATTATTTTGTTTCGTGTTAATTTAATTTATTGGTAAATGATTTCGTTTTCGATGTAATTGTTTTCGGGATAAAGTCATTCGTTGAAAATGCTTTCGTGATTTTTGTTTTCGTGGTTTTGAGTCGTTTTGACTCATCATGCTATCATGCATCATGCAACAAAATGTGTAATGTTTTGGCGCTCTGCAACCGCATTCGTGAGGCTTCGGAAATTGTCGTTGAAATCCCGATGTTTCCAGCAGTTCCAGCTGTTTTAGACGAAGGTGACTAAGGTGAGAAGACTCAGGTGAGAATTGAGAATAGAATAATAGAACCGTGAGAACTGAGAACGCTACAGCTACAAGAGTTGCACCTGAGCGTTCAAGAAATGAACCTCGTACAAAATATCGTGTGACTCCGTGTTGAGTGTCTCACCCATCCTATACAGTAGTAATTTCCTTTTTCCTTCTTTAAACCTTCTCTATTTTCTACCCTTCCCAGATACTCAATTCCATCATCAACAGCATCCTCACCACATCCCACATATGCATAGTCAAACTTGCCCAATTAACTAGCCCGTGCTCTTGTGTCCTTGGGAACAGACGCTTGAGCCTGTGTCAAAATTCCCTGCATTCCATCACCTAGCTTTCATGTTGGCACCTGCATCATCACCTTACATTCCTTCACACCATGCCCCATAATCAACCTACTAGACCTGTGTATTTACACGTACCATTGTTCATCCATCCTATCTCCCTACCTTATAAAAAGGCACTAGTTGAACCTACTTAGACCATATAATAATAGTTATTAACTTACTTGGACCGGGCCAAATGGTTTTATTGTTAACCGACGGCCCTTAAAATTCAACTCAGTTCAGAGAACGCTACAACTAGCCTTTCGTATCACAACCAGGTAACGGACCGTAGCCAATGCCCACTGTATGATCAGTGCCCACTGATAAACAGTGGGCATTCGCTGGGCATTGGCTGAATGCTGAATGTAACAACAAAGCACAGCAAACGCAGTCACGAACACAAACAAATTTTTGTCTGGGTCACGACACAGTATTCCATTTAATTACGTATATAATTAATGTTTTTCTGTACATTACTTTAATACTAACAACATTGTAACTATTCTAGGACATCGTCTTGCGAATCATCGATTGAGATTTACGATGGGACTTCTAAGAAAGGAGCCAAGCCGGTCCAGAAGATTTGCAGCCCCGTGACGAGGCACGCCAGGGACCCCAGTGGAAGGTATGAAAAGTGAAAAATGACCCTGAGTGGTGCAGCTTTACATTGACGTTCCTCCTCCAGGTTCCTGGAACAGCAGAACTTCCTCTCCACCGGCAGTCTTCTGACTATTCTGTTCCGCATTGGCAAGAACAGCCAACAGGAAGTACTCGATGGGGCGTTCCTGTTCCACGACGGTAAGTAATTATGAAGGATAAAGTCCCTGCATAATTAGCATATTGCCTAGCAATAATAATGGTCTGCTAGTGTAATACCTACCTAAATTTGCATTGCTTTTTATTTAAAGAAATATATTAATTGCAAACCTATAAAACCCTAACTAAGAAAACTGGTAGGACTTATATAAGCATTAAATACATTTATTGACACAGATCTCATCACAATGAAATAATGGACAATCTAATTCTTTCATTTTGGTACAAAAATATGTATAAAATCGCTTGCACTCCTAACAAATTAAGAGACTGACGTTGATGCATTTTCAGAGCGCGCTGAGGGCACTCTTCGTCCCGAGCTGATGTGCGCGGTGGAGTACCAAGGATCACGCAGCCCCACGGCCGGCGAGGTGGACAACCCGGGCACCGAGCAGACCTACTGGAACGTCGAGAGCGCCCTCAACTGCACGCAGAGGTTCACGCCCACCAACAACCAGAGCATCATGGTCGCGGTGAGCTAGCTGTTTCTTTTCCACTGACTAAAATTGTTTTTATTGTGATTTCTTGTATTTCATGTTGATAATTAATATTCAAGAATAATTTAGGCTTACAATTATATTGTTAGTATGACTACATCCTATATAAGTTCGTGGTAATGTACTGTAATTGAAATTTCTTAAAATAGGGAAAAAAGGAGGGAGTACAAAAAAGAAATTGAATTGCTACAAGTAAATGAGCTTCTGAGAAAACTGAATCACTGATAAAATACCCTGGGATATAATACCCAGACAAAATACCCTAGGACAAAATACCCTCAGACAATTTACCCTAGGACAAAATACCTTTGGATAATTTACCCTAGGACAGAATAACCTTGGAGAATTTACCCTAGGATGAAATACCCTTGGACAAAATACCCTCAGACAATTTACCCTTGGATAATTTACCCTCAGGCAAAATACCCCCGGACAAAATACCCTTGTCTGTAATATATAATATGTTATTGTGAATTACCCATGAAAGAGATAAAATAAATTCCACTAAATCCTGCGCATGATACTTATACAGCATAATTTATATTTTGTTGTAGATTATAATAATTAAATACTTACCACCTTTAATTATTTTAATATTTATAGTGTCAATTTTTTTAATGTTTAAGAAATTTTAAGAAATAATTTAAATAAAAACTAAACAATTAAAGACTTTGTTTTTTATTAAGACATGCATAACTAAAAAAAAAAAAAAAAATGTGGAAAAATTTAGCAGGTATGAAGTGGTTCAAATTTATATTTATTAGCAAAGATTTCTCTAAAATTTATATAACAGTTCATTAATGTAGGTTAATTTGGGTGCAATAAATTTGAGCCAACCCTGGGAAAAAAGGACATTTTTTTGGAGGGGGGGGGGTTGAAAATAGGTAAATATACTTGAACAAGGGAGACTAAATCACATAATTATTATGGTATAATTATTTTACAATGAATGTATGAATATGAATGGATTTTTTTTCATTATTTTTTAGTAGGGAGCAAAAACAAAACAAAATCGTCACCTCATGAATGGAAGAAAATGTGGCTTCCCCACCCAATTTTTTACGTATTAACATAATGTTACATAAGATCGACAAGAGATACATTGCATTTTGCAGTTAGAAAGTAGTATATTTTTTTTTCCGAAGTCTCAATTTTTTTAGTCACTATATCATTAAGAAGTTATAAAGTTTTTTTACAAAACTAAATACTTTTTAAGATAATTTTATTATGTACCATTTGTACATGTAATTCTTTATTTTCAAAAATATAAAATTTCTTCTGATTAAAAATGTTAATTAAACAGTACTTATTTTTTCTGGTAAATAATGATTCTGTACAATGAGTTAATTAACAAATAAATATCTGAAATAGTAATACGTATACTTTATTATCATGCTTTGTGCGCTTTGTGCTAGTTGTTACTCTTGACAACATAAATTTTAAAACCATTATTAACATTCAATTTAATAGCTGGTTTCCATGAGTAACTTTATAGAACATTGTATTGCACCCCCCCCCCCCAAATGTTCTTTAAAAAAAAATGTTCTTTTTTCCCAGGGTTGGCTCAAATTTATTGCACCCAAATTAACCTACATTAATGAACTGTTATATAAATTTTAAAGAAATCTTTGCTAATAAATATAAATTTGAACCACTTCATACATGCTAAATTTTTTCACATTTTTTTTAGTTATGCATGTCTTAATAAAAAACAAAGTCTTTAATTGTTTATTTTTTATTTAAATTATTTCTTAAAATTTCTTAAACATTAAAAAAATTGACACTATGAATATTAAAATAATTAAAGGTGGTAAGTATTTAATTATTATACTCTACAACAAAATATAAATTATGCTGTGTAAGTATCATGCGCAGAATTTAGTGAAATTTATTTTATCTCTTTCATGGGCAATTCACAATAACATATTATATATTACAGACAAGGGTATTTTGTCTGAGGGCATTTTGTCCGAGGGTATTTTGTCTGAGGGTATTTTATTCAAGGGTTAATTGTCTGAGGGTATTTTATCCAAGGGTATTTTGTCTGGGTATTATAACCGAGAGTATTTTATCAAAGGGTATTTTTTTCCGTTTACCGAGAAAACTATCTGCTACGATTCTTCCCCGTCAAGTGATATCTGTGGTCATGTCCCCAGGTGACGGAGGTGGGCCACACTAAGGAGCCGCACTGCAGCACGAGCTGCGACTCTGAACGAGGCTGCAAGTGCGTGCCTCACACCAATGACATGATCCCGCTGGAGCAGATGGACCACCTGGCAATTGTGACGGACTCGGGGCTGCAGCTCGCCTGCCTATGCGGGGAGATCAAGGTGGGCTTGCTCGTTGGGAAATATTTCCATGTTTTGAATGTCTTCATTTCAGCAAATTGATCAATGCCATGCAGTTGTTCAGTCATCAACCAAAAGGCTAGTGTTTAACAAACGATCGAGAGTTGATGAATGAAAATTTCCGGAAATGGCGTAAAGTACGCTTTTATTTAGCTTGCAATCGGAAGTGAAATTAAGTAGAAAATATGTCACTTCAGGCAGTTTTCAGGCGTCAACTCTCGCTTGAAAGGTTGTATATATGCAGCAAGAGCATGTTAACGTGTCGTTCAAACTTTGATGTCCATTTTTGATGCTGAACAAGTTACCTAGCCTTATATTAGTGAGTGACCAGGCAATTAATGCAGAATATATGTGTGTTTGTGTTTTTACAACTCTGCGTTTAAATTTCTACACCTTCAAAGAAATGTGTTCTGGCAATGTTCATCGGTATTAAGCATATAATATATTTATACAAAATTGTAGCTGCTTTGAAACTGATAAAGGAAAATTGAAAAATATTTCAATTTCCTACTATTTTCTAAAATTCAATGTAAATGCAAAATTTAAAACTTATTCCACACCATTGTGTTTAACATAGTAATAGAATTGTTAAATAGTTCTGATGATAAAATTGAGCACGAAGGGATGTTTATGCATACATATTGCTACATGGTTCCTATACAAGAGGCTTACATTGGACCCTCATGTGCCCTCAGGACGGAATTCTGCCGCTGTCAGTGCGCAGTGGGGAGAGCCTTACCCTTCTGTACCACGTGGCCCACTACAGCTGGAACATGCAGGGTTTCTCCTACCGGGCTAACTTCCAGTTCTCCCCTGACAGGGGCTGTGGACCGGCAGTCTTCTCAGACACCTCGGGTAATGGTTCTCAACATTAATGAAAACTCTGTGGGTTAAATCATTAATTACAATGTATAAAGCCTACTCAAATTCAATTTTTTTTATTCAGTTCATTTAAACAAATTAGGATTTAAATAAAAAGTTTATTTTAGTATGATGAGACTCAAAATACTCAATGAAAAAAAAAAAAAAAAAAAACATTGTTTAAATTTTTCTGTTCAGACCCTATTAAAATTTTTTGTTTTATTAAAAATATAAAATAATACGTAGTACACGAAACAAGAGCCAAAAAATAAAGAATAGTAAAGATTTTTCATTGTTTAATTTTGATATGTTCAAAAGTAATATATGTATAATTAACAATGGACAATCATATTAGAGGAATATAATTTATAGGTATATTACCATACGTAAGTATGCAAGCAGCGATTGAGTCAAACATCTCTCCTAATAATAATTTCAGTGATACATGGATTCCCCCATCTCGATATTCACTCGTCACATTGCCAGGAATGAAATGTTGCACCATGCTTAGTGTCATAACGATAGCTAGAAGGGGTTAAAGTGCTCAATATTCCTATAGAGTTTTAAAACATAATATATATATATATATATATATATATATATATATATATATATATATATATATATATATATATGTATGTATATATATAAGCATTTTGAGGATAATTGTAAACATAACTGGTACTTGTTAGTATTCGTATGAATATTACGAGCCTCATTATACTTAAAACAAGTGCTCTATGTGTTTAAATCCTCAAAATGCTTATATATATATATATATATATATATATATATAAGCATTTTGAGGATTTAAACACATAGAGCACTTGTTTTAAGTATAATGAGGCTCGTAATATTCATACGAATACTAACAAGTACCAGTTATGTTTACAATTTATTTCCTAACTTGCTTATAGTCGATGAATAAAAATTATTTCAAAATTAATATACGGTATTAAAATAATAAAACGAAAATACCAAAAACTTTAAGTTTGTAATATTTATATTTATTCAAACTCACAGAAATGCAACAAAATGGTATCTAACTGTAAGACGAGAGTTATACTGACATTATATATTACATATTACAGGTGTGATAGACTTCAAGTCCAACTCTGGCGGGAACGTGGCCAACGCACACACCAAGAATCGCTTCAACCACCACAAATGTCTGTGGCTGCTCTACTCCAACGTGGAGCGACAGCTGACCATCGAGATTTCCACCAATCACAGTCCAGGTGAGTTATTACGTGTGAATCAAGCTCCTACGTCTCAGCAACACACAAAATTTTGATGTTCAAAAAGTTGCCTACATCAAGGGGGTTTGGGTAAAAATGGCAGGCTGCTCTTTAAATGTGTGGATTATTAAATTTTTGTTGAATCATAATTATATGGTATAAAATGCATTACGGGAATTGTAACAAGTAGTAAAATTGTAAACAATTTATTCACCTGATTAATAAACTAACGTTTTACTGACCTTACAATATATATATGTATATATAATGGTGAATGAATGAATGAAGTTAGGAAAGGAAGTGTTCAGAATGTTAGTGGTGTGAAAAACTCAGAGGGTGAGATTGTGTGGGACCAATGCGAGAGCAGAGAATGTTGGCGGAAGTATTTTATGGAGTTGTTTCAGGAGGAGGAGGATGAAGTGAATGAAGATATGGATGGGTTAGAGGGTATGAATGAGGTGGACGCATCAGAGGAGAATGGAATCGAGGAATGAGTATGAAAGAATTACAATTAAGGAATTGTGTGCAAGTTGAAAAATGGAAAATCTGCGGGAGTGGACGGTGTAACGAGTGAAATGCTGAAGTATGGAAGCCCGTGGTTGATGAAGCGTTTTCTTGAGTTATGTCAAGTGTGTTACAAATGTGGGAGAGTACCAGAAGATTGGAAGTGTGCTGCAATTGTTCCATTTTACAAGGGAAAGGGTGATAAGTATGAATGTAAAAATCATAGAGGAATTAGTTTACTTAGTATACCAGGAAAAGTGTATGGTAGATGGGTGATTGGGAGAGTGCAAAGAGTTACACAGGAAAAGATCTCGGAGGTGCAGTGTGGTTTCATGCCGGGCAGAGGCTGCACAGACCAGCTCTTTACTGTGCAACAGTTGATTGAAAAACATTTGGCTGTTGATAAAAAGTTGTTTGTCGCATTTGTAGATTTAGAAAAGGCGTATGATAAGGTGAATAGAAGTATGCTGTGGAAAGTGTTGTCCGAGTATGGTGTAAATGATGAATTGCTGAATGCAGTAAAATCTATGTATGAAGGTAGTAAAGCGTGTGTGAGGGTGAATGGTGGTTTGAGCAAATGGTTTGAAGTGAAGCGAGGAGTGAGACAGGGTTGTGTGATGTCGCCATGGCATGGCTGTTTAATGTGTTTATGGATAAGTGTGTAAGATTGGCTGGTATAGGTGAAATGGAATTAGTGTGGGTACGATAATGTTATGGTTGCTGTTGTATGCGGATGATGCATTGGTGTTAGCTGATAGCGAAGATAACTTGCAAAGAAGGTTAAACCGTTTGGAAGTGAGTACTAGTCGTATGGATTTGAAAATCAATGTGAGCAAGACAAAAGTAATGGTGTTTGGTAGTACAGATAGCAACAAGGCAAAAGGAATTGACCTAAAAGGAGAACAGCTGGAACGAGTGAAAGAATTTGTATATTTGGGAAGATTGTTTCGGGAGGACGGAAGTGTAGATGGAGAGATTGATAGGAGAGTAAGTGCTGGCAGGAGGATTGTGGGTAGTATGGCAGGGTTGTGTCGCACTGAGCTGTTGTCTAATACGGCTAAGCTAGCTGTGTATAACTCTGTCCTAATACCAACTTTGATGTATGGATCTGAAGTATGGGTGTGTCAAACAAAGCATAGAAGTAAGATGAATGCTGTTGGTATGAGTTTTTTAAGGAATATGTGTGGTAAAACTAGTATGGATAGAGTGAGAAACACATGGGTGATGAATGAGTGTGGAATGAAAGAAAGCGTAATTGACAAGTATGAACGAAGTGAACAAAGTATTAACGTATTTGTATATATTGTTGTATTTATGACGAAGTAGTTTATTTTATTGTGTGTAAAAGTCTGATAAATTTTATCTTATTTTTGGGTGACTTGACACCTAGTGAATGGGATCCCCTTTTTGAGTCACCCATTGAGCATTATGTATTAAAATGTATCACTGTGTATTATGTTCTTTTGCTCAATAAACATTTATATTATTATTATTATTACTACGTTGGTTTGGACATGTTGAGAGAATAGGTGATGAACAAATTGCAAAACAGGTGTTTAAAGGTAGTGTACAAGGCATGAAAGGATTAGGTAGACCTAAAAAGGTTTGGTTGGATGTGATTGCAGAATGTTTGAAGAACAAAAGTGTTAAAAGTACACAGTGTAATAGAGAGTGCAGAAGGCAAAAGAGTGTTATGAGTATTTCTGAAGCAAGTGGAGTATGCAAGAATCGAGTGCTTTGGAGGGCAATTTGTAGACGGCCGAGATAATAATGCTGCTGGCTTACTCCGTAAAGGCGAGATATGGCATCATGTTATGTATGTAGTATATGTATGTATGTATATATATATATTGTAGTGGTTAGTACCCCTGGCTCTGGTCCGAGAGGTCCCCGGTTCAATTCCCGAACACGGCAGACTTTTCGTGACTTGAGATGGGTGTGACTAATTACTAGATTATGGAGTTGGTAGTAGGAAGGCAGCAGCTTAAACGGCTGTCTATACTCCGCTGCCCTGCAGTATGCACTGCCACTGCAGGCTGCACAGATCTGGTAGTAGGAGCCCAGAAGAGTGCAGGAAAAGGGTTCTGGGAGCCTGGTAAGCCCCAGCATGGTCACAAGATAACTCTTACTGACAAGGCTAAATATCGGCCTGGCCACACCCGAAAGGGTAAAATGGTGTCAAGGGTATTAACTTTTTTTTATTTTTATATATATATATATATATATATATATATATATATATATATATATATATATATATATATATATATATATTATGTTAGCGCCCAAAACCGAATTCGGACAATGTCCAAAAAAAGTGACCAAACCTAGTTGTGGTTTTTGCATTTTGACCAAAACCCGAAATGAACAAATATTTCGGCTTTTGGTCATTTAAATTTGACCACAACTAGTTCTGGTCAAATCATAAAAACCAAAACCCGTTGAGAGAGAGAGCTCGTCGGCTTTTGGTCAAACAAAATTAACCACATCTAGTTGTGGTTAAATCAGAAAAACCAAAACCCAATGTGAGCCTTATTTCGGCTTTTGGTCACTTTTTCACATGTTTAACCAAACCTAAGGTTTAGCCATTTCATTATAATGCGACTAAAGAATATATTCGTACGTGCTTTATTCAATAACACTTAATTTATTTCAAAGCTTGCTTTATTTAATGCCAAAATGTGTATCATAAAGGAATAATAGTTAATAATAAGATTTAAACAAATATTAATTATAAAATAAATAAACATACCTTTAAAAGTTTCCAATTGTAAAACATTTCATTATTATTAGCATTTTTATCATGTTGCTTAATTCATAATTTTTAATTATTATTCATTAATACTTAACACTTAATATTAATAATTAATATTTTTTTTACTTCTCATTATTATGTCACTATTATATAGCTGTTATAGGATTATGATAAACGTTGGCATAACATAAAGTAAGCTTTGATATAAATTAAAGTGTTGTTATTGAATAAAGCATGAATATTCTTTAGTCGTATAATGAAATGGCCAAACCTAGTTTTGGTTAAACATGTGAAAAAGTGACCAAAAGCCGAAATAAGGCTCACATCGGGTTTTGGTTTTTCTGATTTAACCACAACTAGATGTGGTTAATATTGTTTGACCAAAAGCCGACGAGCTCTCTCTGAACGGGTTTTGGTTTTTATGATTTGACCAAAACTAGTTGTGATCAAATTTAAATGACCAAAAGCCGAAATATTTGTTCATTTCGGGTTTTGGTCAAAATGCAAAAACCACAACTAGGTTTGGTCACTTTTTTTGGACATTGTCCGAATTCGGCTTTGGGCGCTAATATATATATATATATATATATATATATATATATATATATATATATATATATATATATATATATATATACACACACACACACATTCCTTTTAGCACAAAATTTTACATCCATTATAGTCTTTTTGTTAAGCCAAGTATACTGTATATATGTACAGTACATTCTACTTCATCAAAATTGGGTGCAGGTTCCTTAGAAATTGTTTGTTATTCTATTCAACTTTCTCGTGTAAATTGAGTTTTTTTTTTTTTTTTAATATTCAATATTCAATTTTGTATGATTTGTACAATACTAAAGATTTAAAAATTTAAATTCCATACTCTGCCCTGAGAGTGACGTGTGTGAATATGGTTGCAGCGACATGCAACTCGTGGAACATCACGATCCTCCGGCCCAGCAAGACCGGCCAGAGCCCCACACAGACGCCCCTGCACATTTTCTGTCCGTCCGAGAGAAGACGCTCGTACACTCTGCCTTGGAAAATACAGTCAGCCTACATCAGGTAACCATATAACCATGATGGATTTAAAACTATTTTAACAACAATAGAAATATGTAGAAAAAAAATTTTTCTCTCGGTAAATTTCAAGTTTTCTTCTAATTATACAATTCCAACTCCTGTGGGGAGTGATAAGGAAAGAAAAATTGATAGAATGTAAGTATACCTCCTAAGTTTTTCCACGTTAATGGAATGGCTCTAATCATGCACAAAATTCACACCTATATATATTGCCTGTCACTCTATATTAAACAACATGATTAAAGTAAATTTGGGATTTTCTTACGTACAATACAATGCATTGACTTTATATTTTATTTTGTCACAGGTTGCAGGCATTGTCACGAGTTCAGCCCGTGTTCAGTGTGCGGTGGAGCTCGCTGATTGTTAAGGCCAACAATCGAGTCTCCGGACCTAATGACGCCGCTGTTCAATCCTCCGCGCCCTGTGCTGCCCCCCTGTGGCAGTTCTTTGCAGTAATGGCTCTGTGTGTGAGCAGCCAGAGCCATCTCGCGCTAAACTAAGTATTTATAATAAAATCAAAATGCCAAAGACAAACAATAAAATAATATCAGACTGGAGAAAAAGTGAAATACTGAAGTTTTTAAAAAGACTTAAATTGCTCAGTTTATACAGAGAGAAAATAAACAGTGAATGTGGTGATTAAAATAAATAATATATTGATTGTATTCTTTTTACAATAGAATAAAAAATATATCAAAAAAATATTGTTATAACATTCCTACAAGTAAAAAATTTCAACTGGAAGTAGCCGCAAGTGAGTGTTTCATGGCCTTCTTATATATGAGCATTATTTGTATTCTGTTTTTAGGTATTTATCCTAATAATTATATAATATATTTAATTAAGTTTCATGTTTGCCACAAGTTCAGAAATTCTGCGTTTCTGGCTACTTCTGGAAAAATGTTTTATTTGTAAAATTAAAGATATGTTGTAAATAAAAAAATATGTATAAATAAAAAAGGTAAATTAAACTCGCAGCATACCAAAGATAATTTTAGAAACAGGATCGCAACATTTGTTAATTTAATTTTGAGATTAGTTGCATCAAAAATTTTAATGAATTGATATTAAAGAATTATGTCCTTACTAATGTTGCCTATGCGTCACATGATGTTGTGTTGATCTGACTTTCAACTCAAAGTCAAAATTGTTTAAATAGAAAATTAAATTGTTATACTTGTTAGGTGTACCCAAAAACTGCACCATATAAATTTAAAATTCTTTTATGGAAAAAAAAATAAAAATATTAGATTAAGAAAAAGAAATCACGTTTAGATTATTGTGTTTGTTGAGTAATTATTTGTATAATAAATTTATGTAAAATAAAATCAACATTCCTAAAAAAAAATATGTTATTTTTTAACCCACATCTCAAAGAGTTAAAAATTTGCCAAACTCGAAAATAACAAATTCCATAATTTTTATTACCTTCTCCCACAACTAGCTTCCGTAGTATATAATTTTGTTGCATGATGCAATGCTAAAATCCATAGTCAAACGTAATGTTAATTTTAAATCTCTTAAGGTCCTTTCACATAGTCCGATTTTGCCGCAAAAACATGCCGCAACATGCCGCAACAAAAGTTGTTGATGATGCCGCAAAATACCGCGATGACTTGCGGCACGTTTTGCGGCGTGTTGCGGCGCTCCGCAGAAAAATCAAACTCATTTTGATTTTTCTGCGGCATTCACATTATTTTCCGCCGCAACAGCCGCAGACAAACGAGAGCATGTGAAAAGCTTGCGGTAATACGATCTGCAACACGCCGCAGCAAAATCGGACTATGTGAAAGGACCTTTCCCACACAGCAGACAAAACTCAATATCTAGATATTTTAAGTCTGTAGATAACTTTGCCTTGAGGTCATGCAACTTGTTCTGCATCAAAACAAAAGGAGACATATATGTTATAGCACTAGCAGCAGCCCAAGGATGTTGTTATAAAACATACAAGCTTTTACAAACTTTATGTTTGCACAAAACTTGTAAGTGATTTTTAAATTAACCAATAAGCTGAAACTTTGCAAGCCCATTGCTATGCTGCGTATATGTACACTGGTTGCCTTGGTAAATTTTCCTCTGCAGCTTCGTTAATCACTATTGTGAATATATCACAGGACATGGAATCAAGAAATAATCTGATGGCAACACTTTTAAAAAACGTTTATTTAATTTACATTCCTGGATTTCATTCTAAATAATCTTGAAATAAATTGTTGACTGTATTAATGTTGTGTTAACGCACTGTCATGCTTTTTAGCTCCAAACATTAAGACACAGAAAATTCTTATTTAATTTCATGCTTTTAAATCAATTGCTTTCTCTCTATTTTTGTTTATTAAATTAAAATTTGTATTTATTTTTAATGAAGAGAATTTTTTTAATAACATTAAAATATATAAATATATGAAACACTATTATATAATAATATAAATTTCTGTGTAAAGTAAAAGTTGAAATGCTAATTAATTTTATTCCTAATGCCATCAGTTAAAAAACAATAGAATAATGCCCTTTAAATCCCAAGGGACAAGGTTTTGTTGAGCCTGCATATTCAACATTAGAAATGTAATAATTTGACAACTCAAATTCATAAGAAAATAAGTACCATTTTAAAAAATTGTACTTTTGTGCCACTTTTTTTACAGTTTATATAGAAATCTTCAAACTCGTACTGCGTTTGAATATTTTGAATAGGCTCTAGCATCACATACTTCTCATTAATCACTCAGGTGTAGGGGTTAGGATACCTGCCTATGGTGCCAATGGTCCTAGCTGAGTTTGATTCCCGATGGTGGCATTTTTTTTATTCAATCTTACATTTTTTTCTTATATTCCTTATGATATGTTAATTAAACATAAAAAAAGTTTTAGTGATGTAGAATGATTTTAATTTAATGGCAAATTAAATTTGTGATGGCATGCCAGTGCTGGATCGGCAGCTGGCCGGTATGCAAGAAAAACGCTGATCCAGCATCACATGGCCCGCGGCGGTGGTACACCGGCCCGCGGCCAGCTGCAGGCCAGCAGGTTTTGGTTTGCTGGGATGCTTTACTGCAATCCCCAATGTATTTTTATTTTATTTTTTGGGGGCATACATGACCAAAATGTGTCAATTGCCCCAAAATACCAACCAATCAATATATCAATCAAACCCTATGTATTTTGGGTGATATAAAAAATAATTATTATATACCAGAGTATATTCATGAATAGAAAATATAATTTTGATTTTACATATTTCATTACTATACACAGTATTATTATATTTTTTAAACTGTTTTTATCACCATAACATGAAATAATCAGTTTTATTTTTTTATCTTTTTGCAGGCTCATGATACTTTGTAGCAATTAATAAATGAAGCAAATAAAAAATTCAAATTATATTAAATTATAATTTCGACTATATATGTGCAATTCATCCTGAACTATACAAGAACTCCAAGGAATTAATATTCAGGCATAAAATAATTAACAAAATGAACTGATAGAAAAATAAACATGGGATGGCCTCTGCTGGCAGTATACTTTGCATGAAAAGGAAAAAACAAAATAACAAAAACAAAGTTATACGGATCAACCCTTTATTCATAGGCATAATATATGCACTTTATAATTCATAATCAAAATTGTGTATTAAGAACATAGTAATTAATAATCATGATAGTACAAAGAGTAGAGACTCTAATATGCTTTACTGGCAGACAGCTGAGATAATGTCATAATATTTTATATGTGGACATAGTTCTGAGAAGTTTTAATTACAATACTTATAAATTAGAGATCAAATTTAAGTGTTTTATATGGACCAAGTTTAGAATCACATGCAGCTAGAAGATGCGTGGCAACTCGAGCAGCAAGCAAGAGCCGGGTCGTAACACAAAGGGCAGACTAGCTACACTAGCTGCCCATGCTCAGATACCGCAAAGATATCTTTATGATGTCAATTTCAGAGCAATAAAACAATGGAGTACCGACCTCAACATTTTTTATTGCAGAAATGGATAGAGCGAGAGGGTACAAACAGGCGCGGATCCAAGGGGGGGGGGCGATCGCCCCCCCCCCCCAAAGGTCCCAAAATACATTGAAGGTATTACCACCCCCCACCCATCGCCCCCCCTCCCACTCCAAAATTTAACATTGCGGGATAGGACACCGCCCCCCCTTCCCAAAGCCGCGGGCTGGATCCGCCTCTGGGTACAAATTAAGTTCTGCTACTCTGATTTTTTTCAGATTTTTTAGAGCTCGGCAAATATTTTTAAAAATTATTGAAAGTACAGAAAAAGTGCCGCCTAGTCTTGCCGCCTCTCTTAATAAAAGATAGGACCCAAAAGGGACGTGGATTCGAACCCGACCTCGCCAAAACTTTTTAGCAATACTACCCGGTCCCTAAAAAATCTGAAAAAAATCAGAGTAGCATAACTTTGCACCCTCTATCAATTTCTGATATAAAAATTTTTGAGGTCGGTACTCCATTAAGGAGCCTCTAAAATGGTCTCTTTTGGGATGTTACAAACACATGAAAACCCCATTTGAATATCATGACTGGCAGCCTAGTATCTTTTGAGCGGTATATATATTTCTATTGATAACTATCATAGCAATTAATTAACATTCAATTGGAAAAAGAAAAAAAAATATAGGGGGAAAAAACAGTTAAGGTAGAGATAATACGGATCAGCTGGCCCAACGCTAAAAAAATCCCATTCATAAAAATTCTGAAAAAAATTTAAAATGTTCTCCTCTACATCCCCTATCAGTAGGTAAAATATCAGGTATACAAAAACGAGCTAGTTTTCGAGCTATTAATTTTTAAAGTTGACTATTTTAACATGGAAGTTCCATTTTTCCATGTTAAATTAGTCAACTTTAAAAATTAATAACTCGAAAACTAGCTCGTTTTTGTATACCTGATATTTTACCTACTGATAGGGGATGTAGAGGAGAACATTTTAAATTTTTTTCATAATTTTTATGAATGGGATTTTTTTAGCATTGGGCCAGCTGATCCGTATTATCTCTACCTTAAGAGATATTAAAAAAAAAAAAAAAAAGATATGTTAAGATATATGTTAAAAAAAATACAATATTTTTGTACATTGAAATCCTTAAAGGGATACAGGCCTCAAATTAAAAATCAGGCAGTCACAGAGTTTCTTAAGTTGACAATCGTCAACATTTGGATTATTTTTTTCCGTGCGCGGTGCAGCTGCATGAGCGGGGGCTGCAAAGTAAGGATGCAGGTCCTTGATGACGTCAAAATGACGTCAAAAAACATGGCGGCGTATATATGGTTGTGCATCCTTACTCTGCAGCCCCCGCTCATGCAGCTGCATCGCGCATGTAAAACAAATATCCGAATGTTGATTGTCAACTCAAGCAACTCTTTGTGTGACTGTCAAATTTTTAATTTGAGGCCTGTATGCCTTTAAGTTCGTGAATATTTTAGAAGCAAAAGCAAATAAACAATATAACATATTATCTTCAATGATGTCCATAACCTGAAACAAACAGACTTTAGTATTTTGTTGTATAACATAATAAATACATGCACTTTTCTTAATTGATATATATTTATAATTTTGTAATAATTAAAATACAATCATAAATATGTTTCAAAATATATAAGTATGTAATATTTATTTAACATTATTTTTAATTCGTTTACTTCAAATTATGAATTTTGAATTTGAATAATGAATTATATATGTTAATTATTAAGGCAAGTTAATTTAAGTAATTAAAGGATTAGTAAGCCCCGGCCTTGTCTTTAATATATATCATGTATCATATAGGTAGTTAAAAAATACTGGGTACAAAAAAAACAACATCCACCCTAAAGTTCCCATAGAAACAGCTTGTAACGTCGGCTATTCAGTGATGACTTATGGTCACAGAGAGAAGCGGCTGGGTCAAAATATGAAAGAAAAGTCAAAGCATTTGTCGATTTGCTCACTTTGCTATATAGCAAATAAAAGGTTTGTTTACGCTGCCACAGAGTTGACACTTTTTAATTAAATGAATTTATATTCCATAAATGAGCCTCCGGAGTGTCATTTTTCTGCGCCGCTTGTGAAGATCAGGAAAAATAATTTAATCTGACGATATGAAATCACTGAAATTGTCGGAAAACTTTCTCTTTTTTTTTTCTGCCTTCGACTCCCCGGCGAGCGAGGGTGCGACAATTGTCTCCTTACAAACCAACCCTCCTCCCACATGACCCACACATGGATGGCGTGCCGCGGGGAGGGTTACCCTTATTTTGTTCAACTCCTTGAAAAAAATTTACAACGAAGGAAAATAATAGTAATTGCCATCTCAATGTGTTCATTTCGTGTTGTTGACATGATCAACCGTGATCACGCTGACAACCCAGTGACCACATGGACGTCCCCGGGACGCCCCGGGGACATCCCTCTAAGGTCCCCGTTGGACATCCCCAAGGACATCCCCCATGTCCATCGAAAAAGGACGTCCCTGCGGACGTCCTGTGGACATCCCTCGGGGATGTTCCCTAATTTTCACTTGCCAATTATATATAATTTCATCTTAAAATTTATATTAAAGAAGTTTAGGGTCTTTTAGAATGAGGACTACAAGATTACCAAATAAAAAAATTGGGTCCGTCGGGAATCGAACTCGGACCTTTTGGTTGATAGACGACGTCGTAGACAACTTGGATATTGCTCTTCGTTACTAAAGTGTGGTTTAGTTAGGTCTATAAATTGTAAAGTTTTGGGTGTTATATAATATTTTAATATTACGAGCGAAGTTGCGTTTTTTTATTTTTTTTAAGCAAACTGGTACATTGGGAGATTGTTATTATTTAATACAACATTAAATATATTGAGATTTAAATTTTTTAAAAATAAATTAAAATAAAATTTTATAATTCTAATAAAAACATGTTTATACATTAATTAATTATAATTTGCAACGCCCAAATGCATCTCTAATTGTTAACAGACTTCGACATTAAAAAAAAATATTTTTAATTTTTTAGAATTTTTTAAAGGTCCCTCCGAGGACATTTGTGGGACGTTCAAGCGTCCCTCTAAAATCCCCGGGGGACTTTGATGGGACCTTGTTTATTTTTCATATATATTTTTTTCTACGAGGATATTTTATTAAAAAAAATTAATTTTCGGTGCAAATAACGCAATTTAATATTAAGTAAAATTTCACGTCTTATTATAAATATTAATATTTTCATATAATATTTTAAATAATATTAACTAAATTTGTATATTTTTAAAATCAGTACATAATAATGAACAGCACATATTATGATTTTAATGAAAACATTGACTAAAGGGTCCTTTCAAAGTCCCCCGGGGATGTTCAAGGGACAGCCGTGTTGCATCCCCAGGGGATGTTCTGAGAGACTTTCATAAAAATATTAAAAAACCTAGAAATTTGTTTTCGAAGTGTAGCTAAAACCTTTTTTAGAACACGGAAAACATGTTTAAAGTTAAAGGGTTTTGAAAACTAGCACGTAAAACGTTCAGGGATGTTGGGGGATCTTGCGGGGATGTTCGCAAGGTCCCCGGGATGTCCATGTGGTCACTGGGAACCTTCGGTCAAAAGAAACCGATATATTGCATTGGGTTTCACACATCGTATTCAAGCTAGAGGAGCCTTGTGGCCCATTGTCGTCAGACCCTCGTACTTTTAAACAATAATTAAAATTACCAATGAAGTGTGACACATGTTTTAAACCTAAAATTGAGCCTTGCTATAGACTAGCTGTCATTAAAAGAAAAATACAAACATGTTAATCCGGATTTACTAGTACTTTAAGAACTGAAGGTAGAATTCTTCCCATTTATAATACAAAATACAAAATAATTTGTTATAAAATATATTTACTGATTCAAAAATTTACCATATATTATATAATTAAAACTATGATTTTTATCAAACTTTACTATTAAATATTATATAAACAATAAATAATTATTATGCATTGTGTATAATTTCAACAATAAAATTAAATTGAATTGATTTATAATCTAATTATTATTTGAAAAATAAATCAACTTAATCTTATTAGTAAAAAAAATATTCAAAATTGTACTATACTAAAAATTAATATAAAATATAGCTAACATTTAAAATTTAAGACTTTGAAAACTCATGATGTAGACATAAAAAAAGGCGTGCAATACATTTTATCGTTAAAAGCACTTTACGTTGGCAAGCACACAAGCCTTACAAGAGTCTGTAAGAGTGAAAATGAGTTTGGTGAATGGAAAATAAATCCTTCGCAATTCGTCACGAGACCATGTCTGTGAACCGTTTTTCCGGAAAATTGCGCGCCCACCTTTTTCCTCACAGCCACCCAACTATTTCTCTCGATCCTCCACACCTCACATAAGTCGCCCACACTGCTCCGATAACGTCGAGATTCATTGAAGTGAAGGAGAGAGAGGTTTCACTTGTGAGACTGATAGCCTCTTCACCGGCATGGACAGAACCGAAATGACATGAGATTAATTTTTTTCTGAAATGCTCGATTTTTGCTGCCAGTTACGACAAAAAAACTATCTGTATGTATAACATTATAACATTTCTATTTTATTTTTCTAATTAAGTACTTTTGATAAATTTAACTTAAAATAGAGTTGCAAAAAACTACTAAACTTTAGAAATCTAATTTAAAATTGTATATGAACAAAACTTTTAATTTATACCGTAATTAGAGTCCTATAATGACAGTAAATAATAATCAAAAGTTCGTTATAGCATGGTAGATTTTCAAGAAAATATTAATATTTTAATAATAATATAAAAATACCATTGTTATAAATAAAAATATATTATACACGAATAATAATAGTTTTAGATAAAAAAAAATAAGTAACTTTTATTAATTTATATGAATTTATAATATACTTAACAACAAAAAGGAAAATATATTACAAGTAAGAATGACTAAGTATTAAAATTAAACATATTAGTAAATTTCAATTTTGCATTCATTAGAATAGAACTCATTTCAAGCTGTTACTTATTATAACATTAGGGTGATGATATCTGGTGGTTTTCACAAATGAACTCTCTTAGCTCTCACTGTTCTTGAGTCGAAGAGACGAAGAAAGGTTTAATTAACTTGGAGCACCTGTCTTTCTCCTTCTCAACTCGCTCGCTTTTCTGACGATCATGCCTAGCTCTTATCAGCTAATCTCAAGCTCTTCATGGCTCAAAACACGCACATACTTACTTCCAAGAAACGAAGAACTACATTTTCTATTTTTCATAAACATACATTAAATGTTACAAAATAACTTACTAGTGTTTTTCACAACTTAGGAACAGGTTTAATTCTGAATGTTCTAATTTTAACTAGAATGCCACCTCTGTACTTTCTACAAAACATCAGACATTTTCGCTTCGCTACTTTTGCAGACTCTTCTTGCATCCACGTCGAGTTTTCATCTTTTCTCTGTACAGCAGACGCTAATTGTTCAGCAAAAGCTCATATCAAGAGTCATGGGGAATGAAACTCACTGACGGTGAGATTAGAGGAAGATTAACAGAGGAGTCATTCCAACGTCACGTGGGTTTCCGTTTTAAAACGAAGAAGAAAAATTTATTTTGAAAATGAACTTGTAAAATTAGACAGAATGATACATGATATACGTCTTAGTATAACATATAACATATAACTTGCACAGACAATTTATTGTCTGTGTAACTTGTTTAAAATAAAAATATCTGTCAAATATATGAGTGAGATTAATTTTAAATATTAAAATCTTACCTTATATACTGTATACTGATAAAAATAATAATATGAAATCATACGTGAAGACTAAGTGCATCAAGAAACTTTTTTGTTACTGTGAAAAACAGTAAAATTTACGATAAAAAATATGCAAAAATATGTGTAATATAAGTTTACTTATATTATATTACTAAATAACAATACTAATTATTATAAATTATTTCGTCATAAAATATATAAAAAAATTTAAATGAATTTATAAATTTGTATTATTAATAAAAACTTAATATACTAATGTGATCTTATAATACTATACACAAATATAAGTTATATATAAGTATATTGGGGTCGATTCATGAAAAGACACCAAACGTGATTGGTGAGAAAACTGGATAATTTCCTTCATGAATCACGCCCATATATGAATTATATTTGAATGATGTTTGGGTATAATTATTATTTAAAATTAATTTATATTAGCTAATATTATTGGGATTATAATGTTATGTATTTTATGTAACAATTGACGTGATGATCGAAATAAAATTTGAATTTTATTTTAAAAAAAATAAAAAAAAAGTAATATAATAATATAAAAATAAAATTGAAGCAGTATTTCTCACTATTTCAATACGAGAAATAAGACAATTTAAGACATAATAATACAGTTAACAAGCCTCATTTCAATGTGTCTGTAATTTGAGTACTTCATTATAATTACATAATAATTGAAATTATAACAACTTTTTCTTGGAAGAGTTTTATTACCAGCATCACATTTCTGAGAAATTGCAAACTGTATCAAATTAATATTTTCTCGTTGACGATATTGGATACAAAGCATCTAGAACACGATCTAGGAGACATTGTGAAGAGCTTCAAGATACTCATTGCGCAATATCTTGATAAAGTTCTCTATAAGGTATTAACTTACATCTTTATTGTGTAGGTATTGCTAAGAATGCTAGTATATAGACAAACTAGTTTAACGATATACTCCCGAATGAAGCTGGAAGTCAAGAAGTATCATCCGTCTGCATGTTGATGCAGAGAATAACAATTAATATTCTTTGAATGAGGTAACGAAGAAATAATAAGAAAAAAAATAATCTTCTAATTTTTTTCTATGATTTATATAGGTAAAACTTCTAGGATTCTAAATTTTCAGATTTAAAATTTAATTAAAAATTACACATTATTGTCTACTTCAGTATTTTATATAAGGCTATAAGGCCTGTTCGTAAACCCTGCTCAGTGTACACTTTTTACACCCAATCGACCTTATGTCGCATGCACATAAGGTCGATTGGGTGCAGAAAGTGTACACCGAGCAGGGTTTACGAACAGGCCTATAAATTTCATTATAGTATATTTGTAAAGTAATATTCTATATTAATATACTCCTGCAAGAAAATGCCTAGAGAAAAAGAGAGCTAGCAAGCGAGCTGGAGTGCTTCGATATATTATGACGAATAACAGTGCAGGTGGCCGGTATGTGGCAGAAAACATACCTTTTAGGACTCGTGAATTCAAGTCTATTCATGGGAATCTGCCTTTTAAGCAAAGTGTACAGTATATATGCCAAGTTATAAATATATTATATCCTTGCAGGTGGCAATCTTATCTGATATAATGCCTAGAGATTGCAGCTGACGAGGTTTTTTGACAAGCTCGTCACAACACGAGGATACGTGTGGATCTGGCGGGCGCATGAGCGGCTGTTCCCACGCTCGTGCCTTGGGCCTTCTGCGTGACGTGCCGGTCAGAACGGCTTTGTCGCTACCGGGAGTGCCTGCATGGACTGTCATCGCACCTCGAGACACCTCTCTATTAGTTAGGGAAGTAACGGGCAAAAATCATTAAAAACGGGCTATTAATGACAAAGAGCTGAAATTTTCAGGGATGTAAGATATGACCAAAAAAGTATTTTTTTCGGCAGTACCAAAAAAAAAGTTCCATAGGTTGACCTTGGGTGACCTTTGAACTTTGACCTCGGATTAAATTAGCTTTATTTTTTTTACTCAGAATCTAAGGCAGTTACGAAAAAATTTGTCATTACCAAATGTGTTGACAACAATTTGAAGATTCATGAAAAATTTTTGTAAAGACCTAAGTCCATAAAAAACAAAATGGTGGCCGACGAAACTTTAATTTACGTTTTTTTACGACATTCTTAAGCTTATTTAAACTAAAGTAGCAAAGTTGTTGTTAAAAAATAGCAATTTTCAATTGCCCACTATGATTGCCATGAAAAAAAGTCATACAGCTTGTTGATAAGACAACAATGACGTAAGATATTATAATTATTATTGTTTACTCCATATGCCTCCTATATAGTACGGCTTTATGATAAACAAAATTATTTTGTGATAAAAGCATGTAACCTTCAGGAATAATTAATTTAGTCACAAGTACTATAAAAAAATTGGTTCCCATAAATTTGGGAACCTCTTTGACCCCTGGTGACCTTTGAATATGGTGCTTGTGGAGAACTGGAAAGATTTTTTTTCTGGGGAACAGATTACTCGGGACGAAAATGTTTGTGGAACAAAATTTGCTTAAATTAGCTGCAAGAGTGTCCCTGATTATTTTTCAAAATGCAGTTTGCCATATAGAGTACCCATTTTGCCAAATCTGCCCATAACCTGTATATTACGGTCATTTATTGCTTACAATTTGCCATGGTCTTGAAAGATTAAGAATCATATCTGGGTTTGTAGGTAACATAGAAAATATGCATTGTGTTAAAATTGTAAAACCATTGGGGGGGGGGGGAGGGTGAATCTTTTTAAAAGGATAGCTTTTTGTAATTTGAATAATATATTTAGGTCTATCTATGTATATCATTTCACCATCATTATATAATGTACTGTTTACTTAATATGTTTTAGTAAAAAATGAACATGCATGCTTGAAATTATTTTAAGAGCACCTCCCTATTTTTCTCCCAAAACTTCAAGTTTTTTTAAATTTTGACAACACTATTGCTGTATTATAAATGTACTATACAATCCTTATTACGGACAAATCACAGGTGGAAAACTGTTTTTTTTTGTTGGGGGGGGGGGGCAGTAGGCAATAGTTATAGTGTTATATCTATGGTCCATGGAAGTTGTGCTTAAATACAAGCCAGGGTCCCAGCAATCGATCATCCTTCATAGCACCCTACACTTTACATTGAGCACCATACCACTGCAATACATATTAATATGCATATAGTATAAGGTAAGTCATCTTCATTGCTCTGGTCTGCACTTGTAACGGCAAAAATAAAAGAAGGCGTGACAGTTCTGAGGAATGGTAGTGGGATTGTAGAATTATCTGCGCGGGATTATGCAGTCTTTTATTTTTTAATATATAAATAAGGGCTGTCTTACACAGGATCGCACGATTTCGCAGCGCATGTAATTAAAAAGTAAAAACCCATCAGGAATTCAGGTATAGCCGCGCACACAGCTTCGTATCGTATGCCTTCGTATGATAAGAAATATAGAACCGGTTCTAAATGAGAAACGTACGATTGCATGCTTATCATCGCAAAAGTAAAAGTCTGTGTGCATCCCGCCCAAGAAGACCACCCACTGACGAGCTACACTCATATTTCTGTCTTAATAATTTTATTTAACGTACAGTACGTTTGTGTTTTCTTGCTGCTTGCGAAATAGACAAAAATGAAATTGTCTCTATCATGAATTTGTTAAAATTTGAAATGTACTATGTGGTCACAGTAGATCAATTTCATGCTCACTTTAATTAATTTTTTATTTGAATTCTCAATATCATATCTGAATTAATACAAAACTGAAACTCTCAAACAATAAAAAGTTTCTTTATTTTATTTGTGTTTTAAAATATTTTGTATTGATATTTTATAAACGTGATTTATCTAAATACAACACCCTTTTTAACCAATTCAAACTTGTAAATTTATATTGCATGACTGTTCTTACTTTGGTGTTGACTATGAATGTTTTAGTAGCAACATAGGATGAGATGGTACAGTTTGTTATTGATCAGTTGACACAGAAGTTTCATCAGACTTGAGCATAACTCTATTACACTCACGCTAAGAGCCTTACTTATATTCTTGTGATATTAATAATTACCTGTTATCATAAAATGCTCTGAAAACTTATTTCAAAGACTCTTCACTTTTTTAGTACCTGTTGAGCATCTATATACTTTAAAGTTTTATACATTTAATTTTTATAAAAAAAAAAAAGTTTTACATTCATAAAACGCAACTAAAATCAATAAAAATAAAATTGTATAATCTTTATCTTCATCAAATTATACAACAAGATGATGAGATTTAATGCTAATAATCGAATATGAAATTTAAAGACAAAAAAGTAATACAAAATAAACATATTATAAAGGATTATTGATAAATTTATCTTAGGCAATATTAAAATCTCATGTAATCTATAAAGCCATACATTATTATACTTGCTAAGTCCTTTGGCTATACGTAATATAAGCTAAAAAACACACTACGTAATATGAGATTGTCGCTCTTAGTTTTCCTTTGAAACATGATGCTTGGAAAAAATATGAAAAAAATAATACAATAATATGAAAATAAAATACTATATACAAGAATTTTATATTGTTTTAAATTTGATCTTAAAAAATAAAATACTGACTTTTGTGATGTAAAAATATATTTTTAGTGCTGCATCACAAAATATAGCGTAAAGTATATTGAAAAAAGACACAGAGAAGTTGATTGAATTTGTATGTCTGCACCACATAAATTGGAGTTGCTAGTAACAGGACTGCATTTCAGTATGTCATGGCAAGAGAGATAGAAGATGGTGCATGCTTTCAGCAGATATTGCTTAAAGCTAGAAATGCGATGTAGACTGGAGTAGATAGATGGAAGATCAACGTGAGCTTTCAACATGAGAGAATTTCCGAGTGCCTGGAGTCGAGCTCGAGACTCTTCTTCTTAGATTGATATTTCTAGCGTGGTGACACATCTGTACCCCGCGGTAAATGCGAGTGCATGTTCTTGTACATGGACGTGACTACACAACCGTCTTTGTATGAAGGAACATTGCCAGCACCCAATGTACTTGCTGCAAGCAGTTCCCATACAATGCATGGATTTTTTTGTCAAGAATTCAACAAACTGCAAATATGTCACGTTCTTTATCTACCTACAGACTGTATAGTTAGAACATGAAGTTACAACACAGATGCTCTCAACGTTAGTTAAAATAAAGTTGTAGATACAATTATGCAAATTTTTTACATTTTTTTTTCTCAACTCTATAGTGTATATGATATATTTTTTTTTACGTTTATATATTATAAAGTTAAATCAAAGCATTGTGTTGAATATTTATTTTTTGTTAAAAATACATTTTTTTAAGTCAAAGAACATAATATGTATAATATTAAATACAAAAAGTCGCCTTACAAGTTAGTTACTGAAGCATATAATATATATTTTATTTTTATTTTTTTTAAATTCAAAATAAAACGTGGTAATAATTAAATTGAAATAAATACTACAATATAATTCAATAGCTTGTTAATTACATAGTCATATTTTTATTTTTTATTAAATAACTGTAAACAAACCATTCAATTAAAATAAGTTTTACATGAAACTTAACACTTTGAACTGAAAATTTAATGAGCATGAATATGATAAACGTTAATTTTAGCTATGTTCTTCTCCAATTACAGTGACAATGTAGCAGACTTTAGTAACCTCACATCCTGTTGAAACTTGATCCAAAATGCACCTTTATGTGGTCGGAAGCCACAAAATTTTACAGTCTGTAAAAAAGGTGTTCAGAGATACATAGAGGACAGGTATTTTGAATTCAAATTATTAAGTAAGGCTTTTTTATTTTAATTTTTTATCATAATTTTTTTAATGTTTATTTTTTAATTTAATATTAATTTTTTGAAATGTTTTAAGAAAAATATAAGTGGAACAAAACTCATTAAAATGTTGCTAAAAATTTGAAACATTCTTTAGTGACTATATTCTTCATGTTTATATAGTAAACGAACATCCCATTTTTGCAATAGACAAGAATTGATGGTATTATCATTAATCATTTATCATTGACCTCATTTTGACATTTGACAATAATAGTAAAATATCATGACTGCATTATTTTCATTCCATTATGCACTAACGTAATTTCCAACTGTACACCGATTGTCATAAGTATATTGAACCCTCAGCCTAAAATGTCAAGCAATGATGACGTAACAATTCCTGATGACACCTGAATTTCTATATGAAGTATAATTCGAAAAACCTCTTTTTACTGTGAAAATTGATGGAGGTGAGATCTATATAATTTTGTCAGTGTGTATGAAATAAAATTAAAACTTGAAAATTTTGTGAGCTGAAGGACCTCTCAATTTTCATCCCATTACTGCCAGGAGTTCTAAACCATCGTGTAAAAAAAACTTTTCATTTACTTTGTCTTATGCTTGAAAAGAAAATATAACTTTTATTATTATAAACTAATGGTTTACTGAACAAATTATTATAAATTGTGTATTGTTGTTGTAGTAGTGTTCTCAAATTACAATACCATTACTCAAGATTTATTTGTTTAAAAACTTTTATATAAAATTAATTTCCTCAACATTTTGACCCATATATTCTTAGATTTTATTTTTATTATAATGACAATAGAAATATTTATAGCTTGAAAAACATTCTTGAACACAAGTTGTTTTTATAAAAAACAAATAATATTACAATTGTAATACTTCCTGTAATATATTTCATTTCTACTACTTGCTTTAAATTATTATTTTAATGCTGTAGCATCTGTTGATGAGAAATATATATATTTTTTAATGATCATTAAATCTACAGGTCTCTTCTTACTTAAAAAAAGTATAACTCGTTATATAATAATGATGTAAAAAAATAACAACAAAAGAAAATATATAAGTACTTTTCTTTTGCTGTCTGATGACTACTCTACAGTGAAACGTGTTCATATTTAGCGTAATTAAAAAGGTCTCTTCTGTCGCTTTTGTTTTGTTCTCTCCGTGGACACAGATGAGCACACGCCTTGCTCCTTAGGGAGGCTGTGTTACTACACGTACGTAAACAGAGCAGAATTATCTTACTCTAGTGATTTCAATATTTGCTCTAATTTAAGAACAAGAAAAACTGAGGATATAAAATATATATACAGGGTAAAAAAAAAAAAAGTAATTGTTTAGTAAATATAAACAAAAGCACTTTTTGTATAATAGCTTAATTGGAAATACTAGGGGTGGGGTGTAAACTCGCGCTTACGCTCGTTTGCTTTCAAGTCTTTTAAATAATTTTGTCAATCATACGTTGCCATCTATATAAGTATTCAGTACGTGATATCATAACGGTGTTTTAATGCAAAATGGACAACCTACATGAAAATTATTTATTGCAGAAATGAATTGAAGGCACCAAATTATGCTACCAAATTATGCTACTCTGATTTTCTCCAGGGTTTTTTTTTTTTTTTTTTTGAAACCCACAACTATTTTTAAATAATTATTAAATGTGCTGCCACGCCCCCTGGAGGCGTCAACAGGCGTTTCTGTCCTATCCTTTTTAATAACGATTCAGGGGTGCCAACTTAAATTACAGAACATTCAATAAGTATTTAAAAATAGTTGCAGGATTCATAAGAATCTAAAAAAAATCAGAATAGAGGTGGAGCGCCGCGTAGCGTTGTGCATTGACCGGTTCTCGTTAGATCACCGAAGTCAGGCTACGTCAAGCGTGGTTAATAATTGGATGAGTGACCATTTCAAGTATAAAAATACGCCGCTCCCTCCCTGGGATAAATTCGTGTTGACGCAGTTGTTAGGCCCCTACTTAGCTTAATTGGAAATATTATATGGAATCGGATAGACATGCATTTTTTATGTTTGTATTAGTTCCCCGACATCATTGTATTTCAACATAATTTATAGAAATTATATACGTTCCCGGTTTTTTGTCTATCATGGTGTGTTGTATTATATTACAGAAGACTGATGACGTGATGTAGGTATAGAGAAGTTATGATGGTAAATTATGTGGAGGAGAGGGGGAGACTCTCGATATGATTTCCTATATCTCACTTCTATTCAGTATTATTTTATATAATACAGTATCATATATTATGAAAATGTGTCCCCCTTTCGCCAAAATATTCAAATTCATAAAAAAGTTTAAAATAATAATAATAATAATAATAATGGAAATTCGTACATACTTTTTTCCTCCATGCAACCATGTCACCACGTCTCTTATTGGAAGACATGTAAATGTGGTTCAAAATACGTATGATTATGGGAGTACATGACTGTACTTCTCAGATTTCAAGTCGACATTTCAGAGTAAGAGAAACATGATTGAGCTCTAATCCCAAGATTTTTACTGCGAACTTCGGTACGCTAATTAACATTCAAGACACAAGTACAATTTTTAACTAACCATTTCCCATATATTACGCGTAGAACTTATATATTTTTGTATTCTTCTATAGCTGCCCCTGGGCAGCCAATAGACTAGTCCGTGAATGTAGGTGGAATTGAAGGATGTTACAAGGGAGTTATAGCAATACCTGCTTACATTTACATTGTTAATAACTTCACAGATCAATATTTTATAGTAAATTAACAAACTACCCACTCTCTATGATAATTTAAACTTCATATTCTCTTCCTTTTTATTAAACTTATTACAGTTTCAAAGTCTGCATATATAAACTGTCTTACGACGTAACGTATTCAAATAATAAAAGCTCATTTTAGTAAGCATGATATGGACATGAAATGTTTTTATCTTGCATACGGTTAATTTGTGGCCTTAAAAATATATACCATGGCATTATGTTGAAATATATAATACAGGCATCGTTTTATAAGAAGTATTCTAGATTCTAGCACAGCCATCTTCCAGAATAATTTCCTTTACCAAGAGTCAATGTATCATTTTTCGAACAATATATATATATATATATATATATATATATATATATATATATATATATATATATATATATATATATATATATACATCAAAGATATGCCCATCCTGTGTCGAGAGAAATTTTTCAAAGCAAGGAACAACTTACTCGGATATTTTTTTCTATCAAACAAGACATAAAAAAAGATACTTCCTTGTAAGATTTTAGACGTCATGAGGTGTTACCATGGTACCAAGTGCTGAGGTTTTACTCCACTCAATTCGGTCGCCATGGAGCCTGCAGGCTTACACCAGTTGGCGATAAGTAGATCTGCCACTTGATCACACGGTGCCCAGCAACGAAGCTCACAGCTAAGAGGATAAAAAATATATATACAGTCAGCTTTGTGAATTCTCAGAATGGAAAAATTTGTTTAATCTGGGGGGTCATATTTCACGATATTGCAAACTTTGGCATGTTCTGCAATATCTTAGTTTTATAAAAATTGAGAAAAATTTAAGTCTTACCAAGAAGAAAAAACATTGAATTAAAAAATATTTATTAATGTAAATTTTTAAAAAAATATATTGATTAATCGCACTTCTTCTGAGATGACTGAAATTGATTATAATGGTAATTTGATTCTTTAATATCTATTCTTTTTATCTCATCTGATAAGTTTTTATTTTAAAGCCCTTTCAAAAATTTAATTCTGAAGATTTACCAAAAGTTTGGTAAATAATTTTCCTCTCCATAAAACTTTGAATACATAAAAATGATTTATTTATTATAACTCTAATGGTATGTAGTGCATATTCTATAGAAAACCATATATATCTACAAATATTAAAATTTATTTACATATATATAGAACATTCCTCTCGACTAATATAGTTGTGTAGGTAAACATTAAATTTTGCAATGTACATCTACTGTACATTTTATAGTAAACATCAATGTAGTAATGTTATGGTCGTCAGAACAACATATATTGACATCAATATTAATCTACTGTGGAAAAGTTTAAATTATTATAAACCATAGAGTTGCCATGTACCAAGAAATTACTTAGAAATGAAAATTTACCGATCGGATATTAAAAATAAAACCAATTAGAAAAAATAAAATTTTGTTAAAAGTTTTTCTGCAATATATATAAAATAACCCTACATTTTTCTTCTTCAATTCTAATAAAAAATAGAAAAGAAAGAGAGAGGCAGAGATGAGATCCTATAATTCCTGTTTCCTGTCAATAAAATTGATTTTTCTTTTCTATATAGCATCAATTCCTCTTATAAAATTTATCTTGAGTATAGAAAAGCTTCTGGTACATCTGCTTCTACTTTTGGTATAAATAAACTTTTATTTTATGTTGGTTAGTTGGTTATAGTTCTTGAAGAAGTGAAGGAATCTCGGGAGAAAAGCGTCAACTTAAGAGTCTTTATTGTGTGAGCTCTTGTGACCTTTGACCTGAACTAATTGCCGAGGACTTGGTGTCCCTGAGGAAGGTCCCAGACCACAGCTGTAGTGGTGGTGTGCAATCCTCTACGACCACCGAGACACGTACTGGTGAAGATAAAGTCTCCAACTCTCGCTTAGCTTCGTTACAGTAAGACAGAAATAGTTCAAATAAAATAACTATTTTTTTTCTCACTCTCTCATAAATCCCAAGTGTAATGAACGTTTTCAATTATTTAATGTAACAAAAGATTAAGTTATGAAATGAAATTGAGTTTAAAATTATGTCAAAAAGAATTTTCATTTAAATTGTTATAGATTTTATGTATTTATTACTAGATATATTTATTTTATATAAGCTATAGTTTGTAATTTATACTGTATATTATAAATACACTGAAAAAAATATAGATACAATAGCATCTATTTAAGGTAAACTCAAACACTAATATAAAGGGGGAAAAAAGTATGTATAAATAAATATGTCAAATCCATTTTTTAGTTTATATAAATATTCTAAAAGTATCATAAAATATTCGATATCTTCCTCCTTTTTTTTTCTTCCTCTTCTGTCTGACATATAAAAAATAACTTTACATCGTTTGGTGTTACGAAAAAGTTTTGTGACCACGGAATATAGAGGGAGCTTTTGGCCAAAATCTCTCGTCCAGGAGCTAGCTACTAAATCAATCCACTAGGTTTATATACGCACGCTCGCTCGGGCTAACCGCGGTAACGTTTTATTTCTCCTCTCACATGGTCGCCTCACGCACCGGCGCACCGCGGTAACGATGGTGGTAGCTGCGTGTGCAAATATTCGTAGGGGCACGTCAAGAAAACGTACTTCTCTGAGACCATGTCTCTTGAGCCACATGTCACATGATGTTATAAATGCATTTAAAATCAAACGTCGTTCAAAGTTCGCAGAGATATCATAGAGTACACCCCATATCATATGTTTCTAGTATCCCAAACTCTCTTTTGTATTGTCTAAAACATCTAAAAAAAAAAAAACAATCAGAAACTTGTTGTAGTTTTAAAATTTAAGGAGTTTAAAGAGACCTGTGTAATTTAAATTAATTAAAAATACAATAAAAATACAAATATATCAGAATGGATTATGGAAACATAAATGGTAAAAAATCGTGTGTGTATATATATATATATATATATATATATATATATATATATATATATATATATATATATATATATATATATATATATATATATATATATATATATATATACTAGTTTAATAGAAAAACGACTGTAGGACATTATTATAATTGACTCAATAAGTTATGATAGGAAACAAATTATTCTAGGAACTACAAAAACAAATCCCCATATTTTTTTGTTGCTATCCAATGCGGATTAAGCTTCACATCACAGCAAGGCTATACAAACACAATTGGGACACATTCAAATTTACATTTATGTACTGGTGAAAGGTCAAACTGTTCTATTCCCTGCAGAAATGAACTAAACCACTACTGTAAAAAAACAAAAGCAATGACAGTGCAGAAAAGTTAAGTTCAGATTCTACTTCAGCTTGTGTTATACTGTGTTTTTACAGTTGTAAAAATAACAAAATTAAGTAGAAATTTCAGTACGTATTAAAAAAAAAATCATTATCCAAGGTGGCTTAAAATAATTTGGAGGTGGTTTTACATGGATAATTTTTAGCGAGGTGGTGTGCTGCTAACCAAGCCCTTGTTTGAATTCATTTGGATCTCGCAAAGATATACTAGTATAATAAGCCCTGCATATAATTATAATGTATACATGTATTGTAAATTTATATACATGTATTCCTATATTTAATTGAAAACCATTTACAGTAACTGTGCATACATATTATAATATAAAAAAATATGCAGCAGAAACACAATATATTTTAAAGCTCATATATACACGTTTTTGCAACCGACATTCACCCTGTTTTAATACGATAAAAGATAGGTGTAAATACCCCCTCCCTTCCTTCTGCCAAATCTCTCCGCCGTACAGCATAGTAATATTTTTTAGTGCGTTTTAGCTCTGTAGAGGTTTTGGTTGTAGGGTTCTGAACTACCGTCGTCTTTAGCTTCCATGCAACACGTTTTACATCCTCAGAGGACCTACTCCGTGCAGCCTTCTACCCGCTGTAAACGTTACGACAAGTATTTACTTGTATCGTGTAGTTGCAACCTTTGCTATCGTGCTATATTAAAGTGCACAAGGTCAAATCTCTCGAGAAAAAGAGCTCGTGAAATAATATTGTAGCTATAAGCGAACCAATTTCGCTAAAATTGTGACTTAAAAATGTTTATATTTTTTCTCTATATTTAAAAGACCATTTTAAGTAACGTTTTATATTATTGTAACTTTCATGATGTTGAATTAAATTTAAGGAATTCATATCAAATGGGGCAAATTTTAGGATTTTGATGTATTTACTTGAATTCTCTGAACACATATTATTGCTGTAACTTTTTGTTTTAAGTTTTGTTTTGACATAGGCCTCTCTCTTTACTTTTAATATTTTAATATATTTTTAAAAAATATTTAACAGGTTCTAAAAAACACTGGGAAAAAAATCAGAGTAGCATAACTTTGCACCCTTTATTCATGTCTGCAATAAAAAATTCAGCTTGATACTATAACATTGCCAATCCTAAAAACATAAAACCAAATATTATTATCTTAAATTTATTGCATTAACAAAAATGGCAATGTAAAATAAACCACCAAAGGAACAGCAAAATAATTCCACTTGGAGTAAATTATTTGCTTTCGAGCAATAAGTAAGATTAATAATAATTTATAGGGGATGAATCAAATTAAAACCTGTTTTACACGATATAATTTTAACTTCAAATTTCCCTTTACAAAAAAAAAAAAAAAAAAAAAAATACCTTTCATACAAACAAATGAAACTGAATTTTTCGGAAAAATTGTATGCAATAATTAAAAAACTTATACTGTGTAATACTGACTTAGATGTATAATTCTAATTACAGTGTATCGTCATAAATGTTTGTTTCTAACTTAAAAGCTTTATCACAATTTACTCTGAGTAACTCAGTTGCTGTATAGAAATGAATTATAAAGACGTTCAATTTTTATAATGTATCATGATGAAAAGAACCTTTAGAATAGTTAATTTTACAAGTCGATAAATTGTATGAAACTTCTGTTATTACATCAAGATTATTACTTACAGCAGATTTACTCGTCTTATTCACTGCATTTATTTTATATTATTCTCTTATGTACTGTACTTTATACACTATAGTATAATAGGAGTTCTATATATAATACTTCATGCATGGATTTTAATACACTCGATCATGATGCTATTCATATTTTATTACATTTGTATATGAAAGGTGGGGAGGGGGAACGCGTGACCTATATCCACCTAAGCAGCATAAATTTTGTACTATGTATTAGACAAATTGAAATTTCAACTAATATTTAATAGTTATTTATTATATAAATAATATTGTCCTCATAATATTTAACCGATGTACGACTATAGCCTCGGATAATTTTTTTACGAACAAATATTAATAATAATAATAAGGGGCATTCACAAAGCCCTAAGGCCACATTTAGGGCTCGATAATTTAAAGCCTGATTTTAGGCATGCTTTTTAGACCCAAAATTTCTGGTCTTAAATTATCGAGCCC
The DNA here is from genome assembly GCA_949825025.1 of Siphlonurus alternatus. Lineage (NCBI taxonomy): Eukaryota > Metazoa > Arthropoda > Insecta > Ephemeroptera > Siphlonuridae > Siphlonurus > Siphlonurus alternatus. The sequence goes on along the minus strand of OX463781.1, from coordinate 20,106,914 downwards.
TAAATGTGGCCTTAAGGCTTTGTGAATGCCTCTTAATATATTTTTGTAAAGAAATTTTCTGGGAAAATAACGGTACATTACGTAGTATTCATTTTTATCATAAAATTTGTATTTGTGTATTTTTTTACGTTACCACGACTTGTTGTGCCTTTTACTTTACTAGTCGATGAGTTTAAATATTTTAGGTGGCTCGTCAGGCACGTGAGAGTATTTGCACGTGACAAGACACGCCGGTATGATGGAGGTGCCATGGAAAAGGGGATTTATATCGTGTATTTTTGCTCGCAGCAGTCGCAGCGGCCACCATAGTAACGCATTGTTGGCTTGCTTGCAGTCACAGGTGTCTCTATCGGATTTTCCGTCATGGCGTCGCGCGCACCACTCGTGATGTATGGTGCCATCCATAATAAAAAGAATAACGTATATGTGGCAATATATTACGATAATATGTCAAAAATTTGTTATGCATTAGAACACAATTTGTTTCAAAGTTTTTTTTATCTAAAATGTAGCTGATGTCTAAAATCAGTAAAATATCACATTTGCAACGTAAGCTTTTAATTTTGAAGATTTTTGGTTATATATGTGTGATTATGATTAAATATTTTTATCACGTTGTTTGATTATTTCATCAGATAATTTTTATTTGCAATTAAACATCAACATATATTATATGTTTAAGGCAAATATTTATCAACAAAAATAATTTAAAAAATAAAAATAAATTGATCGAAGCTCCAAATATTTTAATACAAAAGTCGTAATGATTAAAAACAAAACAAGAAAGGGATTGTAAAAAGAGAAAGAGAGAGAAAATTGAGTAAATTATTTCCAATGCAAAGTAGCATTAGAGAACTGTCAAGTATATAGCAGTGCAATTACAAGTAAAGAGTCTTTTGAAATGTAGAGGATAAAAAACAAAAGGAATTGACTGGATTGGTAAGACTGCAAGAACTTGATTGCCAGCACCCAAGACTTGTAATTGAGATACTGACATCTTGAGTGCATTGTCGTGTAATTTGCAGCTACAACTTCTTTCATTTTATTGATTTCAGATTCCTTTACTCATGGTAAAAAGTAATGTATACTGTATCTGAAAAACTTCATACAATTGATTACATTTTCAAGTATATAATTCGTAAAAAAGAAAATTTATCGTTAAACTTTATACATTACTTTGAAATTTTCATTTTCAAAGAGTTAAATTTTACTACATATGTAATTATGTATATAAATATATTTTTTTATTCATCATCTCTCAAAATGTAATTTAATTTTAAAAACATCTTGTATGTATAACTTTTTATAATCACTCTCTGTCTAGATGCCTTTGTGTTAAATCTGTAAAATTGTAATGCCACTTCGGTCCAATGGATAAAGGAAAATAGTTTTAAGTGCTCTTGAGACAACGATGCTTGGCAAATTTTCTAACTTCTTTTTTTTATATTTTATTTTGTTCATGTTGGAAAACGATTGTGCTCTTCTAGGATTTAAGCGACGGGCAATTACAATAATTGTCTCTTGTCACAATGCCTGGGGAGTAGCACTCTCTGTGAGGTTGGCATGGACACTAGCGCCTTCGTTGGCATTGCCTCGTACTAAATTGACATGAAGCCAGTACTGGAGGGTTAAAGAAATGGACGCAAGGGAGGGAAAATGGGAGGAGAGGGGTGGAAGCACCTGCATCACGGCCGTAATCAAGACGCTGTCCCAGGTGTAATGCGAGGGCCCACATCGTCTTGTGGCAGTTACTGCAGAGAAAACCACACCTTGTTGGCTATAATACAACTGACCAATCTCGTTTACCAGAAGGTCGGAGAGCATTTTAAAGTAAATTTCTTAGTGCTTTTAGCTTCTTTTGTCAAAAAGTACAATATAAGAGCAAAAATACATTTAAGGTTGTGTTTAGATAGTATTATTCTTATTTGATGTCACATGTAGTTGAAATTCATAAGAATAAAAGTACCTCCAAAAGAAATACAGTTAAAAAAATTTGTTTAACACATAAAAAACAAAATATTACTCTATACTCTAATTTTAATTTTTCCATTAATATAATACTACTTAATGGAATATTTTGAATATTAACAATAAATAAATATTTGATTTATATTTATAGTGAACTTACATGAAATTTCTTGTTAAGATATTACAAAAATGATTTTGAAAAATCTTCTTTCTCTATAGTCCAATGAAAATATTCAAGCATAAGAAAAAAAAAAATCTATTTCATTTTACTTCATATTTTACCTCCCTTGGCAAGCTTCACTGATATACTGCATGTTGGTGCAATATTTTTACACTTCGCTGATCAATATGACACATCAATTCGGATCAGAGGCCATTTAATTTTTTTTTACTGTTACCATTATAGGATACCTGGATTAATACTTATTTATGACGAGAAAAATCCACCACTGTGTTATCTGCATCATCCATTCCAAACATAAATAATAATTCTATAAAAAAAGCGAATATATATGTAAAAGTAGGTTAAATATTTTTTGTAGCAATAGAATTTTCATATTATTCTTATGAGTTAACTCTATGCAATTTCTAGAAATGATAAAAACCCATAGCAAAAATTTACATATAAAGTGAGTATACACATCTTTAAAATAAAGTTTTTATATTATTTGACTTGCATTGAAGGAGCATTGAAGCCAACATTTGTTTATACAGACTTGGGTTCGAGAACTGAGATCGCTGGCTTGGAAAAGTCACCGTCGCTCGTATTTGCCCGAGTGTGACCGTCATGAAGGAATTTTCAATAACTCAACCTCAAATTCCATCGTCTGTGAATACGAGATCCGAGCAGCCACCAGACGTCGACGGCTATCACTCAATAGCAGCACAAACCAATACCCAAGTTTCCGATACCTGGCGCCTCGTGATGAAAGACTCATCGTATTTAAATACGAGGAGGACGTGATGGCGCTTATCTTGGCGCCAGCAGCAGCAGCGTGCAAACACGACAGTCAGATTGCGTGCAGTACTTTGGGGGATTGTCAATTTTGTAATGTGGTATTAAAGCTGATGGTCTCAATATTTGAAAGATAGGTTTATGTTATGCTATAGGCTTATACTATCAAAGCGTTTTATAGCCTTTTATGTATTCTGTGTATTTTGTATTTTATGTACGCACATCGATTTTATTTTAGTGTTAAAGTTACATAATAAATGGTTTAGTGTTAAAAATACAATCTCTAAATTCTTGTAAAAATAAAAATGGTCTATTTTTGAAATTAGTTTTAAAATTAATTTGGAAAAAATTTACGAAGAAAGCTTTTAAAATTTAATATAAGTAAAGATGATTAAAAATTAGAAAATAGTGAAACATTAATTAGGGGAAAATTTATAAACAAATTTAAGGCTTTCAGGTTTATAAATGCTATGTATGAATATAATACCATTTATAACTTGGAAAAAGATTATTATCAGCCTTGATATTTTGGTTGAAATGTTCTTCAATGTATTTAATAGATTAACTACGATAGGTAAACCATTAATAAACAAGGTAAAAGTTCTTGCCAGCCCCTGTAATCTGCTCCATAGGCCGGATGGACGGCCCCTTTAGCGGCAAGAGTTAGGCCACCCGCCCGACCAAGTTTTGCACGCAGAGAAGCCGCAAAGGTCACAACAGATGTGGGCGTGGCCCGTCTGCCAGCTGATTACTCTGATAACAGCTTTGCCAGCAGCTTGAAGGTGTGTTTACATGGGTGCTTTCGTGTGATTATATCGAAATTTCGTTAAATTTTATACATCAGCTCAAAAATGAAACAAAAATTGCAGCGTTAACCAAGATGGCTTCCATAGGGTTTTACGTAAGAACGCAATATTCACATGGCTTTTCGCTGTTAAATTTATCCATGTAAATCCACCTTAGTAGAACCGCCCAGCAAAATTGAACACCGACGTCGAGGAGAGCGAATTTCCCTTGCCGCAATCTCGCACAACGTTTTTATTTTCATGCAAAACAATCAGTGAGCAGACTCTGGCTGGATTCTTCACAAAGCCTGCTTGCCCATTGACGTCATATTAAGATTTTTTCGTGCAAACCTTTTCACGTTGCTCGATAATATATATATTTTTAAACACTAATAAAGATGTCTACTTTAAATTGAACTATTTGACAACGTTTACATTTCTAGTTGTTCATGCAAAGAGTAAAATTAGAGCAAAGTTTTTCAAAAGTAAAATACCTCATCTTTGCTTGTAAAAAGGGAACAAAAAATGCCCGTGAACTTTTTAAACTAGGATTTTAAATTCTCTGAAAGTAAAATATGCATCCAACTCAAACACAGATGAAAAATGCAAACTGAGAATAATGATTCAACAACCTCGTTTTTATTTTCAACTTACAAAAAGCATTAAATAAATCCTTAACCTCACATATAGCTTTATTCCGTATGTAGAAATATTGTATATGGGTGATCTACTGGGAGGTATACTATATAGAACACTGAGGTTTAAAGCACAGTGCAATCATAAAGCTTAAACTTAAACATAAAGAAAATTAATCAAAGGTGCATTAATTACTTTTAATATACAAAATGGAAGTTAATGTTTAATCTTATATACTTTCTCTAGACGTTGATATTATAAAACTTTAATTAAACGACGTAAAAAAAAATGTGGTCTTATGTGTCACGGCTGGAGCCGGTAAAGTCGTCTGGGGGCGGACGAGTGACGGGGGGCTCGCGGCTTACAAGCGACGTCTCCCCGGGCGAAATAACTTCATCATGTCGCCGCGTCTCACGACAAGCTGATGGACGAAATGAGCGGCGGGCGTGAAATTGCGGCGGCCAGATAAATAAGCTCACCTTCTCTACACTGTGGACCACGTGCTTATATGTGACGTCACAGAGAGAGGTCAACGCGAAATTGCGGCGGCCAGATAAACAAGCTGACCTGCTCCACTACACTGCGGACCACGTGGTTATATGTGACGTCACAAGAGAGGTCAGCGTGAAATTGCGGTGGTGAGATAATAATGGTGAGGGAATATAAAATATAAAAATTTTATCTTATTGTTTACCATGCTTTCCAAGCATGTCATTAAATAACATGCAGGGAGAAAAACAAAATTATTTTATTTATTATATCTGCTTGCATTCTAACTTTTCACTTCTGCTTGTTGTAAAATCTTCCATGATTTTTTTTTTCTAATCAGATCTTATTTCAAACCTTACATTGAATTCAAATATTATACTCTAAATATTTTCTTATTTGACTTATTTCAGATCTTATCGGAAGAAACCATGGTAATTTTAAAATTAAAACTAATTGGACTTATCAAAGGAGAAAAAATAGAGTACACATCAAATTAAAATTTTCAGTGAGTCTTAAAAACTTATCTTTTTATCGTAATTATATAACATCAATAATTTACGCTCTTATTTAAAAAAAAATATTATATATAAAGGTAATAAAAGTATCCATAAAATTTTCTTGCATTTTTCATCGCTCTTGATTATTTTCATGAAGATTTGATTAATCGAAAGTATCACTAGCAGCTGTGACATGGCATCTCATGAGACCAAATGTATCCGCAGCATCTCCCCTGGACCAGTCCGACACTCTCACCTCTCCAATCTTCTCAGCTCTGTGAGCCATAAAATCAGACAGCCATAAACTTTAGATCATAACCCAAGTGACCGAGAGAGAAAAATGTTATAGCTCCGTCATATAAGTTCATAATTTTCGTTTTGTGGATACTTTTTTTTTTATTATTATAGTTACAGTTCCGAAATGTAACATTATTTTTTTATGGCTTTCTTTTGTTAACTATAATTCAACTTTATTGTTTTCTACACCAATTAAATAATTGCACCATAATATTTCTAAGGAGAAATGCATGAAGAGTAAAATTGCTTGTAAGGATAAAAGCATAAGGTCCGTTTCTACTCTTTTTTTATTGCAATTATCGTGACATATTTCTAGAAAGGTGAATAAAAAGGTTGAGAAATTCTCTGCGATAAAAGATCGTCAGTTTTTAACGAGCTTTTACAAGTACTCGTTAAAATGTTCTGTCTTTTTTTTGCCTTATTATTTTTTCTCTTTACTTCTATCAATCTTATTATTAAAGGTACATGCATTACATTTTTATATTATTGAAAAATGCATTGCAATATGATTGATTCGGTCATGAATTATTTCCATCATTACCCAATACCGTTTAATAATTTAAACCTATTGTACTCACAAGCCATTGCGTTCAAGTCAAAAACAGTTAAAAATTTAATACTATTAGAGCAATGTCTCTTTGTTAATGAATAAGACTATATGTTACATAGCAACCATCTGTACTTAGGTTGTACATAAATTAAGGTCACTCATTCTCAACACTTGCTCATAATGATATCCATTCAACCTCCTATAACTTGTACCTTTTGCCTCGTCTAGATTTAATTACAACAACTTGTGAGATCTCACAAGTTGTATGTAATTATATTAAGTGTCACAAGGTAGATCAAAGTCTGACAATAAGGATATAAATAGTCTGCCAGGGATCAGCAATAATTAAGTATTTAAGATTCACACTAAACTTTTAGATGCTGAATTGGTTTCAGTACTTTATGTCAGTACAAAATTGTTCCAATTTCATCTTACATCCAGCACTTTTGACCTATAAAATACTTAATCCAAGTACAAATTTGGTACTGAAAAGAGAGAGTCAATTTTTGGTACTTTATTTGACTCTTTTTTCAGTACCAAATTTGTACTTGGATTAAGTGTTTTATAGGTCAAGAGTGCTGGATGTAAGATGAAATTGAAACAATTTTGTACTGACATTAAGTACTGAAACCAGTTCAGCATCTAAAAGTTTAGTGTGTATACATCATACAACTTTGATTCATTAAGAAGTTGGTACTTATTATTCAAGGGTGTAATGTCAAGGAGAAAATGACTTGTACATAGTCAAGAATAAAGTAATAAAACCAGGTTTTAGGACTTTAGTCAAGAGCATAACATTACTGTACAATGTGTATATAGATCACTATAAATAGTAATATATCAGAGATCTCCTAATTGTATGCAGCTGTGTTTCACCGCGCCAGCATAGACAGCATAAACCGCACTGTTTTCTAATGAAGTTAGCGGTTGTGCTGGCTGCCTAACTTTAAGGAGAAATGCACATATTTCAGTCTTGAAATAATAAACTACTGAATGTTATCTTTCAATCAAGGATTTTGTATTACATACAGATCCTTGCTTTCAATGTAATTCGTAGTCTCTTAAAAGATGAGATTCAACTTCTGGTGCATAATTTCAGATAAAAACAAAAAATCGAGAATATTTTTTTTAGGGTGAAATATTATAATTTATATGAATCCTTTATGTTCTAATTTTTAGCGGGGATGAAATTAGATACATATGTGCGTTTTTTTTTAGGTGAAAATATATAATATAAAAAAAAGGTACGTTTGGACGTGTTGAGAGAGAGATTTTTTAACTAGGGTCTGTTTAACTTGTTATTTGAATTAGAATTACACTGAAATGCAGCCTATGAAGATGGTCTTATATATTCCACACATTTTTTTTAAAAATAACTTCCTTCAAAACATCAAAACGAAGAAAACTTTAGTACTTAAAAAAAAAAAAAAAAAAAAAAAGAATTGTCTCTTGTTTTAAAAAATGTTCATAAAATCAATTACTTTTCTTTTTTTTTTTTTTTTTTTTGCAAGATAAGCAATGAAAATATTATTATGTGCATCTAATGCATTTCATAAATTTATGGCTGGTCTTTTATGAAAATTAGTAAATAATTTGATTTGTAGTATACTTTTCTTACTGTATACTTTTGATCGGTAAAAAAGTAGGGCAGCATGCAGTCAGCAATGCAAGACATAAATTTTTTATGATGTTTAATTAAATTATGAGTTGCGTATTATAAATATTATAATAATTAATTTTATTGAAAATTCACGTTTATATTTTTACAAAACCAAAGTTTTTCTTTTCTTTTATCACTTAATCGAAAATTACAGAAAAAAGTATTAAATCATATTGACCTAGTTTTAAAATGAAAATATGCTATAAAATGTCTCGTTTAAGTACAATCATATTACTGTATTAAAGTTTCTGCTGCCAAAATCAAGCCATAAAATGAAGTTTTATGACAACAGAAAAACTTTGTTACTCATTTTACAATATAAACACTAAAGCAATAATTCAAACTAAAACTAAAAATGCAATAAAGTTATTAATCAGCTATTGATGGAGAATATATAACAAAATTTTAATTAACTTTGAGTTGATTCTAAACTTTGTATCAACTTACACTCAATTTAATACTATCATATTTATGAACAAAATTTATTAAAAAGATTCTATTCAGATTTAATATCTAGGTCACTTATTATTATCTTACATATTATTTTTCATACCAATAATGTACTATGACAGTTTATCGATTGAGAAATTAATTAAAAAGCAATTGTATATAGTAACCAGAGCAAAAGTAATTAGTTCATTACATTTTGTTTGTGGTAAAAGCTAACATAACGATACACAACATTTCTTAGTAATACCCACAATCTAAATATGAATGCAGCTACAATGCATGATCATCGTATCTCTAATTTACAAATCTGCAAGGAATGGTTATAGATGTCATTAGGTTATCGAATGAGCACGTGTATTGATGTACACTATCTCATTGTTTCATTTTTTTTTAATTTATATAAATGTATATTTATGTAGAAGGGATTGGAAAAATGAAAATATTAAAACAATAATACGATAAGATATATACATTAAAATTTATTTGACATAAAAACGACAATTTATGATATTCCATTCTAGGTCACTATGCAAACTAAGCTCAGTTAAATTGTAAATATTATACCCACTCCTAACAATTCTTCATACTTACAATATAACGCTTACTGTAATCCAAGATTTAATATTTTAAATTAGTTTTTGTTTTAAATCCATACAAAATGGAGTATCAAGTTTCTAGAGATTAATATTCAATATAAAATATGAACATCATTTTCATTATTAAATAAATATTTACTCGGAAAGTTATTAGTGAGTTATTACAAAGTTTGTTATTAGTTTATAATGTTTATATTGTTACTTTAAAAAAAAAAAATGAAAATATTGTTATAATTTTACAAACAATCGAATTTTTTTCATTTTTGGCAAAGGTATTGTACATGAGACGAAACAAAACAAAGCCAAAACTTTTTTTTTTTCAGCTAGCTGATAACCTGAAAGTCTAGAAATAACTGTAAATTGTAAATATTAAACCAACTCTTAACATCATTAACATCATCCTAAGTAATTTTTTTTAACAAAATAGTCACCTAAAAAGTAACTTTGGGAGTTTAATGATAATTTTATTTAACGGTCTATTTAGGTATTCGTTTCTATAAGCTGCAATGGCAGGTTTCTAAGGCCGTAAATCAAGTAATTTTACTAAAGTAACCCTTGCATGTTAGGGGGGGAGAGAGAGAGGGGTCAGATAGTCTTGTACCAGAATGAAAAATTAAAAAATAAAGTTTTAAGAAATTAGGCATGAAATTGACAGGAAAATCATGGAAAATACTAAAAATACCCAAAATAATGGGGGGTTTCTAAAATAGTCATAAACTAGCAAATTGGTTGAAAATAGTGTATTTTTTATCTATCTTATTACATTGGCTTAGTTACATGAGATCTGTGGTGTGGATGTCTGCAGTAAAAAAACATCAAACAGTTTCAAAATTAAAAATAGTCGAATAAAAATGTTGCTGTTTTGTTTTATGTAAAATATGATTTACATGCAACTTGTACAGTATAATGCATGCATGTAGATTAATAAAAACAAATAAATGTAAAAAATTCTCGAGAAACAAAATGAAATAAAGAGTGGATGTTAGATTATGGTTTTAACAGGAAGTACAAATTTCTATAATGTGGAGTATCCTCCGTGTCTTATGACAAGAAATTTGATAAAATTTTCAGAGCGTCATGAGGTTTGGGACGGTAAACATATCTGTCAGGCATGTACTGTACACTTTCCTTAAACATATTTATGTTAACGTCCACATATAAAATAACACAAGCAAGATGGCAACGTGTTTATAGAAGTATGCATTACCAACAGTTGTGCTACCGTCCTCGTGAAGTTCTGAAAACTTAAATCAAATTTCTGGCCATAAGATATGGAAGTCTCTTATACTCTCTGTGACCGTATACATCGAGGTCTTTGTTGTGACACACAAGTTCAATGACCTTTTTAATAAGACGTTACCATGTTAATAACATAACTTGATGTCTTTAATTTTAAGAAATTAATAAAAAATTGCTGGTATAAAAAGAAAAAGGCGTGGCAGAATACCATGTGGGGGGCAGATCACGTGATCATTGTGTTGGCTGTGATGATGGATTACTGTGACGAGGTCTCATTTGATGAAATCCACAATGAGCTCTCTCTCTCTCTCTCCCTCTCTCTCTCTCTCTCTCTCTCTTTCTCTCTCTCTCTCTCTCTCTCTCTCTCTCTCTCTCTCTCTCTCTCTCTCTCTCTCTCTCTCTCTCTCTCTCTCTCTCCTTCTCTCTCTCTCTCCAGCCTGTCATAACACTCGCTAATGAAAACCCTGGATGCCTCAGAAGCGCGCGGACACAAAAAAATTCTCATTCTATTCACTCATCAAACCAACCGCTCCTCCGTACAACGCGCGTCAATGGACCTTTATTTTATATTTTTTATATATATTATATTATATTATCTACACTCATCAACATGGTTATACAAAAAATAGACTATTAAATCAAATTTACGTCATGCAGTGTTTGACAAATCACGCACAAAAATTCATGAAGTAATTTTGTACTATGCATCTTTTTTTGTTTACATTTAAATTAAAATCTGTTTGTTCTATTATTATTTTCTATTGTAAACAAAAAAATAAAATAAATATATATATTTTTTTATTTTACATTTGTGTAACACGCCTTAATGCGCATTAATTATATCACATGTATATATATATTCTTATATTATATATTCTTATAAAGAATTATTTTTGTTTTATATATTGTAATTTATTAAAGGAAAAAAAATCATATAATCTAGTTTGTATAAAAAAGTTCTGCAGTGTTCAAAAGATTGTATATGTTGTTGTTATTACACTATGTAGATAATATTAATAAAATTCATATACGTTATTAGGGTAGTTGCAATTACGACACAACGATGTAATCTCATTCTATGACGAATGATTTTGTTTTTATTTTAAAAGTTTTTTTTTAATGAAGTGACGAGATTTCATTCCATTACTCTTTGACACTCAATTTGTCAGAAATAATAACAAAACAAAAAAAGACAAGCACTCATAAAAATTAATTTCTTTTTTAATTTATATATGTAAAAACCTAAAAACAGCTACTGTCATATAAAGATAAATAAAGTGTATATTAAAAGATAAGGTTATTCCATTCGGATTTACAAAAGTTCAGATAATTGAACTGTATTTCTAACTACAGTGGATATGTTACATATTTTTTTTTTTCTATTTTTTTTTCCTAGCTACTACATTATTCTCATTTCTAAAAAAAACTTTATTTCAACTTCGATGCATGAAAACAAAAGTTTGTATTTTATCAAATGTTGATTAACAATTTACGTGTTTTGTTTTATAGTACAATTTCAATAGATATAATGTATTTTGTTGTAATTATGTGTTTTAATGAGAGTTTGCCAATAATTAAATGCTTTAAAAAGAAGTCTCATGACATTCATATGTTAACGTTACTATGATTTTGTATTGCATAAATAATGAAAACATAAATATTAAATCTGGATATACCCCAATCATTATACTTAATATTTTAACTAACATGAATTTTTATCTAGCTCATAACTCTTCCATAGAATGAAAAACCTATTTTTCCACTTTTCCAGCAAGGTTTCTTTAGGTTTTACTGTTAAGAATTAACTTAATTAAAAATGGTCAAATGAAGAGACGTTTGAAAATATTGGATACCATTTATTATAGTTTTCTATTAATAATTTTTACTGGAGGAGATTAATTCAAATTACATGAGGGAAAATAACATAAATCTAATATAAACACTCTCTTCCTCAATTTCATGAAACATCAAATTGTAGGCAAAATCAGAAATCAATATCACAGCTCGGAACTAGAACGAAAGTGCTGGTTGTAAATCTTTTATCACGTACTTTGATGGCATTTGATAGCACGGCGGCGGTTTGATCGTGTTTGGTTTCAGCGTCTGACATTGTCGTCCATGCTTGGTCGGTCCAAGGTCTCAACCTTCTTGCTGCACAATCTGACAGGTTATATGGGCGCTTGCTACCTCGTTATTTCCACCGACATCAGAATTAAAGAAATCCGTCAAATGTAAAATTTGATCTGAATGATTGGAAAAAAATTTATGAAAACATTTTGAAACATAATTTTCAGTAAGGTATTTTTTTTTTAAATTATGCAATACATAAATTATATTATGTAGCAAAAAATTTAATGTATTTCAAACTATTTAACACTATGTGATATAGAAAATAATTAGTATCGTTAATTAAAATATAAATGAGGTTAATTAGTATGCAACTATGTGTAGAAATAATAGAGAAAAATTCTATTTTCTTTTAATCTTTGCATGTTTAATTAATTCATAGTGAATTAATTAATTTTATTTAATTTATTTGTATAAATGCTTCTATTTTGTTTGAAACAATTATAGCTCTTTTATTTTATTCTTTACTGATACCACCCTTTCGTTGATCCTGTTTTTAATTAAATTTCACATCATAATTTTATTTACCTGCACTGCGAACATTACATTTATTTTAACGTGTCTTTTATTTCAGCGTTTTGCAGATATTAACAGATAAAGTAAACAACAATTTAATTTTTATTATTAATTTGTTGTTAATTTTGAAGGATTCTCTCGTATCGGCAAACAACTGAAATTTATTGAAATATTTTCTGACAGCGTCAGGCGATGACATGGTGTATTTAAAGGCTTAGTTTTGAGGCCCTTTATTAATAAATAGGTAAAAATTTTGGAGCAGCTTTTAATTTAGTAACACTGGAGAGTGAAGACTAGTTAGTCGACAGTGCTTTTATGAACCGACTCAAATAATGTTATTTGGGAAAATATTATTTTATCGAGTGTATATTTTTATGTAATTAAAATGGTTGAAATAATAATGTTAAAAAATATTATCGTACTACTGAAAAGGGTTGGTCACTCAATTTATAATTATTATTTCACAATTAATAATTATGTATCAAATATAATTATTAAAATATTCATTCAATTAATATTTGCTTGCAATTGAGTAAAGCACAGTGCTTCAACGTTTTTTTTTTTTTTTTAATACATATTCATGAGTAACTGATTATCAGAGATTTGTTTTGAAATACTTCAATAATGTAAATCCAACTTTATTTTAACATTTTTTTTTATCTAAATTTGTACGCTTGTAATGCATGTATGAGCTTTATACAGTATATATGTTAAATCTATTTGCACACCGTTCGCATGTTAGGATTATGTTTCATGCAGTTATCTATCACAGAGCCTTGGCACCAAGGCCTCATCTGTTCACTAAATAACATCAAGCTTACACATGTTAACACGTCAGCAAAGGAAATACATTTCAACGATTTGTGACACGTGTTACACGGCACGTGGTACCATGACGTCATTCTTGCGTGATACACTAAATGACCAAGTCAACATTATCACGCACTCTCTCTCTCTCTCTCTCTCTCTCTCTCTCTCTCTCTCTCTCTCTCTCTCTCTCTCTCTGAATGACTGAATGAGAGTCTCGCAGTCATAACACTTTTTTTCTCTCTCATGCACGCTACAAACTTTCTGCCTCTGTAGATTCAAGTCAAATATTTCAAACCGACTCTCACAAGCTAAGTGAAATGTGTAGCAATTTTTCTCTTTTTATTTTTTACACATTTTTTTATTCATTTCATAACGATTTTTTTTTCTCTCAGCAGAGAAGAGAGTTTCTTTTATATATCAAATGACATAAACTACCCAAACGATGAAGACACGCAAACTACATCATTTTTACCAGTAAAGAATCTTGTACCGAGACCTTCAACGTCAAAATTTGATGTGTTAAGAGAGACTTGCTTCATAGCTGTTTGCATATTTATATTTATAAGCTAAATCTACTGGAGCACATTTTCACGTAAACAGCTTACTAGTAATAATATTCATTAAATAATTAAAGCATTATAACAATAAATTAGAGAATTCCAAATAATCTGTAATATTTGATAAACAAAATATTTTTATATTCACAACTCATATTAATAAAAAATTTATTAACTTGTTGAATTTCCCCAGGTTTCTGATAAATTTTAATGACTGATTATTTACGTTGCTGTGTATATATCAATAGTTAAATTGGATTAATTTTACCTAACAAAATATGCCAACTTAATAAATACTAAATAAATAATAACAATCCCATCATTAATTATTATAATTTTAACTATTATCTATATGGCATGCAGGTTTTAATACTTGTCACAATAATAAAATTATGATATAATTCATAAAATCTAAATTTGATTGAATTGAAATGAGTTATTGTTGCGGATCGCAGTTATGTTGTATACAAGGAATAATATCTTGCCATATTGGATACACAAAATATGCAAATATAATTAAAAAGTTATAAACATGGTCTATTTGGCCTCGATGAATAACAACGACGCTGCACCCACCACGTCGTTAGCCCAGATATGACACGAATACAATTACCCCCACCCTGTCACCCCCGGGGGGTACATTCACCCCTCGGACGCCGCCGGCAGTCAAAGTCGCATATTGATCGTCCAGGAGGACTGTGAAGACGCGCGGGGAATGACAAGCGAGTTTGTGAGAGCGGCAATTAGCGGAGAATTCGTCAAGACGGCGTCGATGTCTTCACGTCGATCGCCCGCCGGCTTTTTGTCTACACAAGAGAAAATCCGCGGGCACTGTAGAAGACTTAAAAACATCATTCTATCTCATCCTTTTCTCTTTCTCTTCATCTCTACGAAACGAACAGAATTTTAATAGTTTTGATTATATAGTATATTTAACTCAGTATTTTAATAATGAAACTTTAATAACAAGCCTTTGTCTTTTTATGTTGAAAGTATGAAGATAAAAATGAATTAATTTAATAAATTTGCCAATATAAATAATATAGACTACATAATTTTGAAACAAAGGTAAGATCAACTTATAATTGAAACTCTTTTTAACTTTACTTTCTTAGAATCAACAAAATATAAACTTGAGAGGAGATTTAATTTTTTAAAACAGAAATATGTACTGTATGTATATTTGTACGTATTTAATCGCAGCGTATAGTTTATTTAAAATTATTTTATTGATTTGTAGCGTGCAAAAAAGCTTGCTGATATTGATGTTCCATTATTTATATAGTAAGAATATTTTTTGGTATAATGTTATTATATAACAATCTGCTCTCTTACAAGTTAGTGGGCGTTATCAATTAGTATATATTATGATCAACCTGAACTATTTTGCAATTTGTAGACCGAGTGCTCTTCTAAATCTTCTTACCACTCCCAAATTGGCAAATCCATCATGTCCATTATTTTTCAATTAGAGCTACAATTACAAATCAGACTGAGGTAATTAAAATTTATGTTATTCTAATTTTTACGTTAAAAGGCATGATTTTTTTTAATAATAACAGTAAGTTTTAATAATTATGAAACTGCATGGTAGATAATAATGGGTAGTATTCACGAAGAGTTAAGGAGCGTTTTAGGGAGAGATATTTTAAGAAGCGTTTTTTATACCAGGTAACAGGTAAGAAAAACGCTTCTTAAAATATCTCTCTCTCTAAAACGCTTCTTAACTCTTCATGAATTCCACCCAATATTTATAATAATATGTCACTGATTTAAAGATACATAGATATTGTATATTTTGTATGCAAATCATTGTATACGGTGTGATGAGATGATTTTGCATCATTATCTTGTCATACAAACAACTGCTATATATAACAAAGATATAATATATATTGCAAATTATGATTTCATTAAATATATAATTTTGCTATGATACACGAAACATTTTGAAGTGAAACTCAATAACTTCCTACTACATGGATTAATAAAATGAAATAAGAAGAAAATGTGAAAATTTTTGCTTTATGACATTTTATTATTACAAGGTACAAAATGTCCTGAAAGTAAAATTTATCTCAAGTACACTCGTTGGCTTAAAAAAAATTCACTTGCAGCCCTGTATAACACACCATACCCTAGCTGTGTTATTCATTAATTCATAGGATTTTTTATTGCTTTTCGACTGTACATAATAACAATATACGAGTATAAGCACGTCAAATCAAAACAAATTCAATCAAATCAAGGAATGGTGATTATTGATTAACAAGGCCGCAAAGGGAAAGTTTCCAAAGTGATTAAGTGTACATTCTTCGGTCCGTCACCGGCCATCTCGTAACGAGGTAAGTTGTCGACGACAATTTAATTAATTTTTTTAGAATAATTATGCTCCAAAATTTTAAAAGCAAATTTATTGTTTCAAGATACTCTCGCAAGAGGAAATAATAATAATTGTAAGTAAAATAATTGTATCGTTCTATAGTTTCTACATGTTAATTGTGCACACAGTTTTTTAGTACCATACAAATAAATTTAAAAGGAGTAACTCATACCAATGACGCAAGAAGAACATTAAAACCATTTTTGTTAAAAAAAACTCTAGAACAACTTCTCACTTGGAAAAAAACACTTTGTATCATCATGCATCTTATAATTTTGTAAATGTTCTTTTTTTATAATAAAATTATAAAATATTTTTAATTTTTAGTAAGTGCTTTTTAGCTCTTTTGTGTATATGCTCTACAAAATATACTACTGTTTCTGTAAAAAAATGTAACGCATTTTATATATAGCTTGAAATATAAAACTTTTGAATTAAATCACGTACATTTTTTTTGTTTAAAAACATTTAAACAATATAAAATAATGATTATTTGAAATATGTATACTGTTTTACTTTTTTTGTATGTTCTTTTTAAATTGAAATTAGTTTCCATGAATTAAAACCATACATAATACAAGTACAAAAAGTTAACTTCCACCTACCTTCAGGGTGTGTGAATATTTTACATTCTTTTTTATTAAGGTTCTTGGTTTGTATCCCGCAGGCAAATAAATTTACACCACAACATTAAGAATCAAAACTTTTTCTGTGAAAATAGTGTAAAAATACTAGTAACAAATTATTTAGCTTGCGGGTAAACTTTTGAAAAAACTTTTGTATTTTTTACTTAAAATATAAAGATACTTCAGTCGCTTACGTAATTAATTAAATATTATGTACTATATTTTTATTTTTAAACAGAATAAAAAGAACGTTTTTATTGAAGCAATAATATTGTAAAAAAAAATATATTATTTTCACAATAGTGAATGGTGCTTTAAATATTGAAAACCATTTCATTACATGGCAAAGCAAAACTATATTAAACTAATGTAAATTTAGTGTACTGTATTTTCATTAAAATTGTACATGCAGAAGGAATAACCATTGTTTTGCCAGTAGTTAATGATTTTACAGAATTTAAACGTTTTAAACTAACGTAAGTTGGAATATTAACATTATTTTTATATTTTTCAAATCTTGTCAACAAAAAATTTGAGCATTAATTGTAATTACGAATGCGCATGCGCATGCAGATTGCTTATTTTATTATCTAAAAACTCCTTTCATTCACTACGTACACATGATGGTGTTTAATACATATATATTCGTTGACGACGGATAATGTTTTTCTTATGATGCGTCGTCAATGGATACGTATTAAACACCATCATGTGAACGTAGTGAATGTTGGGGCATTGTATTAATTTTCTACATTCATATGTTTACATTATTCCTAAACTATTTTGACATTACTATCAACATTGAAGCGTTTAGATAATGTTGACGTAAACAGAAGTCTGTATATATATAATTATATATGCTGCATTTAATTAATTGCTTTGTTTTGCACGAAAGTGCGGGTAGTCAGAAGTGGGCTGGAGTTTCTTCTCTGTGGTATATAAAGCTTACTGTAACAGAGCAGCAGCCACGGCAGTATCTCGCGGCTTCGCGGACCCGTTAATCACCCTCTATAGCTAGCTAGAATCTACCACCCATTCCAACTACCCTCAGCTTCTACAGCCCCCATTACACTACTGGAAGCAAACAATACGAGCACTAGCTAATGGCATTCCGAACTCTTACACGTGAAAAAACTCATTCCATTCGTTAGTTGCTACTATATAATAATACTAAAGTTAATACAATTACATTACTGAATAATGTTTACAACTTTTTGTTTTAATATTAAAAGTAGAAGAGAACATAAAAAAAAAAAATCATGCTAATGGAATCTACAGAAGAAACTTACGTTATATACATTCCCCAATGAGAAAATAATAGAAATGTTTCTAAAGCTATAAAAGAAATAAGAAAAAAAATTAATAATAATGAAAAGTTGAAATGAACAACTTTAATGACAAATTATTCTGTTTTCGACATTTTTAGATTGATTTTATTTCTTCCTTTTATTTCTACCCCAACAAATCTTCTTTTTCAAATGAGATGTACCGCCAAACAAGGGGAGAATTCGTTCTTGCGTAAATTGGAATTTCTTTAGCTTTAAAATAAGATCAGGTTTTCTCTGTTCTCAAGCCTAAAGACTTTTGGTTTGCTTTAAAATTCCATTCAACTTCGTAATAACGAGAAAAACGATTGTTGAAAAGATTTAAAAATATTTTTTTTTTTTAACAAGAAGGAAGAAAATATAAATAAAAATAAGTTATAAAATTAAATCTTTATAATATTTGAGGAAATGGAAATTATTTAAATTTGATTAAATTTATATCATCTCAGATAAGTCACATAGAAAAAAGTAAATATATCTCATGTAAGTGGACCAGGAAACCTTAAATAAAAGTGTCACTGTACATTGTTGAAGGACCCCAAAATGTATTTTTGTCTCATATGATGATGTCTCACAAAAGTTCAATGAAATTTATCAATGCTCGGTTACAGCTATATCATTTCTTGCTCGTTACTCGATCGCTATTTTAACTCTACAGACCGAGAAAAAACTTTGATCTCAACAATCAGAAGTTAAAACAATAAAGAAAAAGCTTTTTTTTGTGCTACAAAATGAATATTTATAAACACTTTTTGTCGTTATATATAAAAGTAATAAAATATTAATTCCTGGAATTAATATTTTTACAGTTTTCCCAGCACATTTTTTTTTTCATACACAATTAATGTTCGCAAATTTTTAACTTCTTTTATTTAAGTTATGAAATAAGTCGCAGAATGGTAAGTATCCATCAGAAAAATTATATAGTCGCCATGTTCGTTTGCTAATTTTTACTCCTGCTACAACCACCGCGCATCGGCGCGCAACCCTTCTACGCATGTTTTTTCGGCTCGAAGTCAAAACACAATTACCGCGAAATTCTTTAGATGCTCTTTAATTAAAGTGACCCGAGGCAAATAATAAAATTTTTATAGCAGCAAACGTAAAAGGTTAGTGCCAATACGTAATTTTAAATTTGCAAACATAACTTATTTAGAGGGTTAACAATAAGCGATCGAAAAATTGCTCCGTATAGGATCTTACGTGCGCCCAATCTTTTTTTGTAAGTAAATGGGAGGACAAAGGATTGGTGATGTCATCATGGATGCTGACCATTAGAAATTTTCCCAGAGTCCATATTTCAAAAATTTCATGAGTCTTTCCAGCTAAGCAACCGTTGGCTCGACGTTCTGTTGCGCTGAAAATGTGTTTGGTTATCACTTTAAAATTGATGACACTATATTCTGGTAAGTTTATACTCATACTACATCAGGTAACTTAAAAAATATCGATCATATTTTAATATCTGTCATTAAATTATAATTATATTATACATTCCTAATGACGTCACAACATAGAACAATGTTTATTCTAGCGTGAAATGTTTTGTTTTCTTGTCATTACGCAAACTACGAGCTGGGCTCACTGCAGCGTGATGTAATTAACTGTATACGATAATAAAATAACAGCTGTAATGAATATAACATATATAAAACAACAGGCAAGGAATATTATTTTTATAGTACATCTCTATAAATGCAAATTTTCGTTACTCTCTTGAAGCAAAAAAATAAACTTTAATTGTTTATTTAGTAAGTTATTATTTTTTTATTTCATTGTTATATTTCTGTAATAAAATATAAGGTATTATATATAGATAAAGTTTATTAATATGTACTGTATTAATTTGAAAAAAAATGCTTTGATTTAAAAATCAGAAAATTCATATTTAGTACAAAATCATGTTGATTTCAATAACTTTTTTTATTTTCATGATATCTTATAATCAAATCTAATGAAGATAGTTATTTTGTCAAAATAAACTGAAAATAATAATTTTTTAATTCAATTTGAATTTTAACAACTCACAATAAAATCAATGAACTGCAATTTAAAAATCAATATATAACATTGCTGGGTTAAAAAAAGTCAAACAGTATAAAGCAAATAAAATTATTATAATAATACATCAACACTTTTTAAATTACCAAAGAGATAGAGGGAGAGAAACTGTGTGTTACAAAACACAAAAAGACAAATTAGTATCCCCAATTTTAAATAGGAATGTATTTTGTATTAGATTATAATACTGTTAGGAATCATTACTCACACTAGGTAACAACAGATTAATTAATTACATGTTACCTGCTTTGAATTAACGAGGGGGAGGGGGTGAACCACCAAACCATAACATACTTGATAAACATATCACATTATTTAACCAAATCATCTTAACTTTGAAGTCAACGTGTTGAAAGATTATGATGTAGGCATTACTTCTTCGAGTATAAATTACCCCTTCATATATTATGTATGATGTACACCCACGTGATAAAGTTTCTACGTTGATTAAAATTAATATGAAGAGCTCATGATTTGGCATTATACATAAGACAACACAATTTTCCGCTCGTGTTACCAATATAATAATTATATTACCAACAAGGTAGAACATTGTCTGAAAAAGAGCAGAGCAGTTGATAATATTTTTCAAAGGTGTGTATATTAATATTTACATGGTTTGTACAATTTCAAATGAATAAATATTAAAAAAAAATTTAATATGTAAACTTTTTCTCATATAATATAATTGCAAAAACACATTTGAAACATCACCAATATTTTAAAACTTGTAATATAAAATTATATAGGACGTCGTCAACAAGCTATTTTCTTTTATGTATTCATGATGAAATTTTACATAGAATTGTATTTTAAAGTAAAATTAAAACAATTTTAAAGTAGTTTTATTTAATTGTTATGTTTTACAATTGAAATTTTATTCTGTTGTGGTTGAAGTTCCAACACGAAGTTTCTATACCATCGATTGCAAAAGCAAGCCGCATTCTCTTCTATCTCTTACGCTTTGATATCTATGCAAATTTTTTCTCAATGGTGGAAAATCGTGTGGTTTCTCTTCTTTTTCTGCATGATGCGAAGAGAAGTCAAAGGCAATAAATTCTTTTCTCTTTTTTATCAGTGATAGGTCTCTATGGAACCCTTCCTGACTCTCTAGGTTCGAATCTTCACTGCGATTGCTGATTGCAAAACTTCAATCGTTTATTTCCCAAGAGTTGATGTATAAAAAGGAAATCAAGGAACATAAATGTATGAAGAGAATGATAATAAGTATTTTTCGTGGTGAATGAAAAGATATCAAAGAAAAATTTACCTTTCACAATCGTGTTTATTTTTTTATATAATTTTTGTTTGATTTTTTGCATTTTTTTTTTCTTTACAGTGATGTGAATATCATATTAACTAAATAAAGAAATTTTTTACCTTCATACACAAAATTTTAATTGGTCCATGCATGTAAATTATCCATTAATAAATCAAGATTTTTTTTCGTTAATACCAGGAAAAAAAGCTACAGACACAAATTTATAATTAACTATTGATTTGTATATAAAATTTATTTGAAGTAGAATTCTAAAACCATGGATACCAAGAGGAAAAATTAAAATTTTCTACACTTTTTGTCATCCAACTATATTTTGGTATTTTCACACAAGTTTTTTATAGTTTTATACTCATATTCTTTATTGTAATATAACAACTGCAAATACCCTCTTCAACAAAAAAACAAGACCAAGAATTTTAATCAGAAAAGATACGCGATTCCAAAAGACCCACAAGAATAATTTGAATGCGTAACATGTTGAATATATATTTTACAGTACGATTTTCAACTAGTCACATTTTTGTGGTGGCCACAAGCGCGAGTGGAATGCAACCCGCAGAACAGACAAGTTTAAAAGGTTGCATAGTAAGCAGGGGCTTTTATTGTCTCGAGCTATTTAAATATATGAGAGAGAACAAGGAGGTTTGCCTGTCAATTAACAGCATTGTTTGAGCTATCTTCGGTGACTCATAGCTATCTTTTGAATCAGATAAGAAGCTTATAAAGGTGACATTTTTGTATGAAAAGGTGTGTGAGTTTTAGAGGAGAGTGAGAGAGAAGAAGACAGAAATTTATAAAAGAGAAAGTATTGTTCAGCAGGCTTCTCTGACTCTCAGGCTTCCATTTCAGCAGCACACAATTGTATGTCTGGCGAGCGCAGGACACTCTCTTCTTCTTTCTTATCCAATACTGCTGCTGCGAGAAAATGCTTCTACTTTCCTCTAGCTTTGCTAAAAAAAAAATAGTTTTGATTTTATGGTACTCAGTATCTTTTTCACGTACAGTAAAATATAGTATTCAATTGAAATTTTACCAAAATAGATGGCATTTTATTTTTTCTTTTTTTGAAGGATTTACATATAAACTTTTACTGCGTGATTTTATTAACAATATAAAGAATTTTTACGTATATACTAGTATCAGAAGTTTATAAAATTCATGTCAACTATCGATTTTACTTATATTTTTACTAAAAGCTCTCCAATCTACATGGATTTGCTTTTATACCAAAATTTTATAAGTTTTTTCAATTTTTTGCTCTGAAAGTTTAATGTAAACCTCGCTTCTCCTCATCACCCCACATGCCACTATCTATAATAGTTTTTTTAATGTTGTATTTTTTAGGAGTGAAAGACATATAAAATAAATTGAATACATAGACCCTTCAAAAGACACTATATGTGTGATAAGTTTTATTTTTATACGTACTTCAAAAATTATAATCTGTCAATAATAGTATATATAATTTTATATTATAATATCAAAATATTGATTTTAGTCATTATTTTTAAAAATGGTTCATAACAAATTTTCAAATATTAAAAATTCTGACGACAGCTTATAACTCTGAATACCTACCGACATCACAAAAAAAAAATTGTCTCAAATTGTATGTTTTGTTTTAAACTAGTACACGTAATTAATTTATTTGTAAAAATAAATTAAATATAATAATATTAATAATATATTGGTACACCTGTTACTTATAATTTATTATAAAAATAAAGTAATGTACTTATAATTGTGTGAGAGAGAAAGTGTCACCATCGCCCGCGTCTATATCAATCGTGCCAAGCAGTTTTGATAGTATCTTTAAGCAACTTCCATATCTCAATCTGAACAAAGAAAAATGATTATGTCATAACACTACTGAGAAGCGATAAATCTCTGCCCGGGAAGATCTTCACTGCGTCATGACGGCGGCAGCACTTCAGTAAGAGCACGAGGACGCCAGGACTGTCTAAATTTTTTGTTGTTGCTCCTCGGAAACTTTATCATCATATAGCAACAGTAGTAAAATAGAGTGAGTGAGATAGAAAAAAAAAGTAAAAAAAGAAAGTTATTATTTGCTCTCCAAATATTGATGTCCAAAAACTAAGAAAAATTAATGTTGAAAAAAAAAAAGTTAGTAAAAGATCAATATTTACTTTATAATGATTAAGATGAATGAATGGGTTCATATCTTATATTATTTATTCACATTGGAAATGTAAATAGTAAGTATCATTAAAATAAGTGCTAGTTTTAAAATATGAATTAGATTTTTACGTTTATTAAAATATTATTTAATTAATGTTTTGAAAAAGTCAAATATTTAATTGTCGAGTAAATAAATTAGTTTTTTAATAAAATGAAACTCACTTTTCTAAACGAATGTCAACAAATGCAAATCTCTATCAAGCTTTCAGTGGCTAGGAAAATAACCTGTCAACTTGCTAGATATCTTGAAATGTTGTTGAGTTTCAGTGAAGACATGTGCACATGTATAATATAAATGGAGGATAAGAGAGAGAGAGAGCAGGCATGCTGACTGGGGTGGTGGTGCAGGAGGTTGTTAGAGCTTGCTTGCAGAGGACGCCACGCCTCAGTGCGTCATGACCTGGAAAGATCACCAATGAACTTATATTGATGCAGTGGAGACGCAATCGGGTATACCTGTTAACAGACTAACAAGAGGTCGCCATGTTGGGCCAACTCAATCCTTGTACACAGTAGCCGTCACATTTAACTGGCTCATGGTCGTATTTGTAACACTCTCAGTCATTGGTAGCCGGTTTGTAACAAAGGACATCACTGTCCGAGTCGAGCCGAATGACTCCCGAGCGCTTCCGACCATGAGCCAGTTAAATGTGACGGCTACTGTATGGTAATGTTAAACATTGGTTCATAGATGGCTGCCCACCCTCTTCAATAATTGTCTCTTGGTATTGCACCTCCATCTTCAAATGTCTTTGGCTTCTCTCTTCTTTCTGGTCAACTTGTCCAGAGTAAATCTTTTAACAAGTTTGTGGTGACTTCTGCAAATCAAATCCTTAATTCAGAAAATAAATTTAAAGCTTCAACTTGTTTACGTTACTATTTTTTATAGTGACTTTGGAGAGTTATTAAAATTTTTATTTGCTATTTAAAATGGTAAATGAGGTATAAGGAGTTTAAATTTTTACACCCCATTTTGATTAAAGCTAAAAACTTTAATTAAACTGTGTAATCTATGCTTAATAAAATAACCAAATATTTTTTAATAATTTGCTACAGTGTAATTTTCATGAATTCCAACACACTGAAATTCTATTTTTTTCATTAAGAAGTAACTAAATCTGCCTAATATTTCTTATGATATAATTATATAACCTTAAAAAAGAAGAAAAATCTTCAAGCAGATTTATAAGGTTTGATTTTGTTGATTAAAATTCTAGCATAAATACATGCTGCTACATTATAATTAATAAAATATTTTAATACAAATTTAATTAAATTCTCGTCCAATTATATTTACAAATAACATGGATATATAATTAAAGGTAAAATTTGTATGTCACAGTACCTATATAGACCTATATATAGCTTGTTCCTCGTTTTACATATTATAGTAGTCTAGTTATAGCTATAGTTTTCTGAATGTTTTCTGAGGTCGAGCGTGGCGCAGTGCATTGACCGGTTCTCGTTAGATCACCGAAGTCAGGCTACGTCGAGCGTGGTTAGTACTTGGATGGGTGACCGTTTCAAGTAAAAAATACGCTGCTCCCTCCCTGGGGTAAATTCGTCTCGCTTTCCACCCAGTGCAGTGATGCACTTGTGTGTGGTTCCCCAGGCTTTGGACATCGCTTTGGTCCATTGAGAAAAAGTAGAGGTGTCCGTCCTGACTGAGGTTTTCCACGGTTCCCTCAGTCTCACCTCAGCGAATGCTGGGACGCGTAAGCATGCAGGCCGTGGCCACTATCCGTTCCCTACCTTATCCCTACCCAGTACCCCGCCGCGAGCTGTAAGCTCTTAGGGGTGTATCCTTGTAAAAAAAAAAAAAAAAAAAAAAATATATAAAATTGCTTATACAATTTGTCTAAAAAAGCTGAAAACAGACTGGAAAGAATCTTAAGAGAACCGTGGGCATCTTAGTTAAAAAGGTCGGTGAAGGAGCTCAGTCACTAAAACGCCCACAAATTTGTAGCAGTGGCTCATCACAATTTAAATTACAACGTAAACTTGGTAAGATTCGAACTCAGATCCTCCAGATTTGAATTTCTTCGCTCTACCACTGCACCATTGTAAGTAATCCAAAATCTAACGTAAAATTTGGTGTACGTACAGTAGAGAGGATCGTGCTGTGCAAAGTCCTGGTGTGTACTCGCCTGGCCGTTTACCCTGGGGGATGTTCTTCTCTCGACGGTAACTTCGCAAACTGCGGCCAGTCACGAGGAGACGCCCACGTTTAACTGTAGAACATAACTTGTGTATTTGTGGACAACTTTCTCGGAATAATATTACCGTTAGAAATTTCAAATGTAATTATTTACTAAATACCAAAGTTTGTCAGACTTGGAATTATTAATAGTTTACTTTTATAATTAATGAAAATTCAAGATTATTTACATTTGAAATTTAAATAAAAATTTATATTCATTTTTGATACAAAATTTAATTGAAAATTACAATAAAAAAATCAGGCACAAAAGTAGAATATATATATATATACGCATTTTTATGATTCATTTTATGATGGATGGCACAATTAAATATTCAACAATCACCTACATTTTATATTTAATTTATTCAAGATTTATCACGTTAGAATAGACCTATAGAAATCCAAATTTTACAGTGCAGTACCCCAAATAGTGAACACACTGCTTGGCATATATTTTATTACCGTCATATTCCATCTGTATCGAGCAGACATCTCCAAATCGCTTTAATAATATATAACCTCCAGTATTGCGAGTTACAGTATAGACTCGGTTTATAGTGAAGATCAAAAATTAAATATGTAACATTGCGGACAAAAAAATTTATTACTTAGACTATAAAAAGTATATCATGCCAAAAATTTATAACCACGTATAAAAAAAAAGTAATTTTTTCATGCTTTTGTAACAAAAACTATTTGAGAGAGCCTTTAAGTTTTTAAATGTGAAAATTTGTCAAGATTTTCTTTATAAAGTTTCACTATTATTCTTTCTTTCAAAGAAAAAAATTGAAACAAGGTAAGTGGCTTAGTAATGACGTTTTGTTATATAGTATAGATGTATTGATGGCACTAAAGTTTTTTTTAAAAAATAGTAAAAATGTCCCTCTTTCTTGGCTTATAAAATTTAATTACTGCAGTTACATCAAGAAATAATATGTTGTTAATACAATTGCAAGATTTCAAAAGTTTAAAGTTTATTAATTTATTTTTCAGAAGTTCTGTATTATTTTTCAATTAAGTTTTGGTTAAATTAATCCATAGACATACAACCTGCAAATAATTCATTTATGGAATATTCTTCCCTTGTGCACAACTAACAAAGTTAAACAAATAAATTAATATAAAATAGTTTGTTGCGAAGATTATTTTCAGTCCAAAAAATATTTTTTATATTGAAATGTTATTTTAAGGGCTTGGTATTTCTTGAAAAAATCTTATTTTTAATATTAAGAGTCACACCTTGTAACATTATGTGACATCAATTTACACAATATGTCTTTAATATAATCTATATAATCTATATACATATACACACACGAAAAAAGAATTTTTATGCTGTATTCATTTGTTTTTATGCAATTAAAAAATATGCTGTTTATTCTCTTGTACTACTTTGCTCATCAGCACATACACAGATAAAAATACTTTATTAAAAGGGAAAAATCATTAGCAATGATAAATATATATTTAAAATTTTGTAAATTTTAACCTCATATATATTCCAAGCTATCATAAAGCACACGTAAATCTAAATTACATTTTAAATATTGTATGATATAATATTTATACTCATGCAATATGCTGTTTAATATAGATATTTTTCACATTTTTATATGATTTATACCACTTTTTAACAAATTGATGTTACAAAATCATGCAATCTGTTTTTATTTACATAGATATGCTGTATATTTAGTCATACATACTTACTTAATGGTATTTTATTTATTTTTCATATTTATGAACTAAAAAAATATATAGAATAATTTTGTATTTATATTCAAACGAAGAGTACTTTATTTACATTTCAAAGTTAAATAAATTAATGAATATTAAAATCAAAAGCATAAGCTTTTCATATTATTCATAAATACATACATACAGCTTCAAAAACATTTTCACCGTATATTACATCTTATTTTTTATTCAAAATATGTCTACTCTTAAAGACCTACAAATAATATTTACGAAATACTCTTGCTTATAATATAGAGGAAAACTTTATGAATTAAAGATAAAGCAAATTTTCCATATTGAGTGGAAGTTTCCAAAAGCACTCTCAATAGCAACTTATTTACTGGTTCTTATATTTATAATACGTGATATTGTACAGAGAATATAATTATTAAATTTGAATTCAGAATACACATCATCAAAAAAATGATAAGGGTATTTTGAAAAGGGTAACGATTGAAATGTAGACAAATTTACAAATTTTAATGGTAAAAAAAATAAATTAATTAATTTCGGGTATACTTATAACGTAATTAATAGTGTTCTTACAAATATTATTTAAATATTTCCAACCTACCCTAAAATTCATAAACAATAAAAATCTTCAAATATTAGCAATAAAAAATAAAAGTAAGAATATGCAGATACTTTTTCTTTCATGCAGTTTCATCCAAGTGGATTTTTTATTATTATTCTGCCTTAGGGGACATTTTTTCCTAGGGTAAACTTTACAGTAGTTACATTTATATGTAGAAACTATAAGAATGAAAACAAAGAACATACGAAATGGTACCCTAGGGCTGTTGATACAACGTTCCATTCAATCTTATACAAGAGAGGTAACAGCAATCATTTTGAGTTACATAATTAATGATTGGGTGAAATGAAACACCCAACTTCTTTTGTTGTGTTTTTTTTTTAAAAAAAGTGGGTAATGAAGCCAAGGAAATGAGAAATTAGCTAGAGGTGATTTTCAAGCTCTTTTGAATTAAGCATGACTTAATGCAGCTGCTCTGTCAACAAACAGAAACCACAAAACTAAAAGTTTATCACAAAAGAGAATAATATGAGAGAGTTGGTTAACAGAAAGTCAAGAAAGTGCCAAAAAGTTAAAAGTATTTATTACGTCTTTACAAAATTATGCAAATTTAATTTATCATCAAATAATGTTATTATTAAGTACAATTATGTACAGAAAGCGTCAAACGTAAGACATTATATTATTTTCAGGTACTGACTTAATTTATTTCAAGCTATTGCTAATTGTATATTTAATTATGCTTGCAATCGTTTTTTTTTCTTTTTTTTTTTTTTTTTTTTTTTTTTTTAAATACAACTAACCTGTTTTAACAAAGGCAATGTAATGAACTTTATATTGAATTCAGTGGAAACAAGAATTAAATATCTGCTTACATATTCAATTAAATGTTTTTCTTGAAATAATATACATTTTATATATGTGCTTATGTGCTTTATACGTTAGAGGCATTGAAAGCTTAAGTCACTTAATTGATTTATAAGTAGAAAAAAATAAGAGTTATTATTATAATTGTTGCTAAAATTATAATGAAATAAACATACTATTCTTATTTCAGTAATATGTGATGTGATGTATTAGTAAGTAATGTGTATTCAATTATTAAATATAAACTGTGAAGTTGTAAATATTTTATGTTTTTCTTTTACTGAGAAAAAAAAATTTAAGGTCATTTTAGTTTTAATTTTAAATTTATAAAAAATCATCAGAGAATAATATAAAAACGTAGAAAAAAAATATAGATAATTTTGTAGTTGGAGACCATAATAACAAATGAAGTGTTATCATCTAATATTACTAGTACTTGTCTATTTGAACGTCAAGTATAATTTTAGATCAGTATGTAAGTGAATAGAATCTTGTAATATAATATATTAGAGAGAGACAGAGAGAAAGCTCCCCATTTTTACTATTTTCTACACACACAAAATCAGTTGCAAATTGTTAATGTTCCTCAAAGTGGAAGCACAAAATCATGTTTCTGTTATAAAATATTGAAAATTTATTTTATAATCTGACGTAGTTTTAAGAAAGGCAATTGCTATAGAAATTGTTGACAGAATTACTGACATTATAACAATTTATGTATACAATATGTAATCACTATTTTTTTTTTAATAAACTACACAATACGAAATAAACAATTTTTTAACTCAAGTTTGGTTTTTTAGAATTTTCAGTTCGTTTAACTTAAAAAATATAAAAAAAATCAGCAATATAGGTTAAAATTCCACTCTGTTGAGTCTGAATGATGATGTGCAATGCTTTGGAAAAGGAATAAAAGCCTCACTTACTTAGCTTTGTGTATGGGAGAGAAGAGAGAGAGAGAGTGCCCCTACCAATGTTACAACAAAGCTTGTTATATTTTTTTTTCCTATCAAGCTACAATTATTTTGAATTAAGTCAACTTTTTAAAAAAAATATATATATAAATAAATTTTAATGTTACATGACATAACAATGTAAAATAAGACCTTAATGACTTGAACATATATGTATTATTCATTTGACCTCAAAAGGTTATAGTAAAAGTATATACTTGTTGGACAAATTGACGTCACTTTGTCACATTGGGAGCGACGTGAGAGTTGTTACGTGACTCGAGGTGCCACGTTCATTTTATTTGTCACGTCAACAAACTTATATATTGATGTTGTTGTCTGATCGGCGATAACATAAGTGTTTTTAACTTTTTATGTGCCTGGTTTTGCACTTGGATGTTATTTCACAATTGCATAAGATAATAAACATATTTTTAAAAGAAGCATTATTATGCTTAATTCACATTAATTGTAATCAGCTACTAAGTTTTTAGGTTAACAGATTATGATACTTGATTAATCAATACATATTTTATTTTTATGAATTATAACTGAAAAAGCTATTTAAAAAAAAAAATGAAAAAAGATAAGAAGCTTTCCTTCTATTTTTGTTCCCTTTAGATCCAGTACATTATTTCATTAAAAGTCATTTCAATTTATGTAACTATAATCATTGCTTCATTTTAATTTACACAAAATAGTATCTAATGTTTTAAAGAAAACATAATGAGACATAAAATAATGTTTTTATTTATTTCAAGTAAACTTCAGTTACAGAAAAACAACAACGATCAACAAACAATACTCTATATATTTGATTTTTCATTTATTTATTTTTATTTTTTTGCTGTGTCACAAAGATCGGATGAAAGAAGGAAATACTTTTTGTTACATTACTGTACAATACAAGTAATTCATGGTACTGAGATGTAGTTGACTTTTCAGGAAGGAAAGGACGCGAGTTGAAGTTTACTTGCCTTGTGTATTTGGTTAAGAACGGAAAACTCTGCTGCCACTGCTGTTACGTCCGCGAACTTTTTTTTTCTTCTTCTTCTTCTTCCTTTTTTTCGACTTTTCCATACGGACCTTGTGTTGTATTTCGCATGGCTTACGCTTACTCATTTTACACACATACATACAAAATAACATTTTTACATAGAAATTGCCAACAGAAAGGGTTAACAATGTTAAAAAAAATAAATATAAAGTTACAGCAAACATTTTATACTTAACTTTTTCAAAAGTAAGTTAAAGGTATTTTATTTATTACAAAAACTTTTACTTAACTTTTTTTTTCAGGATCTTGTTACAATGTTTTTTTGGTAAATTGATCAGAGTTTTAACTTTTTATTTAGAAGGATACGTAAGAGAAGTATATAAAAATTTATTATTTATATCCGTTGTGTAAATTCAAAGTATCTCAGAGCAGCTCAAAAATACATTAGTATTAATTTTTATTTTTTTTTTTTTTCAATTAATATTTGTATTTCAAAAACAATATGACTGAACTTGAAATGAGAGCTTACCTTTTCTTTTTCAGTCTTTTTAGTTTTGTTTGCAAATTTATTTCCATAATATTGAAGTGTTTGATAAATATCACGTAATTTAGTACCACAATAAACTTCAAAACACACGATAAGTTTTTTGGCAGTCTTATAAGGCTAACAAAAAAAACTGTTGTTGTTGCTTATTTTTATTTATCTTCAAAATAAAGGTTTCCTCATATTGAAAGTGTTAGAGGAAATAAAAATATTTTCTTAAACTTAAAATCTGGTATGAAAAATTCTGTTAAAAAAAAAGTTTACGTTTATAAAGTTTTTTTTCCTTCATATTTTCCTAAGGCAAAAAAGCTTTTAAATTATGAGATCGTCAGCTGACTGTGATCATGTTTGTGGGTTATTTGTCACTTTAGAGTGGCAGGGTATGACGAAACTGGTGACACTATCACGACATAAACCTCTCCCTTGTGCCCCACATGATTGCTAAATCAATCAACCACGCCCCCTCACCCTTTTCCTTCTTTTCTAAATCAGCTGTGACGTGAAAATCCTGCAGTAATTGATTGCTAATTATCCTTAAGGTGTTTACCTGTTCTCTCTACATGACAACGTACATGTTACCTTCATCGTTTTACACGATATCTTATATATAAGATATTTTAATTAATAGTTAATTAAAATAGTGTTATAAAATATAACCTTAATATTATAGGTAATAAAATTATAATTTCTCATATATTTTAAATTATGATTTTAATTAATTTAAGTCATGCATTATTATTATAAAATTTAAATATAACATAAGATCAACTTTTGGTTCGTCTTTTCCATCATGAACCTTTAAGTCTAAAAGTAGAGAGGGATAATAGTATAGTAAGGAATAAATGGTGCAGAATTCCGCATCGTGCTAGCTGTCTCTATGGACTGCTGGTGACTGCTCCTCATGCTTTGCTCTTATGTCCCCAGCGCAACAACGCGACATGGGGGGGAGAGGGGAGCTGGTTGTAATCAGATGGTCGGGCGGGTTGCATGCTTGCGCCTGGGGACCCCGCCCCTACATTTTGTTGGCCTCACGTCGCATACGATACAAGCTCTGTATCTAATACCATATAGCCTCCTGATAAAAAAAAAAAAGAAAAGAAAAAGTTTTGTACTAAATGGAATGGAGTTTCTTCTCCCTATTACTTAATATGGGTATTGGTGACTGAATTTTCTCCCCTCTCATCCAATTTTCAAACTTTCATATCATTCTACATACGTGTATTAGAGAAGATTTTTATGAAATATATATATATATATATAACCTTTTTAAATCTGTGTTATATTATCATGCCATTTAATTTACAAAGGTTTTTAAATTACATGAAAAATAAGGTTAGCCATTTTTTTACGTACGTGTACATATATATATAGTTATAATGCAAATTGTTACAATAATTTTGTTATAAATTTAGAAAAATCACAATTTTTGTCAATGCTCAGCATTTATGCATCTGAATATATATTATGTTGATGTTTTTATAATGATCTGTTTGTATTTCACTACAAACAAATGAATGTATTTTTATTTTAATTATTCAGCAATGGCATTATTAATTATAATTTTAGATTAACATTGCTAATACAAAAATTTAACGTTAAGAATGAGTTTTACAAGATTAAATAGTTTGTTTTTGCAACTCGATCGGCGTCAAAACTCACACAAAAGACCAGACGTTACCTTGCCTCCTGCTGCATATGCAACCTGCTTGACTTGTAAGCCCAGCAAGTTGCCTAATGTCAAGACAAAAAAGTATTGGAAATAATCACGACACGAATAAATCAAGGTTATGAGATAAAAGGCTTTGTGCAAATGATGTTTTGTAATTTTAAATTAATATAGACTTGCATAGAGTTCAAATTTAAATAAAACTGAAAATACTGACAATTACCACCTATTCAACAAATAACAACGTCAATTTAGTTTCTTTAAAAAATTAGGTTTTCTAAATTTTTATTTTTCTATTGATCTTAAATCAGTTGTATTAATAAAAATTAACTAAATAATACATATTTAGTTTGAAATTTATACTAAGATATATAATCATTGCAATTTCTAATTCTGTATTTAAATTAGAATTTTTATTATTTCTAAAGCCTCCAAAATTTAAAAAAAATATTTGATTAATATTTAACTACCTTCCAATTTTAACAAGAGAGATACATTTTAAATTTCATACGATATTATGAAATAATTTTCTATCTAATAAGTTGTTGCTGTTGTGCCATATAATTTCCATATCACTCTGGTGCAAGTACAAACTAGTTGTATCGCCGGCTTAAATTTCTCACTGCAGGGTTAAGTAGCAGCTAATCCCATAGAGGCTAAACCCTTCTCCCTCATGCAACTTTAGAGTCTCGGATTAAATTGTAAATCCAAGCCACTCCTTTTGATTTACCACCACTGCACACAACATAAACATCCGACACGTACATAAATATAAACCTACATAACTTTAACATTATCATTGTATTTATTATAATTTAATGAGATGTGTTAATTGAAATTATTTATAATTTAATCATAATTTAAAAAGTATGTGAAGTAGTAAATACTCTGTGGTTTCATATTATTATCATATGTAACAAAAATGAAGCATTATAAATTATTTTTTTAATTAAATAATATGGAATTGTCATTGAGTAATAAAATTTAATAATAATGTTAGCAGAATGATTTCATTTGTAATTTACTTTGTAATTTTAATCAACTTTTATTTATTATGTTTTCATATTGCATCGTAATCATTTTTTTTTTTTTTTTACTAAAAGTACAAAAATTTTATGTATTTAAATGCTGCAATAATAATCAGTATTTTTTATTGGCTAATACCTGAACTTTTTGGAATTTAAAAAGAAAAGAAATTACTGTACATAAAAAATGATAAAAAAAAATCAACAGAAGTAAACAAAAATATTTAAAAAAAAAATGATAAATTTTGGTTATAAGTCAAAGAAACTCTAAAAAGTAATAATAACAGTCAAAATGTTTGAATACATGATTTCTCTACTTAATATAATTTAATAAAAACTCCCAGTCAATATTGACAGCTTTATCTGTAATAGCAGTTTGTGGTTAGGTTTGTTTGGATAGGCAAAAAACGAATTGTCTGAATAGAAGCTTGAAAGATGAACAAAAGCTTCTCTTGATACAGTCTGAAAAGCATGACTACTATGTTCTTGCTGTTATTCCCACAAGTCACTTTTCATATTAAGGACTACCTTATATAATTATATATTATATTAGTGGAGTAAGAAGAGAAAATTGTGGTGATGGTTAGTATTTAGTATTCATAAGACGAACAATGAGAATATAATAGGCCTATGTATTCTTCTCTTTAAGTAAGCTTATAATTAGTAATAGTAGTTAGAAGTATATATATATATGTAACGTACTTAATATTACTGTGTAGCTCAATTAATCTCAATTAAAATTGTTCGTGCCATATTTCTGGTATAATGTAGGTGGTGGATTCTAGTGGTGCCTAACAAAATTTACATATTTCCAACATGTAAGAAGAACGTGAGAGAGGGTAGCTTGTAAATTGCGTGATAGACTTGCAGGGGGAGTTAAGAGCTGCTTGTAATTCGCGACGTGAAATATTGTAGTGTTGGAGTCATTACTGCTTTTTATTGGTGGTGATAGTGATTATTGTATAGAGAAAGAGAGAGAGAGTGAGATTGTATTGCAAGAAAACATACAAAGTTTATTATCGTGAAAAAATATTTGTTGTAAAAAAATTATGATAATTTTTATCAAAACTTGGCATGTAATTAGCTAAAGATATTTAGTAACATTGTAAGTTATATATCTGCAAGAACAACTTACATAATTGATTAAATATTTTGCATATTCCAGTAACCTGATCTATAACATTCCAGTGTTCTAACTTTGGAACCGTTAATTAAGCTCATACCTTGTATAAAGCTTATCGCCTCCTTACAGCAATTTGCAAAATCCTTCATATTCTCATGTTGTGATTATGTAATAGTTGAGCACTTGACATTAATTTAAAATTATAATGATTTGGAGATACTTTCATCATATTATCAAAATAAAATTACCGTACAATAAAATTAACATATTATAGAAGGGGCGTGAATATTGAGCACTTGGCATGAAAACTTATGGCAGCCATCTTGATTAAAGCCGCGATTTTCAAGAGGTAATTCCTTTAGGAGACATGGTCTCTATAAAATTTCACGGCTAAAACCTTGCGGTTCTTTTTTCAACTTTTTATAAATATCCACGAGTATTGGAATATAGAAGTTTCAAAATAATTATAATAAATATATATTCTAATTTTTTGCTTAAAAAAGTTTTGTCAAAGTTTTCTTGGATTAATTCCAATTTTCTTTTTCTTTTTTTTTTTTTTTTTCAGGTAAGAAACTCCACTACTCCATCTGACAAGTCCAAGTGTGACATCTTATCTTAAGATCTGTTACGCATTTCCAACAAAAGAAGAAAAAGAAATAAAGTAAGTGATCTTATAGTTTGCTTCATTGCGCAATGAATTTTGCTTGTTGGAGCAATAAATCTTGCGGTGTGCGGCCCGAACGCAGCGAGCACATATCGATACGATCGGACAGAGAGTGATCACCATTACCACCGCAAATAATCGCCGCTCAATCTATCAGGACGGTGCGCCAACATGGCCATAACAAATCGCAAGCACCAGAGATCGCGTTACACAAATCCTCCCCAGCGTCTACTGGAGGCTGCGAACTCTCACGCCTTTCGTCTAGCGCCCCCCAGACCAGGCGCCATGAAGCGCCACAAAAACGACACCAGCCCAGAAAATCAATTTGGAGAACAAGCTTATCAAAATTATTAATATAAATAGAGAAAGGGTAAAATATCAATTAAGTTTAAGATACCACAAACTAGTATTATAAAGGATAGTAATCGATAGAAGTGTCAGTATATTGGACAGCTCAACAAGAAATATTAACTAAAGAAAACAGTAAGGATGTGTATGTGTGTAAGAAGATGAAGAAATTGTTATAAAAAGAATGGTAAGGATTGTAGTTGACAGACGCGATTGTTTTTTGTAACTTTAAAACAACATTTTCTCCACTCTGATAAAATATCATGACTTCCAGCTCTTTCAATAGCGAAGTTCCAAATCCTGATCATGCCTCACAGCCAACACTGGATATAATAGTGAACGTTAGCAATATTTATATAAAAAAATCTGTCTGTTTCTTGAAATGAAAGGCAGTGAGCACACACAATATAATATAAGAAGTTCAACATCGATTTATTTAGTATTACTGTTTTATTATCATATCTTCAAAAACTACTGTATTACATTTTTTAGTAAAATTATATATTTTACACACACACAGATAATATTTTTAATTCTTAAAAGTAATTTTAAAATTGATTATTTCACAGCAAGTGTCTCCTTGTTTCAAAGTGTGAAACTACAAATGCTACATCGAGTCTCCGAAGTCATGTCCACATGTTATATTCATCAGGTGGGCGTGGCAGCAA
Organism: Siphlonurus alternatus; assembly: GCA_949825025.1. Lineage (NCBI taxonomy): Eukaryota > Metazoa > Arthropoda > Insecta > Ephemeroptera > Siphlonuridae > Siphlonurus > Siphlonurus alternatus. The sequence goes on along the minus strand of OX463781.1, from coordinate 20,069,576 downwards.
CGAGAGGGTCGCATTGCGTACTCTTCTGTACCAAGTGTACTTCAACTAAAGCAAACAACAACTCTAGTAGTTTAATTTTCACTTCATGAGAAAAATTAAAAAAATCTGATTCGTAAGACATTCAGAACTTAGATTTAGGTAAAATGCTAGATACTTGGCTCTGTTTACTTCACTTTTCAGCAGCCACGTTTACTGTTATTACTTCTCCTCGCATATGGCCACCCTGCAGTCACACAGTATATGTAACACTCTTCAGTAGAGTCTGCCTTGTGCCATCTAGAGGCAATAATACCGGCCCAGACGGAATTAAAACAACAGGCTTCTTCCTCTGTGAGTGAGCTGGCTTCTGTTTCCTCTCTCTCTCTCTCTCTCTCTCTCTCTCTCTCTCTCTCTCTCTCTCTCTCTCTCTCTCTCTCTCTCTCTCTCTCTCTCTCTCTCTCTCTCTCTCTCTCTCTCTGTTGACTGCTTGGTTGGTTGCTATGGAAAATAAAAGCACTTGTGTATCTCTGAGATGTAATCTTGCTTTGTACTGAAAACAAAGCAGTCTTATGAGAATTGGCTTCGTCTTTTCTTATTAGTACTAAATAGGTTAAGTACTTTTTATAGTTACAAAGGAAATAGTACAAAATGAGAAAATTGAAACAAATTGTCAACTTATATATAACATTATATATTTTAGCATAAACTCAACAGTTGAATAGAAAATCTCATTAAATTTGTTTACTCAATGTAAAGAAATTTTTCATCAAACTGACAGAAAAGTGTAGTAGTTTAATATGAAAATTTTTATAAGAGTAAAATAATAAAAAAAAATCAATATTTAGAAACCAATTTAGAGATATATGCTGTGTTTCTATATTATTACAAAATTCAATTAAATTTCTTTATCCTTGTATGAAACATAATATTTTTATAACAAACCTCTTTTTTTTTTTAGAATGTTTTGATTCTCAACCCTTACCAACCAACATAGTTCAAGGAATAATATTATTACTAGAAATGCTTATGTAACAATCACACTAATGTAAACAGACCTAAGTTTTGTTGTACTGACGGGTTAGGTTTTTATGTATGAGGCTACAACAACGGTCGGCTGGTGCACATTAGTTGGTTGCAATCCTCCTCCTCCCAGAGCTCTCAATCAAATTGCTGCTAGGCCGGAGTGTTAAACGGGTGGGCGGCGTGGCCCGAGGGAGCCATGTGGCGCCATGTGGCTGCATGTTGCTGCATCTCCTCGCAACAATGAGCAGTCGCCATGGCAACCAAACACCAGCTAATCTGAGACGGAGCTTTTTTGTCTTAGCGACCATCAACATAACACCTCCCTGGACACTGCATGGGGGGCTGCACAATTTGTGAGGGGGCTCTCCATTTAATAAACAGCCTGTTGGGGTGAATAAGCAAGAAAATAAAGTAAACATAGATATTTAAATTTGTACTGGACAGTTAAATAACGTATTTAGTTTGAGTCGTCATTGATATTTAGTACTTATTTAAATTATTTCTCTTATTGTATTATAATGGAACATTAACCTTTGTTTTACTTATACCGTACACCAAAGCAATTAATATGATCTCGCCGTGAGGTTAGGCAACTTGTCCAGCATCAAAACGTGAGCGCAAAGCTTGACAATATAAAATAATGAAACTTTGCCCCTGCTGTATAATATAATGGGAAAGTCCACCATATAGGTATTATTTTTCTTCAAGCGACTTTTTTTCTCTCTCTGCTTGAACGCGGTGAGGTGGTGTGGCAAGGTATACAGATCAAAATTTCTGATTCTCGGGACCGTACAAACTGGTTGATTTGCCGGAACTGCGACTCCAAGAGACACAGAGAGGGATGTAAACTTCAGGTAATGTAAGCAAAACATCAGTCAAACTATCCCAAAAAACTTAAAGTTGCAGCCTTCATAATAAAGTGGCAACTCAGCAAACAAAGACTAAGGCTCAAATGTTGTTGTGGGTTGTATCATAGTACAGAACAATCTAGTAAAATTTGCATAACAAACTGGATTATTATTACTAATTTGACCAAGAACAATCCAGTAAAGTTTTCCTTTTAACTTTCTAACACTAGTTAATTTTCTAATATTACATTGGGTGTTATGAAGTTATACTCATTTTAAAGTTTTGTTAATTTTTAAATATGTATAATTTAATTCATTAAATGTATTGTGTATATTACAATATTAGGTGCACAAACATCCTGGAAGCAAACTTGTGTTATTAGCACATGTAGTGTAAATATTGTGATATCATGAGATTATATTACTAACAAGCTACTTAGACAACAATGTAATATAATTTATGTCTAAATATTGACCCACTAGTTTATATTATACAAAAGTGCTATAGTTCCTGTTATAAATACAGTCATGGTGTAAATAATAATATAAGTATATTCCATTGCCTGGATTCGCACACACTTTCTGACTAAGACTGTACGCTCGATGCCTTGGAAATTTTCCATTTGCAGCCTTGTTAATAACCATTATAAGTATAACAATTAACAAGGTTGCAAACGGAAATTTTCAAAGGTGACGAATGTACTTATGTTTAAAAAATCTGTTTATTATTATATTTACAAAAAGCATGTGTACAATCACACAAGAACATATTCACAATCGATTGTAACGATAATGATGTAACATAACGCAATAATTTTCAGACCTGCGTGTTGTTTTGCAAAAAAAAAAAAAAAAAAAAAAAAATCTATCTCACACTCTCTCACCATACAATAAGAAAATACGCTGATTATAATTCAACATTTAATCAATAAAATTCACATCAGATACATCATTTTTATTTTTTGTAAATATTGATCCAAGAAGGTTATAAATATTTAACAAATTTGTTCTTAATTTAAGCTATTAATTACAATTTATATCAAATTTATCGATTTTATATCATACAATAATTAATTGGTAGAAAAAAACGATTTGAAAAATGAGTTAAGTATTAATATTTTATGCTTGTGTATTATACATGAAAGGTCTATAGAAAGTTTTTTTATACACCTATATGTTATATTGATATCAATTTAAACTTATAAATATATACAGCATAAGAATATTGAATAATAAATGAAGATAATATCTCAATCATCTATACAGAAGACATTATCTACATCACGTGGTACAAATGACACTTTGTCGTGACATTTAATGACAAATTACATTGACATTATCTGAAAGTGGATTAAATCTCTTATACATATATGGAAACATTTCTTATACAATACACGATATTATCCTAAAAGTTATCTATATTATAAAACTTTTACTGCATTGCAGATAATCAAAATAAATACATAGAATCAAATATACTGTATATTATAGTTACAAGGTATATTTAAATTCAATAACATTATATATTAAAATATAAAATAATAAAACTCATGGGAGTTAAAACAGGGTAACTAATTAACTTACTCAATAATGTTATAGTGCATGCACTACTACTCATAATATTAGAACAATTCATAGAATTAATATAATACTCGGTGTACCTCTCTCCTATGTATAATATACATGGTAGTTGGCTTGGACGTTTATTCTGAGTTTCATGTTGTTAACGTTAGATATAGTTTATTTATGCTTATTAGTCCTATGGGTAAGTACAAAGTCGTATAATTTCATTGGCTTGTTGAGTTCACAACTGAATTAGTTGCAGCTCTGCAATAAAAAAATCTCATTAATTACAACTATTTTTAGTAATTTCTACATTTAAAAAAAATACGAGGAAAATCTGAAAACTAATTTTTTTGCACTTTAAATTAATTAGGCTATTTTTCACTTCATTACTGTTTAATTCAACATTTTTATATTATTATTATTTTTATTTCATTTATGATATACACCTTGAGACAGGTTGAAGGTTACTTACTTGTCTGATTTTCTGGAACTTAAGCCCTAACTAAGAGAATTAAGAGATGCAGATATATGCAATTTTAGACAGAAGAGTACCCAGTCTAGCCATCCCAAAAATGTAAGTTCACGTATGGCTCTTGTATAGACTAAATGACAATTTCCGCAAACAGAGCAGATTTCATGATGTTAAAAGATGTACGTAGCTACAATGAATGGAACAGAAATATAATAAATATTATATCGTAACAATACTAGTAGATATGACCCACCGGTCCTGGCGCAGCCACGCCCCCTTTCTTCCCCGCCCTCCCCCTCCCTCCCTTTCCACCCCCCCCCTTCTTTTGACCCCCCCCTCCTCCCTGCTTCTCCTTTCTTTGTAACAAATTCCTCTATTCCCCTGAATCCCTTTTTTTTTTAAATTTTTTATATTTGTGACGTCAGTGAAACTCTCAATGAATATACTATTTGTGTAGTATGTCATGAAATTATGTATATTTGTACTAAAATGTTAAGTCATTGTATAATGAATATTTCATTATCATGGAATGAAGTATATTTTAATTAAACAAAAATAAAAAAATATTGCAATGGCAACCATGTTTTTTTTTCCAAGGCTTAATCTGATATGTGTTCATATTTTAATCCTCTCATTAAAGAACACAAGCTGCTCACACAAGTATGGCGTTTAATCGAGTGCAAGTGCTGAAATTAAAAATTTTAATAGATCCCTGTGATCAAATTGAATTAAGTATCGGGTTAGATGTGAATCATGGATTTGTTCCTCAAATACAAATCTATAAGAAAACAAGTGGTGCAGTTTTGAACGTGTCCGCAGAAGATTGGCGTGCAATTATTATATTAAAAGACGATCTTCAAGATTATATTTGTGGAAAAAAGAAAAAACTTAAAAATAAGGAACTTTTTTATTTAAAATTATCGACTGCAAAATATATGGGGAAGAGATGTGTTATATTACAAAGGGACAAAGATTTTCTGTTTCAAACATATCAAGTGTATCCAAAAAGAAAATTTATATTTTACCCAGCATTGTGGAAGAGACTGATGGAAATGGAACCAATTTTGTCTAAAAAAATAAATGAACTTGAAAATTTGCAACCAGAGGCAGAAAAAATTGTTAATACTTATGTAATTTTCTATAAAAAATTAGTGCAAAAATACAGTATAAATGATATATCTGAGTTTATTAAAGAAACTTTGTCGAAAATTCAATTAATTGAATTTGAACAAAACAGTAAACTATTGACAGACTTTCTAACTGAATTTAAATCATTAGCTGCTGAATACTTGTTCTGTAAAGTTGATTGTAAAACTTGACGTAAGAACAAAGAAAGGAGGGGAAAAAAATATGTACAAACAAGGAGGATAGAAAAATAAAAAAAGAAATATATTTTAAATATCTTCTTTATTTCATAAATATTAATTCCATCCACTACAATTGTTGTTAACAACATCTTGATTATTAGGTAAATGTGTAAAAAGAATACAATTTTTATTAATTTTTTTATGTTCAAGAAGAGGGCTGTCATTGCTTTTCCAGTCATATAAAACAATACCACACCATACACAGAGTGTTGAGTCATCATCTTCATGACGAGGGACATGCACGAAACCAATTTCAGCAAGTTCTTGCGGCAACTTAGCATAATTACTCCATTTTTTAAATGTGCTGAATCGTGCATCAGTTTCAAAAAGATTCACTCTCTTTTTGTTAGCTGCACACCATTTTGAAAGCCTATAAGCACGCGATTTAGAACAGCATGATGCTTCACAATAATCAGCATGTCTAATACACTCTGATCCGGGAGAATGATTCAGCTCAGATGCAGGAGGGCATCCAAAATCTTGGAGATTGTAGACTTTTCTTCCATTCAAAATAGAATTCTGTAAAAAAGAACACTTTTCTGCTGTGTCAGCAAACAGAAACTGAAATCTTTTGGCAGAATTAATTAAGATACTTGCCATTTGCTCACAGTCAATATCTCCATCATATGGACAAGCAGTTGTGCAATTCCAATCATTATTTCCACCATTTGAACGGATCTTGTAAGACCAATGCTGTGTTGACGTTGAGTATAAATCAATCAAAGAAGCTTCAAAAATCGAACCACGATACTGTTGATAATCAATTACAGCAGCGTTCATGTTGAGTCAAATTCTGCGATACGAATGTGTTTGTTAGTCTTCAATCCTGATATTTATATGCATTTTTTTTTTAACTCGGTTAGTCAACACTATATGCCCTTGATAACTCGGTTAGTCAAAGGAGAATAGTTTGCCAATTTGTCATGTAGAATTAGGCAATAACACGTTGTATCCTCGGGAAAGTCTTTAAATGATTCTATTTCAAGTTTAATGTCAACTGAACCTGATTTTAAAGCCTCACTTTGTTTACTACAGTCGATAATAAATATCGGTGCTGTATTTTGAAATTCCCGCCTTGTAAATAATGGCTCAGCATCTTTTCCGTAGTATGATTTTTGAAAATTAGAATACATTTCATATACTTGTGCAATCAGACCTTTCTCAAAATTAACTTCAAAATTGTTATATGGCCAATATTCCAAATTAAGATACAGTCTTAAGCTTCTAATATTGCAGTGATCAAATATTGAGATGTCATGTTTCAATGAATTCGTTCTTCCACTTGAAAAGGCAATAATGACAAACCTTGGTTTTTCAATTTGGCTGGATGTTTTAATACTCCATGAAATGGGACTGGTTTTTGGCAGGTTAGGTCTCTCGTGCATTTGCCATCCTCTCCAAGGCAGAATTGCTGTTGATCCTTGATTCATTTTTTTTAACAGAGGAGAAAGAACCTCGTCTGATAAATTAAGATGAGGCATTCTCCATTGAATCTTGCGTAACTTTATTTTAGGGATCTCCTCATTAGCACCTTCTTCAGCAGCACCAACTTTAAAGCAATTGTTATCATTTCGTGATCTTATTAAAATTAGCTCTTGACGCGCATTCATTAACACAGTTTTGTAATCCTCAAAAAATCCCATTAAAATATTAAGGGGAATACAAGCATCAAATTCTGTGTCATTAACAATTTTACTCTCACTTTTTACCGGAAACCATCCAGCGTTTTCATATTTCATCACAGAAGCTTCATTGAAGGATACATATCCTTTTAGTAGACTTGTAAGACCAACATTCCTAACAATATCTAGCTCCACAGAGTTCACTTCATATCTTATTTCCTCAAATAAAAAACCCAATGCCGCTTGGGTTAATTGAGACTTTTTTGCTTTCACATTATCTTGAGTAACCACTTGACCTTGAATATAAATATGACTTTCACAAGGAAGACAAAGGCTGTTTTCATTATGTATTGGTATGCGTATAACATCACTGTTATCTATTTTTGTAGGATCATATGGATTATAATCCCTAATACTTTTTTTATAAATAGTCTCATCAAATTCAACGTCTTCAAACACACCTAAGTTTTCCATATTTTTTTAATATAACAAATTTGTTATAATATCTTGAAACCTAAAGATTTTAAAAACTCAATATTTTCTTCTGACAAACCTCCGTGCGAAAGGCCTCTGTATGCAGTAGAAATATCTTTAGAAATGTGAGTAACTTTTCTCAGCTGGGTATTTATATAACTGTTTTTTTTAAAAAATTTTTTAAAATTAATACCCATTATTAACAATCTTAAGGTGTAAACGAATTGCAATTGTTTCACCACGTAAGTTGACAAGCTTACCTTCAGGATCTGTTAATCTTACTACAAATTTGTCAATTGTTTTAGTAGTTAACGGTAAGTAAATTGGAACTTGAGCTGAGGATATTATTCTATAACCTGCTGGCACTTTAACAAAGAAATTATAAAGAGTATGGTTGGGACGTCCATTTTTATAGCTCCCTGATGCAAGATCACATTCTACATTTATGGAAGTTACTTTAAATATATTTACAGTGAAATCTGAGGTATGTAAAATATTTGGTTCCAAAACTCGCTTTTTGAAACCTAGAAGAGGTCCAATTGTTCCTTCTTTAGTGAAGTCAATTTTGAAAGTAGACAAAATATTGCATTTAATTGTGTTATTGTTGGCAGTTATTTCAATATTTTTTTTTACCAATCCTTTTTTGCAAATATTTGTTTATATCTGATAATTCATAAGTTCCCGTATCAATTACAACTGACTTGTTACTATCATAGTAAAATAAGTTACATCCGTTTTCAATGTTAGGTATTGAATTATATGTAGAAACCGAGAGAACAGCAATTCCAAATTGTTTTTCTTGATCCAATTGAATTTGTGGAAAAATTGAACATGGTATTTCGGAAGAGTTTCCTGTCACTTCTAGCAGCCTATCCATCTTCGATAAGAAATGAAATGAACAACAAAATGTATTGAAATTTAAACATTTATTTTTTTAAAAATTTCAAGCAAAGGTGGCCACATTCAGGCTTACCATCTCGCTGAAATCTTTTTCTATTATATACAATATTTGGAACATTTTCCATGTACTTTAAAAATTCTTGTGGAGGCCGTAAATTTCCATATGAATCAAAATATTCCACAGTTTTACCCCTACGCTTATAGCACACCCAATGGGAGCCAGGGGATTCAAAATCAGCTAAATTTATTACTCCACTCTCATAACTTCGAGACTTTTTTGGTAAGTTGTCCCTTGAAAACACTCCCCTGAAGTATTTAACGTTTAATATCTTTGCATAGTGTGAAATTTCTACATTACTTAACGCTCTCATTGGGATTTTCTTAATTAGTTTTTTGAATTTTTTGTATTGTTTATAAATAACCCGAGTCCTTTCTTATATGGTTTTATATACAATCCACGGCCTCCCTTCAATGCAATTGCCTCCATTGTTTGGTTATGACGTTTACTCTCTTCCAAGTCTCTTCTAGCTTGTTTCGCTTTATTAACTGCTGATGCAACACCGGATATTCCTCCTGTTAATGCCCCAAGTGCACTCAGACCTGCAAACAATGGTATTAATGGTAAAAATCCCCCACTCTTTGGAATTTGAATTACTCTCGGTCTCTTGTAGGGAGTACTGCGTTTAATGTTTTTTCTTGCAGCCTTGAGTGCAATTTTACTAACCAGTTTTATATCATTTGAGGGTGTCCTTTTCACTGCGTCTTTCACTACTTTCAGCCCTTGTCCAAAAGTTAAATTTTTGTTAACACTTTTTCTCTTCTTGGTTGTTGTTTTTTTAATTTTTTTTTTAATATTCTTTTTCTTCTTCGTCGCATTGCATGAACAATTATTTATCTTTCTCTTTTTTATTGACATACCCGCCCCTAATTTCAATTTTGCTTTCATTGCTTTATTTATAAACCAAGCAGCTGCTTTTTCTTTGAATGACGAATCTTCTGCTTGCAGTCGATCAGATGCCGCTAAAGATAGAGTCTTATCAGCTTCGTGTCTGCTTTTTATATCGGAAAAATTAGAATAAGCAACATCATGATCTTTGCATGCTGCATCAAGTTTGTTTATTCCCATATCACCTCTATTTAATCGAGCAGTGAGTTTGGTGCCAGGTCCGCAAAATTGATAGCCTGGCAGATGCGCTTCAAAAGGTAATTTGTTAATTATATTATTTAACAATCCTTCACCACATACTTCTGCGCTCATGCTTGCTTGTCGAATGAAACTGCACTAATAGTTTCAATATAAGTAACTCTGAACTTCAACTAACATCACTTACTAAAATGAAATTTAAAAAGCATCATCAATCTATAAGTGTGTATGAATTTGATGGTAAAGATAACACTGCCATCTGTAGGAAAAAAAATGGAAGTTTGTTACCAGAACATATTAGAGCTTTAATCTGTGGTAGTTCTGGATGTGGAAAAACAAATTTATTACTTAATTTACTAACGGATCCAAATGGAATTAAATTTGAAAATCTTTACATATTTTCAAAAACATTATTTCAACCAAAGTATCAAGTATTAAAGGAAATTATGAAATGTGTTCCGGAGATTAAATATTTTACTTTTGAAAATACATGTGATGTGCCTCATCCTGATGAAGTTAATGTTAATTCAGCCTTCTGTTTTGATGACGTTGTATGCGACAAACAAGATCGGATGCGGTTATATTTTTGCCTTGGGCGTCATCGGAATATTGATGTCTTTTATTTATCTCAAAGTTACACAAAGGTGCCCAAACATTTAATAAGAGAGAATGCAAACCTAATTGTTCTCTTTAAATCTGATCTTCTAAATATTAAACATGTATTTAACGATTGCGTCAACACAGACATGTCTTTTGAAACATTTAAAGAAATGTGTTCTGAGTGTTGGAAAGAAAAACATGGTTTCTTAGTAATTGATCTTGAGTGTGATACAAATGAAGGACGATATCGAAAGGGTTTCGATATTTTTATTCATGTATAAATATTATTACAACTTTAACAGATCTACACATGATAAATGAAAGCTGTTGGGACAAGTTTAAAGGTAAAAAAAAATACCTTAAATCAAGCATAAGAAAGCGAAAAAAGAAGCAAAGTAATCGAGAAAATTTAAAGGCTGCAATTTTAAAAAGTAGTAAAAATATAAGAATGAAATATCAAGATATAAAGAGGAATATTATGGATGAAGATTTTATTTTAGAAAAACATTTTAAGCCACTTACAAATCCTTTAAAAAGGATTGCAGAAGAGAGTGTTAATACGCTACTGGAACCTCTAAATAAGTTAGCAAATAGGAAGAAATTAAAAGAAGATGGTAGTGAAAAACCAAACCAGGAAGCAACAATTAATGACAAATTATACAACAATGAGGAAAACATGAAAATTAGCAGTGGTGAATCAGAGGAACCTATTCTCAAACAGCAGTTTAATGAAATACATAGAGCCGTCAATAGTCCACAAGGTATGGTTTTTGCTGAAAAAGGTTTACAAACATTAAATGAAAACTTAAAACAGTTTATTCAAAAAATTATTGATGGAAATACTCAAGACTTAGATACAATATATGGTGTACGTTATACAGGAAATAATTGGATGATTGGTGATAAGGAAATTACTTTTCCAAATAATTTAATTCAAATTGATAATGAACTTTTTCCAGGAACAAAAGGATTATATGAACTTTTGTTTTCATCAAATCCTAATGATCAAATTTTAACAGAACATGACCTGGAAAATTATAAAAAAATTCTCCAAATGTCAAACGCTCATAAGAAAACGTATTCTGAACACAAGGCGATTAATTCAAACAAAGGCCGCAAATATATGAACTATGTCAGGAGACTCTTCCCGCCCAAAAGAGGATTCACAGGGACAGGCATGGATGCAACTGAAGCAATCTACGAGTATTGGAATGACCCAAATGAGCTTGTTGATCGTCTCAAGTTAATAATAGCTTCAACAGTGGCTGGTAATAACAATCATGATAATGAAATTTTTTCAATAGTTTCAGAATTAAAATCATCAAAAATAATTGCTTAAATATATTCATGCATGTATATAAAAGCATGGCAGTGTTGATTTATAAATAGTCATGGTGCTTTCAAGGTTTGGGCAACATATAAGCTCTTTGTCACAAGTGACCTTTAACAGTGGCTCTTCTGACGAAATATGGACAGCATTGTATAACACTGATGAAAAGGAGAACTTAACTGCTTTAAATTCAAGTTTTACTGTAAAAGGTGAAGTTATAAGCGCAAATCATCATAGATTATCAGATATAAAAATACCAATTGAAAGCAATGATGCTTGCACAAAAAGTTACATTGATGATAAACTGTTATCACATGAAGGAAAATACGTAAAATTTGACTCCGTAGACGGCATTGTTCACTTTAATAATAAAGTGATAAGAAATGTTGCTGATGCGCAGCACGCTTCAGACGCAATAAATTTAAAACTTCTCCGTCTTGCCTTTGATACATTAGATGATACAATATCAGCAAATAGTCTGTTATTTAGCCGAGAAAAAAACTTGTTTGACGCAAAGAATAAAAAAATTGGTAATTGTGGTTATCCTGTTAATGATGATGATGTTGTGAGCCTCAGAGCATTACGGGAATACGTAGACAGTGCTTTGTCTGGTATTTTGTCTCATAATGAATAATGTGAAGAAAAAAATTGTTGCAGAACTTCATAAACCGGCAAGAAAAAACTTTTTAAGACGAAAAGTTACTACGAAAGGCCTTTTGGATTTGTTTCAAGGTGACCTTGTGGATATGCAAAAATTTTCTGATCAGAATCATGGATACAAATATATTTTATTTGTAATAGATGTGTTTTCAAAAATGGCATATGGAGAACCTTTAAAGTCAAAGACTGGTGCTGAAGTAAAAATTGCTCTCAATAACATTTTTAAAAGAAGTGGAATTCCAAAATTATTTTTCACAGACTTCGGTAAAGAATTTTATAATTCTAGTGTGTCGAATTTGTTGAAAAGTTTCAATATTAAGCACTATTCAACCTACAGTGAAAAGAAAGCTCAAGTAGTAGAAAGGTTTAATCGAACTATAAAAAATAATATGTATAAGCAGTTTAGTTTACAAGGTTCTTATAATTGGGTAAATATTTTACAATCTCTGTTAACTAAATATAACAATACTAAGCACTCAACAATTAAGATGACTCCAAGGCAAGTGAATAAACAAAATGAGAAGAGTCTGCTAAATACAGTTTACAAATATAACTATAATAATCAGAAAACCAATAAATTCTCTGAAGGAGATTATGTAAGAATCTCAAAGCATAGATATGTATTTACACGAGGGTTTCTACCTTCATGGTCTACTGAGATATTTAAAGTAAGAAAAGTTCAAAATACATCACCAGTTACTTATTTACTCGAAGACATGCAAAATGAACCAATTTTGGGAGGCTTTTATGAACCGCAATTGCAAAAAACTGGTTTTCCTCATAGTTATTTAGTAGAAAAAATAATTAAAAAAAAAAGAGATCATTTGCTCGTGCGATGGTTGGGTTTTGATAAAAAACATGACAGTTTTATTCACAAGAATGATTTATTATAATTTTTGTTTGGCACAAATATTAAAAAATTACAATAAAATAACAAAAATATAGAAAAATATAAATATCATTTTATACAATATATTTAACATAAAAAAAGGAATATGATAATATGTCAAAAAAATTAAAATAATAATATGTATTACATAGTTAAATAGAACGTTCTGATATATCTTTAAAATTAAAAAACAAGAAGAATAATGTACGTAATGTAATGAAATGTTTAAACAAAACACAATAAATTTAAAAATAAAAGAAAAAAAAATTGTTTAATTTTACAATAAATGCTAAAAGTAACAATATTCTACATAATTAAAATAGTGCATATACATAAAAAATTTACAGGTATTGAATTCACTTTCAACAATCACTTTCTTCAAGCTTATAGTGACCATACGCAAATGTACATATTCCATCATTTGCAATAAATCTTTTATCATCAAATGGACTCAATGACAATTTGTTTTGCTCAACTGTACAAACATTATGCTTTACTGATGAAATTCTCCTAAATTTTGTATATTTTTCTTTATTGCTTTGAAGGCAAGTTAAATAATCCTTAAAATGTATTTGAGTGCCTAAATTTACTCTTTTCACGCCTTTTGCCGTCATTTTCTCCTCATTTTCAATAAGTAAAGCATACATTTTAGGTCTTAAGCCTACAAATTCTAGAACGCATCTACTTTTAGCCTCATCCTTGAACTTGCCCAAGGCCTTCTTATTTGTTAACGAGAAGCATATATGATTATCAGGGTACTCTGAAGTATCAAAATATTCTTTAAGTTTTAACATTTCCTGATAAATATCATGACAAAACACTTCAATCATATAGGAATCCGTGTCCATGTATAAAAGATACATTTTATTTCCAAAATGTGGTCTCAAAATATCATATAAAAAGCTGTACATTAATGTCTTTGAAATCTCTAATATGCTCATTCCAACATAGATTGGTTTGTCAAAGTAAATTATTTCCTTCTCCATTAGTATAATGACAAGATTAGAATTAATTACAATGCGTTCTCTAAAATTTGGCTTATTTATTAATTTTTGTGCTTTTATTGGACACGAAACCAATTTGATGTTATGCCTTTTCCTTATATTTTCCATAGTTTTTCCAAAAACTGCGTTATTCATTAATTTAAAAAAATCTTTTTCAAAGCTATTCTTGGCTTGTGTTCTCAGTTCTGTGTTTAAATTTATGTAGTTACGTAACCAGTATGACTGATTGAATTGTAAAACTTTATGTATCTTTCTTAAAATCAAACCATGCCTCAGAGCTTGCTTCAAAGTTTTTATATGAAGCACATAATTTTTTTTTTCATCAAGTGTGGTTAATAATTTTTTTTGTCTACTTCCTGGAGGACAACCTGATTCAGGTAGCAGCGGTAAATCATTATGGAGATCATGCAAATGTTTTGGATAAGCAATATCAACTTCTAAAATGTACCCAATTTTTCCACAATCAGAAATTTTTTCAATATCTTCAATTGAAAAATCATTTAAAGATATCCACTTGAAATCTGATATGGGAAGTTTTTGAATCATGGCCCATCCATAAAGGTTATTGGCATCCCAGTAAGCTATATACGACCGCGCTTTATCAGGATTAAAGTTTTTACTCCTTGGATCATTTGCAACACTGTGACGCTTTATGCATTGGGTTATGCCTCCCCGAATTCCTTTTTCAAACATGAGCAGCATATCATAGTCTTGTATTAGATCAAGAGAGGCATTCGTTATTTTCAAAGCAGCGTCTAAGGCCAGACCAGGAGATGTGACGTAATAGCAGGGGTCTAATTGATAGGTTTTTAAGCAAACAGAACGGAAATTCTCAAACACATCAGCTAGAAGTAGAGTATCAATTTTTAAATACAAATCACTGTACTCACCCAAAGTCTTAATATTAAAAGCCTCCCACACTCGTTTTGCATGGTCATAATCCTCTTGAGATATATGACTGGCTGTCAGAGAGCTGTAAAACTGATTAATCGAAGGTAATTTGGTTTCATTCAACTTATCAAAATGGTCAACATGTTCGTATGGAAATACACCCTTTCTTCGGACCAGATGAAATTTATCAGAAGGGAAATTAGTATTTATGTTCGTCATTTCAGAATCTGGCAGGTTCTTTGCTAGTGTATCTAATGAACTGGAAAGAAATCGAAATGAGTCAACAAAGCGTAACCTAAAATATTCTTGATATTTTTTGTACTGAATATTCTCTAAACTTTTACTTACAGTTATATAAGTCTCTTCACTGCTTGGGATAATATCTATATCTCCTTCAAAATTTCCCAACTCTTTAATAATCATATGACAGTCGTAGAAACTGAAATTGTGAAACAAGATTGGTAAAATCCGTGGAATTTTATATTTTAAATTACATTTTGAATGTGCAGCTCCAATAAAATTGCCCGTCAAGTGACAATGATCTCGGACTTTAACATGACCTTGCATTGTACTAATATAACGATCACAGATATGACAAATAACAGCATCATTATATTCTTTTTCCTGAATAGAAGTTAATTCATGCATTGGTATTACAGTGGAATATATATCTTTTACTTTATTTGCAATGTCATGCAAGTGAGAAATAAAATCTAATGTTGCATTTTTTCCTCTAAATATAGTAGGCTCAAGTGGCAAGTCATGTACTACCGAAGAAGGTAGATGTGATTTAATGTAAGAGCAAAATGACATTGGTACATGGTTTTGACATTTGTTGGTATAAGATTTATCCGCATGAGGTGAGCATGTGTCAATTTTTTCTAATATAGCCTCACAATCAGCATAGACTACAATAGGAACCCTCATTTTATGATTAAAATTCTTAAATCTTAATTGTGGTTTATTTCCAAAAGCGTCATTTTTGGGTAATTCAATTCTTCCTGGTTCATGCAACATGCAGTTATTTCTGTGTTCCAATAATTTTTTTTTACCGTCTTTTGTGTAATATGTAAAACAGCGTTTGCAAATAAATATCTTATGTTGTACGCTATTTAATTGACTGCATATAAGCTTTGAAAAATTTTTAATGTAGCAGTAATGTGTCTGTCCTTGTGAGTTTCTTAAATATAACAAGTCTCTATGATTTTTTAATTCTTTATCTACAACTTTAAGTGGATATATTTTTTCAGTCTCATCATCAAAAGCAAACACATTAATACTAATGCTATTTATTTTTTCAAATTTCCGGATCTCATGCAATGGCGTTGGAGTAGTTATACAATTAAAATCATACGGATGCTTTAAATTTGTATATTTTGTAACCCTCTGTGGATCTTTTTTAACTAACGATGCTAAAATACTATATTCAAAACATCTACCATCCTTATTATCAACATTGATAATTGATTTAGTATATTTCAAGCTAGTTGGAAGAGGAATGTATGTTGCACCTCTAAGAGGATTATATTTATTAATTCGAACGAGTAGCTTTCTGATTTTATGCAAAGCCCATCCACTCCCCTTTGTTGTAAACTCCACAAATTCTAATAATATTTTTTCAAATTTTTCATCCATTAATATGCTAAGGTCAGTTAGCTCATAAACAGGGGTATTTGCAGTTTTGAAATTTCCATCTAAAGAACTATCTTCTTTTACAAATTTACAATGAAGAACTAAATTGAATTTAATTGATTTATTTTCAAGTATCTCTTTATGCAAGATTTTTATGATTTTATTTTTATTCGACATTAAATAATCTGCTGGATCCATAAATTTTTCAGGATTACGGAATCTATAAGTTTTTATACAGTTATTCATAGCACGTTCAACAATTTCACCATCCTTTCTTCGCATCAATCGAGACTTTTTTGATGCAGGCTCATTATCGTCAGAATTGTCAGGTGTGTCACTGTCACTTATATTTCTATCACAATTGTCGTTATACCTTTCATTATTTAAAAATACGTCACGCTCATTTGAATCACTTTGATCAACATTAGAACCAGAACTTAAGTTTACACTTGATTGAGATGTTGAAGGTTCATTAATATTAATATTTTTTGATATCGTTCTCCTTCTAACTATACAAGATTTAGTTTCATGCCTGTTTCTTGCAAAATTTGTGTTGAATTCTTGCTTACAGAAGTTGCACTTAAACTTCATTTTGAAAACGTGAAGAAGTACACTCTACAAAAGGAAACTAAATTAGAAACATATTTTTTCAATTTCAAAATTAATATAAATGAGTATATAAAATTATATAAAATCAAAAAAAAAATATTCACCTTTTTCTGTTTTGTCTCGCAGTCGTCGCTGGTCCAAAACAGCAGGAGAGTGATGCTGACCGTCCTCTACTCGCAGGTTTCTTTATATGCTATTTGCCCCCCCTCCAATTCTCCCCTCACTGCTCTCGGTCACTGTACACTTCATCAAAACATTCTTTGCATTGCGATAGAGGTCGAGTTACGCTTAATTCATTGTCACAGACACCGCACTGCATTCTCCCAATGCTGCTGTTTCCCCTGTGGTATTTTTCTTTTTCTACTGGTCCATGAAAATCTCTCTCGTAAGTTTGCGAGTCACTTGATGTCTTACAGGATTCACATAAGGGATTGTAGCGTCCATTAACTTTTAAAAAAAAATTGATCTTCACACAGTAGTAACCAGAAACTGTAAGGAAATAACAACATTAATCTCAAGCAGTAGTTTAAATATAATAAATAAAGTATAAAATAATCAATATTATATACTATATATGAAATAATCAATATATAATATAATATATATGATTATAAAATGATGTTTAATAAAATAGGTATTTAAAAATATATATCTTACCTCCTGTATCACCTTCTGCCATATTTTCTGCTTTACTTGATTTGTAAAAAACTCAAAATCTTGCGAGTTCATGTAAAGATAGAAGAAGAACAATATTTTAATTGTTGAACTTATTAAACCAAAAAAAGCTTGATAAGAAAGTAATTCATAAAATGTTAAAGAAGATAAATAGTTTAATTGTTGTTAATATAAAGCATAAAGCTTTTGAAGAAATAATTATTACATAATATAGTATTCATTTTCTTCGTAAATATATGAAAAATAATTATAATATGAATCAATAAATATGCTTATGTTGTTGTTTAAATACGCTCTCATCAGCATTACTAATAAGTATTATAATATATTCTTACCTCTTATTTTTTTTCTCTCTGACGATTATGATTTTTCCTTTTTTCTATTCTTCCATGGCACTTAATGAAAAAAAAAATTATATAAATTTTTAAAATGTTTTAGTTTTCAAGTATCAAAAAATTAAAATAAAATATAATGTAGCATACTTTTTTTAAAATGAAAAAAATAATACAAAACGCAAGCATACATAAATGCAACAAGAATAAAAAATAATTGATGACTTAAGGTTCTACTTTTTTGTATATAAAATTCTTGTGTCACGTTTTCCCTTACACAACTTAAGAAATGTGGAGGGAGAGGGGCGTTGCCAGGATGCAATTCTTGCTTTATGTGAAGGTAAAATTATATTTGAATTGAAGGGCACATTTCATCACATCAGCAGCCATGAAGAGCTATTGCGCAGCTGTAATATTAATATAATACCTCAAAGTTTAATTTTTTGTACATTAATTTCAATGTCACCTTAACCTTACCCAACCTTAAAAATGTTGGCGGGAAGTAGGTAGGTGGAGGTAGGGCGTTTTTAAGATGCAATCTTGCTTTCAATTAAGTTAAATCTATATAATTGAAGGGAACATATCGTCAGAGCAGCAGCCATGAAAAGCTACTGTTAAGCTGCAATAATAATATAATGCCTCAAGGTTAATTCTTTTCTACATGAAACTCAATGTAGTAAATGTTTCCAGGATGTTACTGTTGCATTATATGACATTGCAAAACTTATATTATTATTTATATTGCTATAACGTTATAATATGTGTACAAAAAATTCAAAACTCATCTTAACCTTACTCAAGGTAATAATTGTTATTCGTTGAATATTTTTTTATCAAGATGTGGATGAGTATATAAGTGTAAGCTTCGTGAAACCCCTTCATCCATTCTTGCAAGAACTTCCAACATGTTTGCAGAATTGTTGAACAACGCCTCCAACAGTGTTGACGCCCTAGTTAACTTTGGAGACTTGAAGATAAATGTTCCCTACGTTGTGACCCAAATGGAAAAAGCATCAACAAGGTAATTACTTAAATTCTCTCAGAATATTATTATAAAGTAACGATAAATTTGTCTTTATTTGCAATAGGTATGGGGATACAATTCTCTGCAAAATTTTGCGTGACGGAGAGATCGTGCGCATCTACCTTCCAAAGAGGTAACTTTATTAATATATTTTTGCAATATATATACATAAAAAAATACCTTTGATCTCAATATTGTTTTTTGTTGCAGGTATCCTGTCAACACCTTCACTGACGCTCAAGTCAAAGATTACAACGCAGGAAATGTGCCCAAAGTGAACTTGATTTACTATGGGAAACGTTTTGGCATGCATAATTTGACGTTTGTTGATGTTGTTTAAATACTGACTCTCAATTCCACGAACGCAACAAGTTGTTGTATAACTTTTTTTTCTATTATAAATTAGGGTGAGAGAAATATTTTTAACATATTGCAATTTTTTTAATTCATTTTTATATACTTTTTATATTTTTATACAAAACCTACTTTATATTATGAAAAAATAAACGCTTTCATTGGCTATGCTTGATGTATTATTTTTTTCCAAGTTTATATCTAAAATATTATCACTAAATATTATGTATAAAATTTATAGTAATAATATAAAGAAGCAATGAAAATTAGTTTCCTTAGAATGAGAACTTCTGCTTTTTTGCACATTAATTGAGTCCTTTTGAAGAGAGAGAAAAAAAAATAAATGATATGCTGTTACTGTACAGTTTTAAAATCGTACTCACATACTTCATAAAAAAATTATCTGCATAATAAATACTTTAATGTACGTAAAAGTAACAGGATATAATTAATTTGGCTGATGATTATATTTTTGTATTTTTAATTCTAGAACTTATAACATTTGACATCAACTTCATATTTTTTCAAGTACTCTATTTCAATTTATAATATATTATGTTCAATTAAATATAAGATGAAGATAATAATCATTTGTATAAATAAAATCCTGTTGTTTATATGTAATTTCAATAATCAAATATACAAATATAAAAAAAAACGCAAATAATAAAATTAAGTTGAGCTGATATTTTAATTATTATATTATACATATTTCAACTGTATAATAACAGCATGTTATCATTTTGGCTCTCTCCTCACAAGGATTCAAATAATGTGTAAAGAAAATAACTTATCATTTCAAGGAAAACATATGTGATTTCAATTTATATATTCTGATTTAAAACATAAGTTAAAAAAGCATTACACGTAATAATTATAAATGTTTGGTACTCACATCATATTCAGCTTCAAGGATTCAAAATCTTTTGTAGACAGGCTTCTTGCAGCACTACACAATATTGATGGTAAAGCGTTAATGATACAGGTTAGGTCGGCCAGACTTGTATTTATACTTCATCTTTAGAAAGGAGGAACACATGTAAACAATTAAATTTGAAAGTGAGCGGTAACCTTATTTATCGGTTTGTAGGACGCAAGAACGCCCATGGCATTGCTGCATTACAATCATAATTAATTATTAATTTAACAATGACTTAACATTTTAGTATAAATATACATCATTTCATGACATACTACACAAATAGTATATTCATTGAGAGTTTCACTGACGTCATAAATATAAAAAAAAATGGATTCAGGGGAATAGAGGAATTTGTTACAAAGAGAGGAGAAGCAGGGAGGGGGGGGGTCAAAAGAAGGGGGGGGTGGAAAGGGAGGGAGGGGGAGGGCGGGGAAGAAAGGGGGCGTGGCTGCGCCAGGACCGGTGGGTCATATCTACTAATACTATGCTCTTCTATTGTAATAGTATGTATACTTTAGGTATTTAGCATTGCTGCAAAACTAACAATTATACTGTATAGATTGTGCATTGAGTTTTAAAAGACAGGTTGATTTGAATTGCTGCATTGTTTTTTCTTCTATCGTCAATCTATGATTCCCGGACAACTCGGAGCGGGGGCAACTGGGAGCCGGACGGCTCGGAGCCAAACGTGTTTGCTAGGACAACTCGGAGCGCGGACAACTTGGAGCGCGGACAACTCGGAGCGCGGACAACTCGGAGCGCGGACATCCTGGAGCCATGGCAGGACAACTCGGAGCGCGGACAATTCGGAGCACGGACAACTCGGAGCCATGGCAGGACAACTCGGAGCGCGGACAACTCGGAGCGCGAATAACTCGGAGCAACGTATAATATACATATTCGGATCAATTTCAGCTATTTTCATCGGTATCCGGAGAACTCCCGCTCCGAGTTGTCCGGGAATCATTTTCATCATAATGTCATTATCAATATTTCTCTGCATTTTTATATGCACATAAAATATTATATAGCAACCATTTATAATTATATTTTTCTACTTAATTTATCCACTTAATTATCCACCTCATTCGTCGTTTTAAAGTTCCTTGTGTATCTAATATTTGAAATTAAATAATACAAAACATTCATTGAAGACTAAGGGCTTTATTTATTTCTTATAATAATATTGAATACAATAACTTTATACAAAAATAATAATGACATTATGATGAAAATGATTCCCGGACAACTCGGAGCGGGAGTTCTCCGGATACCAATGAAAATAGCTGAAATTGATCCGAATATGTATATTATACGTTGCTCCGAGTTGTCCGCGCTCCGAGTTGTCCGCGCTCCGAGTTGTCCTACCATGGCTCCGAGTTGTCCGTGCTCCGAGTTGTCCGCGCTCCGAGTTGTCCTACCATGGCTCCAGGATGTCCGCGCTCCGAGTTGTCCGCGCTCCGAGTTGTCCGCGCTCCGAGTTGTCCTAGCAAACACGTTTGGCTCCGAGCCGTCCGGCTCCCAGTTGCCCCCGCTCCGAGTTCTCCGGATACCTCAATCTATATACTCATTATTTTATATTGCAAAAACAGCTGAAATAAAAGAAGGATCTCTATTTTTACTTATAGCATGCATGAGTATTTATTTAGTTTTTTTTTTTTGTCGTTTTTTTTTTTTGTCGTTTTTTTTTTTTCTTGTTAAATTCACTGTAAATTACGACGGATGAAAAATAATATTTTCCCCCTTTAAATTTTACGATTCCCATAGGATTAAGACAACAAGAAAATAAACAAAACAGTGTATCCATGGTGATGATTTTATACATCAGTGACGTCATTCTAATTAGCCTTTATTATGAACATTTAATAATAAGCTTATAAGTACTAAATGTTTACTCAAGTACACGTAAATCTTCTTAAACACAAGAATATTGAAACAAATTTAATACTTCCGGCTTATATTATTATTATTTTCTGAGAAATAGCAATTCAAGCATTTTTAGATGGAGATAATAATAAATTACCGTAAATAACAATACAAATAACTAATTCTTTGCATATAAATAGCGTTAATTTGATTACTTTGGTGTACTATTGGACATTGTTGTGTGTCGGCTGGTGCTAGGAGGGGGATGATTCGTGGCGTCAACAAAGAGATTTACTCTCGCCTCGACTCTCCATCCCTGCAGCTGGCTCGCCACGATAAGAAGCAGAGACAGAGAACGAGTGGCGCCTCCTCTCTAGTTAATTGCCCGGCGCCACTGTGTGTGTATTATGTTGCTGCTGCTATAGTCTTTCCCTCCCTATCGCAACCCCTTCACATAAAAAATAAGTTGCAACCCTAGCAATCGAAGCAAGTTTCCCCTATTAGTTTATTACCAATACTATATCTATAAATAAAATATAAAACAAGATGTTTTAATTAACTGATAAAATGTTATTTATGTTATTCTTTTCAAAACAAAAGAATATAATTTGTATTTCATTAAAATTAAATGAAAATATATAAAAGAAAAGTTATGTTATGTTAATTAATTTTTTATAATTAAATTAAAAGATGAGACAAGCAAATACAAAAGAGAAAATAATTGAAATCTAAAATTGTTATGAATCCTTTATTTCAATTATAAATTAAAATAAGTGAAATAAATATATATAAAGTAATAATTGTATTGATCAATAATAAAAAATAAACAAGTAAAAATACAATTTAAAAAGTAATTAATTGAAAACGTCAATGTGCACCCCAAGGGCAGAAAATATTGTCTAAATAAAATTTCATCGCCCATTATCTGCTGACGTATATGCATTTGGCCCCAGGAAATTTTTCTTACCAGAGGATATTTTATGAAAACAACGCAACGCCAGATTAAATGGTTTATCATTGTTTACTTAAGTACAAACTTATTTACCTGGTGAAATTAAAACAATGAGTATTAAAGTTGTTCAACATTACCCCCCTCTCTCCCTTTTGCTTGCTCTTTTTCTCTGCATGACTCACCTATAAAATGTATTCATTCCATGCCTCCATTATTATACATAGACATACATATATACTATACAGTTCATACTGTATATATTTATATATTGAGATGTTCAAAACTTACTACCTAGTCAATACTTTAATGTATATATCATCAATTATTTATAGATAAAATTATTCATAGATATATTCTACATTTCTCTTTATATATTATATAAAAGTATGACATGAATGAATAAAAGAGCATGAGTGCTGTATATTTTTTTCTTTTTGATCACTTTGATCTTTTACACTTTATAGTAAGAATATTTTAAAGAGAAATATATTATATGTATTCTTTCTATCAAGATGCAATTTTATATGATATAGTGTGAGAAGAGCTTCAAGTCTAACAAATGCATGGCAGGAAAGCAATCATCACAGTAAGATATCTGTTCAAGACGTCTCTCTTGGTGTCAGGTGTATGACAGCTCCTACAGCTCCACTAGTTCAGAGACGTGATGTCACGTAAAGAAATTTGAGCAGCTTTGTTAAGATTCATTGTTACTGCGCGATGTGAGGAGATTTATTTCCACCGGCAGGATGTAAAATTCTCATGTTCCGGTACAAGCTTCTTCAAAATCATTTCTACAATCATCATTCTTTTTTTTTTTATACTTTAACTTGTGGTTTTTGATACTTTAGTTAATATTAAAAACATGTCAGTATGTAATAAAAATTTATATCAATTTTTTTTTATAATTGATGTGTCGTATGCTGTGGTACATTTTAGTAGTCATATGAATGTCATGGTGTATTGAACATTATGGTGATGAAGATATTTCGATAATAAAATCATAAAATCAGTACCCTCAATGAACTGTAGAGTATAATTTATTTTATGTTTTTATTTCTATGTAATATATATTATACTGAAATAACATTCTTTTTTAGTTATTTTCTTTCTCTCTCTCTAAAACAAAATGTTGATAATTTGTAACAATTTTTCAAATGCTTTTTGAACTATCTTAAGTTTTATTTTATTTAACAGTAATTAAATAAACTAGGGTCTATTAAAAAGTAATATTCTTAATATATTTTTCATGAAGACTCTTAATATTAATTAAATATCACATTTATCACGTTTTAAGTTAATAACTTGTACCCTTACGAGTTAGTGTTTAAACTTATAAAAACTTTTTTACGAGCCACAACTGTCCATGCCCATGTATGGAAGTAATACTACCCCTTATTACGGTTCATCTTAACTTAACAAAATGAAGATATATTAAATGCAGTGCAACATTATGAAGTTGTATTTACATGGATGTTGTTGCAGTGTATTGAATTTCATGCAGGTTTACGTGTAGGAAATGTAGAGAAGATAATACCGGTAGTAAGGTCCCATTTAAAAATACTCAGAATTGCCATTAATTGAACTTCATATCCGTAAGTGCACCTGAGGTGCATCACGTTCATTTAAATAATTCCATGTAAATGTACCTTTTTAACATACACAAGAAATTACTCATTAATACTTTTCACGAAGAATTCATGTAAATCTACCGTAATGAAAATAAACACTAGAGATAAAATGTAGTCCTACTTTAAGTACTTATATATGTATACGTGGAAAGCAGGGGGAGATTTAACATTAAAACCGTGGTTTTATTACTCTATTTACATTTTACCATATAATAACGTTTGATAATCCCTTAAGGAAAATACTTTATGTTATAAGAACGCATATAATACAAAATGTAAAGCCTCATTAAGAATCTTCTTATAAATGTAGGACATCATGTTGGCTATATAAGATAAGTCACACAGTCATTATGTGTAAATGCTAGGATAGTTTGCATCAAATTTACATATAGCTTATATTACTTAAAAGTAAAAATATTCATGTCTGATAATATGTAAAGTCTATATAATAAAGTTGCTTTCAAAAGTTTTTTTTTTTTTAACTCAACATCTAATACATTATGCAACTAACACATTGATGTTTCAAAGAGTTGCATGGAAAAAAGTTTTGAATAAAACTTACAAATAAAAAGTAGAATATCAAAAATCAAAAAGTAGACAAAAATTATATAAGATATTTTTTTTTTACCGTTAATTAATGTATATTATTTTCTTTATTTAAAAAAATAGAAAACATTTTTTATCCCCAAATTTGGGTCATGAAACAACATTATAAAACATCTATTTCATTTTCACTTTGATGGTTACCTTCCAAACAGAAGTAGGAGAAACCTTTCATTATAAATTTTACTTAAGCATATTCAAAGAACTGAATACATTGTAATTATTGGAAAATATATAATAAAAAAGATAATTAAAATATGTCTTTAGGTATGATAAATGACATATTTTGGTCATAAAAGAACTCATTATTAATCTTTTTCATGGTACTAAATTAAAAAAAAAAAACGTGAAGATTACGTATCCATCACATATATAAAAATCATTCATCACACGTGTCACCTCAAAAAAGAAATTTTGATACTTTCATCTCCATGCTTTTGTATATATGATCAAGACCTACTCTCTTTGGTCCAGCATCTTTTATACAGCATCCATATATATATACCTTTGAATTTTTCTCATATGAGTGCCAACTTTGATCTTTGAAATGGATGAAAATGCAAAGAAGGTATTTCTTATTCACGTTCGAGTTCTCAAAATACTGTCTCGTCTCAGCTGGAGATATATTTGGCGGCAGGTAACACAATTACCTGTAATTACACGTCGGGTTTGTTGTCGCTTGACTATGACGTCAGAAACGGCGTGACGGTCCGTCTGAGAAGGTCGCTAAATTATCCACAGTAACTCGGCTTGGAGCAACGATACAAAATTTGCAGGGTGATATTTCTAGGGGCAATGGGTTTAATTATTATTCCGTGCACAGTGATATATAATATGCGCTCTTGTAATTCAAAACACTGCAGTTGCAATTAAGCAAATGTTTATTTTTATATCATGGTGGTTGTTGCCAACATATTATTCTTTAGAAATATTTTTTAATTATTTTCCTAAGCTTGTTTGCAGTCCCGTGGAAACGACAGAGGGATGTCATCAGTTCCAGAAGAGTTTTTTTTTATTTCATTAAAATGGTAATGTGTTGCATATTTTTTTAGTGTGGCTGTAAAAAAGGACTTTGCTAGTAAGCTGCTGCTATGTTTTTATTTTTATGGAGATTATTTTTCTTTCAACATTCTTTTTTTTTTTTTTTTTTTTTTTACATAGAAACATATTGCAATCACATATATTTTAATTACTAAAGTATAATAATGTATACTATATGTAAATTGAAAGAAATTTTTTTACTTGAAAAAAATATACGTGTGAACATTTTTAATATCTATATTTTTTATTTTTTAAAGTCTTATAAGTATATGAAAAGACTCATATTTGTACACAAAAAGAAGAAAATATATGACATTTTTCTGTAAATATTAAAAAACTTTATTTCACATATTTACTGTACTGTGCATAATTATGCTGACATTTATTTTATAATTTTAAGGAATTTTAATAACACTAAAATTAAAATGACCCAAATTAAATTAAAATTATATCAAAATGAATATATTCATGTTATTATGAGAAAATTATCGAATGATTTCTAGATGAAATATAAAAATATTAGTTTAAAGTGAATATAATGTATTTTTTTTGTACGGGGGGAAAAAAAATCTATATTACGTTGCATATTACATATTTAAATTATTATGAGTTCAATAAACAAGGAAACATTGGAAGAAGTTAATTTCAATATTTATTATGCTTTTTCTCCTTTTAATCATGCACATATTTTACTCGTATTGCTTGAAGATCCCAAGATGTAGTTTTTTTGTCGATAAACTTCTCAGATTTATATTTCGATAAGCAATATCGGCAATTTGGTGCTATACATCACGTCGCCGTCATCTCCTTAACGTTAATCTGGGAGGGATAATTTGTACCACCCGAGGCAGCGAGCCGAGAGATTGGTAAGTTTGAGCTGGCGGTTGAGCTTTTGGCTTGCCGCCCGCAGCTAAAGAGTGTGACATTACCAGCCATATAAGGCCGGCGACCGCACGAGAAGAAGTTTGGGGCACGCGCTGCTCAATCTTGGCGAGTGCTGGCGACGATCGACAGCTGGGAATGGCTCTCAAGCCCCCCTTATATATTGCCCCCCTACCCCGTCGGTGACCCTTCCTGCACCCTTGACGCCAGTAAACATCGTCGTAGCCAATATGGTGCACCAATATCCAGCAACGTGATGGCTCCAAAGCAAAACATAATAAGATCTCTCTGCAAAGCCACCCACATTACGATCGACAAAATATCTATCTTGTCAAGATATGACATCGCCTAAGATGGAAAATTCAATGCTCAAAAATATATCAAAGAATTTTATTGCATTGGCAGGATTGCTTCATGTATATAAATATATATACCAGGTCACGAATTGAATTGATTGAATAAAAAAAATTTTGATACAATATTTTTTAGATAGATATATAAAAAAAGTATAAAATTCGATTTAAAAACATTGCTTTTAGCTTTAGGCGTAATAGAATTATTTTAATAAATCAAATAAATTAGAATAGCTCTCAGCTACGATTTAATAAAACAATATTTGCAAGATATATAAATATTATTTTTTTGAATTTTAGTGGCATATTTTTCATACTTTTATTATAATATTGGATACTATGACAAAATGTAAATGTAAAATTTCGATTTCCTATACACACTATACGGTATAAAAAAATATTCATGTCATTAAAACGCCTTTAACCTTCTGGTACGGTTGAGTATATGGAATAATATTGTGTTACGTGAAGCAGAAATATTGACAACATTTAATCTGTACTAAAAATATGTATAGTAAGAATCGTTAGATTGAAGTGTATACTATATACGTATGTACGATCAGTATAGAGCTAAAATCTTGCAAAATTTTGCTTGTGCCAGTTACTGAAAAAAAAACGTGACTTTTGTATTCATAGTTTGCCTTTCTATATCGAAAATTCGTAGTTGGTAAAATATACCGATCATGTAGCTGTACACATTCTTTAAAAGTTAACATCTACAGAGTTTGTGTAAACTATCGATGTTAACCTTTTTGTTAAACAAAGTGTACATGAATAAAGGCGGATTCAGATGGCGACAACGGAGATGCAACGCGATTTTGACATAAAAGCTGTAAAATCCTATGCGGCGGCGAATTCGCTGGGAATCGTATTAATTACGATGCTCTTTTTCTTTTAATCGCCAAATATGGCCGCCAATGGATGTTATGCAGCAAGTGCGCATTATTCGCGTTGCGTCGCATGATAAAAATCGCCATGTGAATCCACCTTAACGACGTGGAATTAAAAAAAGTGCATGTAAGAATATTTAATATTATTAATTCATAATTTTTGTTGATTTTCAATTGTATACACAATATCAGCAGGTCAATCAATGTCAAATAATTTTTAATCATAACACAATGTTGATCGTCAAACACACAAGACAGCAAAACATTCCGGATAATATATAATTACTAGGGCGGGGGGGCCTTTACGAAAAGGCCCCAAATCAGTGTGCAGTGATCATTTGCAATGCCAGTCATCATTTTCCAAAAAAAGTTTCATCGGGTTCGAAGAAATTGCAGGGATTTTAAAAAAGGTCATGGAAATGAAAATAATCATGTGGGGAAAAAATTGGCATCAATAAATGTAGATAAATAAAAAATAAATAGAAATAGTAAAAAAAAAAATAATAAATAAAGCGAAGATACAGTACCTCTGAGTCGAGTAGGTCCACTTTCTTTTGTCACGATTCGTTACAAAGTCGTCATCAACAGCAAAGCAAAACGTAGAAAGTGGGACTTCTTAATCGGATGAAACCGGGAAAGCGGAATTCGGAAGGGGGACTTTTTTAATCGGATGAAACCGGGAAACCGAAAAGCGGAAGGGGGCTTATCATAAGGAACCTGGTAGCAATCAGTGATTTAAAATAAAATCAGTGGTCATTCACATTTTACCTTGCAAGTCTTGGAATCTGAGTCAACCTCGCTAGTCGGCGGTCAGAGAACGAATGACTGTTGAGAACGTCAACGGCATTCTCAGAAATTTTGAAATCACGTTTTCTCGCCGTTCCCAACAATGCTTGTTTACCCGTCACCATGGCAA
Source organism: Siphlonurus alternatus (assembly GCA_949825025.1). Lineage (NCBI taxonomy): Eukaryota > Metazoa > Arthropoda > Insecta > Ephemeroptera > Siphlonuridae > Siphlonurus > Siphlonurus alternatus. Next base: position 20,040,128 of record OX463781.1, on the reverse strand, counting down.
CAAAGATGCACAAGCTGTAATGTCATGCGTATTACGGGGCCGCTCGATTATTGGCGGGAATCCGTTCAAACCGAGGTACATACGCGCGATATAAAATGCATGGAACTTGTTTCCCACCCAATAATGATCGCCAGCAGCTTTAAATATTGCCGCCCGCTTTATTTTTTTGAATTTCCCGCCTTCCTCGTTCATTTCCGGTTCCCGACAGTACTAAATTCAAGTTTCTGGCATAATTTTACATGAAACTGGACTGTAGAGGGAAGTTTTATATGGCTCGCAACGCGTAAGAATAAAAAGAATAAAAAACATGCGTTCGTCACGGGTCCGCCATTCATACGCAGCTCGGCTCCTTCGGAGACCTCGCCTAACCATACAATGGAATTAGATAGTGTCGGCCTGCTCAAATACAGCTCGGCTCGTTCCTCGCCTCGCTTAAAATTCTTGGATAGATGTGTGCGGGCAATGAATATCATTGCCAACTCATACGCAGCTCGGCTCGTTCCTCGCCTCGCTTAAAATTGAATATAAAATAAAATATTGATCTGAGCGTTAAATAGTGGTTATTTTCAAACTCCAGGGATGTTTTTACATATAGAAAGTCAATTTATTATTTTAATTACCCATTAATAACACCTGTAGATTGAAATCATGCATGAAATTCCAGCATAATATAGTGCATATACGAAAAATAGGTATTTCGCCCGCCGCCATCTTGTTTTTCGAGATAGGTAAAATCCGAGGCCAGATTCGTGATCAGCGTGGTCGATATAGTCCGAAACCATAGAAAACTCAATTTCGATATTTCCCCCTATCTTCCCCATGTATAAGCGGTGAAATTTTTGTCAAAAACATAAAAGTCCAAAAATCTCAAGAACTATGGGTCGCAGCTTAAATCTGAAGACTGCATCTTGTCCGGCTCAAAAAACTGGTCTAGAAAAGTTGGACAAATAATTTTTCGGGACAAACACTTTCCCGAAATCGGGATTTTGGATATCGAAAAATTCGTATCTTCGATCGGGCCGCGTGGGCCCCCTATGTGCCGGAAAATTCCCAAATTTGGTTTTTGGGCATTGTTTTGGGTCCCCTACAACCTCCCGTCGAGAGTTTGCTCGAAAAAAAATTCCTTCCCCGAGTTTGGCGCAACCCGTAAAAAACGGGTATTTTGGCCGGCAGATCCGCCTGCAATGCTAATCAAATGGCCCCATGTTATTCTTATGGGGATTTGAGACCAGGCTTTCGTTTTCAAAAAAATGCACTTCCGGTGGTCGCAGGGGGTCGAGTTGGGTATCAAATTGAAGGGCACATGGTGTAGAGTTCATAAAATGTCACAACAAAGTTGTGAGACGTTGCGCGCGGCCGCCATATTGGATCCAAAACGCGTACTTTCGAGGAGGAGCCCTGCGGGCCCCGTGGGACCCACATTCTTGAAACGCATATTTTTAGACGTGAGACGCTTAGTTTTAACAGGATTCGACGAAAAAACACCATGTCAATAGCGTAAAAAAAAGTTATTAAGGAAAAGGATGCGTTTCTTATGTTATCCTTATGGGAGGAGGTTTTTTTGCATTCCCTGCTCGCCTGGGCTAACCCTCATAGTTGGCATCGATTTGAAAAAAGTTTCTAAAAGAAAAAGAGTGTGGGCAACTTTCATACAGCGCGGAATTTTCGATTTCAGGTGTGCTCAAAAGTTATTCGAGGGGGAAAGTGGTCAATTTTTAGCATGCGTAAACCCTATGTTCCCATGCGATTTTTTGACTTTTTTGAAAACTGAAAAATCGAGCCGTAGAAAAGTTAGGACTTGCCAAAAGCTTTCAGAAAAGGTCTTAAACTCGTTCTTAACCGAAAAATTGCCGAAACTGTTGGGGGGGTTCACCAGATTGAAGCTTGCAAAAAAGCTTTTGAAAACTACCCCTCTGGAGGGAGCCCAAGGGGCCCCAGGGGCCCAAATTGATATTGGTCAGATAGCCCGTTAAATTTGAATCCTGATGAGTCCCAATACAAAAACCGGGGGCCCCTTCGGGGCACCTTTTATGGGGTCCAAAAATAAAAGTTGCACCCCTAGGGGTTTCGGGTGTCATACTGTACAGATCTGGCCATAGCACGGTAAGTATGCTTCGGAGGTGCCATGTTTGTATTTGGCGAAGCTGCGTCGTCTGTCGGGACACACTTTTGCCGTGGAAACCTTCGCCATAGCTCTTCAATCTAATGATTTAAGGCAAGGGCCGTAAAACACCTTTTTTTCGAGGTCCCAAACTTCCGGGGCCCGCAGCCGCGGAACCAAAACAGATAGGAGGGAGCTCACATGAAGCTAAAAGATGCCCGACACAGTCTTCTAAACGATTCGACTGAAAAAAGTTTGAGTTTCTAACTTTAAATGACTTTTTCGGCAAAAACCGCAAAAACGGCGATTTTTTTTGAAAAAAACACTAAAACGGCCATAAAAAATTTTTGGGGCAAAAATTCAAAAATAACACCTCCCATATAAAAGTTTACGTCCCGGGCTACATTTCGCCCATTGGGACCTAAGCTCTAACTCTCAAAACCGCTTACCGGTGGTTTTTTAAAAAAATTAACATTATCGCTTATGGCGGGCGAACGGTGCACCGGACGCCATCTTTGAAGGCAAAAAGTAGGGGTAGCGCATGTTACCTAAAGCCGTTTTTGGGGTCAAAACGTCATTTTTCGGAAATTTTTGAAATTTCGGGAATTTTGGAAATACCCCTCGGGAATTTTTGGGAATTTTTGGATTTTGAAAATGACGGGTGGGGCCCTTCGGGTCCCACCCGGGAAGCGCCCTGCGGGCCCCGCGGAGGGCCCTCCGGGCCCCTCATAGATTCTTGACCATGCATTTCAAATCAGAGATTTAGTGCTTTTAATATAATATAACTAGGGCAGGGAGGCCTTTACGAAAAGGCCCCAAATCAGTGTGCGGTCACCGTTTACACTGCCAGTCTTAATTTTTAAAAAAAGTTTCAACGGGTTCGAAGAAATTGCAGGGGTTTTAATAGGGGGCTTGGATTTGATAATAATCATGTTGTGAAATATATTTGCATCAAAAAAAAAAACAGAAATAAAAAATGAATAAAAATAGTAATAAAAAATAATAAATAAAGCGAAGATACAGCACCTCTGAGTCGAGTAGGTCCACTTTCTTTGGTCACCATTTATTACAAAGTCGTCAGCAACAGCAAAGCGAATCGTAGAAGGTGGGGTTCCTTAATCGGATGAAACCGGGAAAGCGGAATTCGGTAGGACTTTTTAATCGGATGAAACCGGGAAACCGAAAAGCGGAAGGGGGCTTATCAGAAGGAACCTGGTAGCGGACAGAGATTTAAAATAAATTAAGTAACCATTCACATTTTACCTTGCAAGTCTTGGTATCTGAGTCAACCTCGCTAGTCGGCGGTCAGAGAACGAATGACTGTTGAGAACGTCAACGACATTCTCAGAAATTTTGAAATCACGTCCTCTCGCCGTTCCCAACAATGCTTGTTTACCCGTTGCCATGGCAACGACGATCCACAAGCTGTGACGTCATGCACATTACAGGGCCTCTCGAATGTTGGCGGGAAACCGTTCAAACCGCGGTGCACGCGCGATATAATATGCATGAAACGTGTTTTCCACCCAATAATGATCGCCAGCAGATTTAAATATTGCAGCTCGCTTTATTTTTTGAATTTCCCGCCTTCCTCGATCATTTCCGGTTCCCGACAGTACTAAATTCGAGTTTCTGGCATAATTTTACATGATACTGGACTGTAGAGGGGAGATTGATATGGCTCGCAACGCGTAAGAATAAAAAACATGCGTTCGTCACGGGTCCGGCCATTCATACGCAGCTCGGCTCCTTCGGAGACCTCGCCTAACCATAAAATGGAATAAGATAGTGTTGGCCTTTCGAAATACAGCTCGGCTCGTTCCTCGCCTCGCTTAAAATTCTTGGATAGATGCGTGCGGGCAACGAATAACATTGCCAACTCATACGCAGCTCGGCTCGTTCCTCGCCTCGCTTAAAATTGAATATAAAATAAAATATTGATCTGAGCGTTAAATAGTGGTTATTTTCAAACTCCAGGGATGTTTTTACCTATAGAAAGACAATTTAATATTTTATTTACCTTTAAATAACACCTGTACAGCGAAATCATGCATGAAATCCCAGCATAATATAGTGCATATACGAAAAATAGGTATTTCGCCCGCCGCCATCTTGTTTTTCGAGATAGGCAAAATCCGAGGCCAGATTCGTGATCAGCGTGGTCGATATAGTCAGAAACCGTCTAAAACTCAATTTCGATTTTTCCCCCTATCTTCCCCATGTATAAGCGGTGAGAGAAGGGGTACCCCTTCTGAAATTTTTGTCAAAAACATAAAAGTCCAAAAATCTCGAGAACTATAGGTCGCAGCTTAAATCTGAAGACTGCATCTTGTCCGGCTCCAAAAACTGGTCTAGAAAAATTTGACAAATAATTTTTGGGGACTCGCACTTTCCCGAAATCCGAATTTTGGATATCGAAAAATTCATATTTTCGATCGGGCCGCGTGGGCCCCCCATGTGCCGGAAAATTCCCAAATTTGGTTTTTGGGCATTGTTTTGGGTCCCCTACAACCTCCCGTCGAGAGTTTGCTCGAAAAAAAATTCCTTCCCCGAGTTTGGCGCAACCCGTAAAAAACGGGTATTTTGGCCGGCAGATCCGCCCGCAATGCTAATCAAATGGCCCCATGTTATTCTGATGGGGATTGGAGACCAGGCTTTCGTTTCCAAAAAAACGCACTTCCGGTGGTCGCAGGGGGTCGAGTTGGGTATCAAATTGAAGGGCACATGGTGTAGAGTCCATAAAGTGTCACAACAAAGTTGTGAGACGTTGCGCGCGGCCGCCATATTGGATCCAAAACGCGTACTTTCGAGGGGGGGCCCTGCGGGCCCCGTGGGACCCACATTCTTGAAACGCATATTTTTAGGCGTGAGACGCTTAGTTGGAACCGTATTCGACAAGAAAACACCATGTCAATATCGTAAAAAAAAAGTTATTCGGGAAAAGGATGCGTTTCCTATGTTATCCTTATGGGAGGAGGTTGTTTTGCATTTCCCGCTTGCCTGGGCTAATTCTCATAGTTGGCATCGATTTGAAAAAAGTTTCTGAAAGAAAAAGAGTGTAGGCAAATTTCATACTGCGCGGAATTTTCGATTTCAGGTGTGCTCAAAAGTTATTCGAGGGGGAAAGTGGTCAATTTTTAGCATGCGTAAACCCTATGTTCCCATGCGATTTTTTGAACTTTTTGAAAATCGAAAAATCGAGCCGAAGAAAAGTTAGGACTTGCCAAAAGCTTTCAGAAAAAGTCTTAAACTTGTTCCTAGCCGAAAAATTGCCGAAACTGTTGGGGGGGTTCACCAGATTGAAGCTTGCAAAAAAGCTTTTGAAAACTACCTTTCTGGAGGGGGCCCAAGGAGCCCCAAGGGCCCAAATTGATATTGGTCAGATAGTCCGTTAAATTTGAATCCTGAAGGGTCCCAATACAAAAACCGGGGGCCCCTTCGGGGCACCTTTTATGGGGTCCAAAAATAAAAGTTGCACTCCTAGGGGTTTCGGGTGCCATACTGTACAGATCTGGCCATAGCACGGTAAGTATGCTTCGGAGGTGCCATGTTTGTATTTGGCGAAGCTGCGTCGTCTGTCGGGACACACTTTTGCCGTGGAAACCTTCGCCATAGCTCTTCAATCTAATGATTTAAGGTAAGGGCCGTAAAACACCTTTTTTTCAAGGCCCCAACCTTCCGAGGCCCACAGCTGCGGAACCAAAACAGATAGGAGGGAGCTCAAATAAAGCTAAAAGATGCCCGACACAGTCTTCTAAACGATTCGACCGAAAAAAGTTTCAGTTACCAACTTTAAATGACTTTTTCGGCAAAAACCGCAAAAACGGCGATTTTTTATGAAAAAATCACTAAAACGGCCATAAAAAATTTTTGGGGCACAAATTCAAAAATAACACCTCCCATATAAAAGTTTACGTCTCGGACTACATTTCGCCCATTGGGACCTAAGCTCTAACTCTCAAAACCGCTTACCGGTGGTTTTTTAAAAAAATTAACATTATCGCTTATGGCGGGCGAACGGTGCACCGGACGCCATCTTTGAAGGCAAAAAGTAGGGGTAGCGCATGTTACCTAAAGCCGTTTTTGGGGTCAAAACGTCATTTTTCGGAAATTTTTGAAATTTCGGGAATTTTGGAAATACCCCCCGGGAATTTTTGGGAATTTTTGGATTTTGAAAATGACGGGTGGGGCCCTTCGGGTCCCACCCGGGACGCGCCCTGCGGGCGCGGCGGGGCCCTGCGGGCCCCGCGGAGGGCCCTCCGGGCCCCTCAAAGATTCTTGACCATGCATTTCAAATCAGAGATTTAGTGCTTTTAATATAATATAATATATATTATGTATGTGTAACTAAACCAGAGAGCTTTTATTATGTTTTATATGAACTCTTTGATTATACTGTAAAAGTACCCTATACCTTAGGGTTTGCCTGAAGTAATGCGTAACCACAACATCATCTGCAGAGCAAGTCTACGTTGTTACGGAAACTCAGTCGATAAAAAGCTGGCTCTTTAATCCCCGGACAGAGGATTGCACTCGAGTTGCTGGCGTCCTCCCACGCTGTCTCAAGGAGGACTGTGGTCAGTACACAGTGAAGGTGTGTTTACATGAACATCGCAGTCGAACTTGAGTCCTCCTTACCAGCTTCTAGGCCATGTAAAGGTGTGTTTACATGAAAAGCACAGTCGAGCTGAAGTCCTTACCACCTCCTGTGCGATGTAGAGTAAAGGTGTGTTTACATTACAATGGATTTTCTGGTTCTCTTGCATGCCGCTTCCTTAATGATGCAAAAGATCGATTGAAAATTAGGTTAATTACTAATAGGCAAGGCAATAACAAACTTCGTAGAAAATATTATAAGGGCAGCACATGCACATGGGAACTAGTGGACTCGAATAGAAATTAGCAATTAGAAATGCAATGTATTTATAAATATAATTTATCATATTTAGTAAAACACACCATTAATTATCTGCAGTTACATACTAAATTACTTGAAGTGTAATTATACATAGTATTACGTCATTGTGTTCCTAAATGACCATACATAAATTTAGAAAAACTATCACGTATAGTCCATATATTATTCTCTCTCCGTTCTCTCACACACGCTTTTAAGGTTATCTAACTACTTCAACAATATAACATAAGGTCTATTATTATATTTAATAACATTAGAAAAGAAATGTTAATATCAAAGTTGTTATACGAAGAGATCTGTATAGTAGGGTATATACGCATGTAGCAAGCAAACCCACCTTATGTGTATACATGAAGCAAGGAAGTGTGTACTAAGGGAGGGTCAGAACAGCTGTGTCAATACTTGTTCTCCAAGAGAAAGTGACCTCTGACCTCTTAAATTAAGCTCCGGATAAAAAGGATAAATCTAAGTCAAACTACCGCCTGAATATACTGACTATACTCCATCTTGGTGGAGCTTTATTGGATTCCAATATACGAGCTGTATTAAGTTCAAGTACACTAGATTCTTGAAAGTTAATTTTATTAGTAAATAATTTATGTAAATAGTTGTAGATTTTTTTATCTCAAATTATAGAATTTTAAATTGAGTTTTTAAATGAGAATTTAAAATATAATTATATAATTTATTACTTGATTTTTTTTAACAACTTCATTTCTTCATAGATTACAAAAATATGACTAATGTAGGTTAATTAATTATACATAGACATTTAAAAAGTAGTGCTGTCAATACAAAGTTCAAATGTCGCACAGTTATCATCGCGTAGCCAATTAACACTGACAATCATGAGAGGGGAGTTTCTTAAATAACGATATAATATAAATGGAGCCTATTTTATTATTTATAAATTTGTTAAAAAGAAATTTCTTTCAAGAAATTCGAAAGTTGATGCATTCTCTGTTCAAAAGCGATATTTCATAATAAATATCTTAATATCATACATGTGCTTGCAGTATTGTTAAATATGTTGTTTTCCCTTTACAAACTCATTAGTCATTATTATCTTCACCTTAATAGAGTCCTTAAACAGTTACAAATACTTTCTTCGGGTTTGAGATCAACAAGTTAATTTTTCTCACAGAGTGACGCGAGGGGATGTTTGTCTGCTCGCTTATCTTTTACAATCCTGTTGTGTATAAAACGTTCACCGAAAAACAACTTCATTTTCCAACTACGCCCAGCCGGACCAGAGATGTCTGCATATCTTCAAGGCAAAATGATGGCTGAGACTCTGTGAGATCTCCTGATGTGCAGCCATTAACATGTTTTCATAAAATTGTAAGCACTTGTATTCCAAATATTCAGTTATTAATATGAGTTAAAATTTTAGAATATACACAATATTTATATATTAACAAAATTCATCAAGTATAATAAATTGGTTTTTCGTATATCAATCGATTCTTGTACAAAAACAATTCAGACAAACCGTTTATAATTTATAAACATGTTCATTTGATTCTGATTAGTTTTTTTTTTTATTTATTAACAGCCATGTTATAATATTTTTTTTTATAAAATTTATGATTTCCTGACGTTCTCTTAAAAAAAATATAGTGGAAAATTAGATTTTTTTTTTTTTTTTTAGCTTTGTGCCATGATGATAGTTAAAAACCAAGAGTAAGTAAAAACATTAAAAGAAACAAGTTCATTAAGTTAACTTGTGCTCGCAAACATTACGTCACAGCATTATTTATTTACCACGACAGATTATACTTAACGTAGACTTTAACCTCCATGTCGAGATGGAGGCTCGCGGAGTGTTGCTACAGAGCGCGGGGTCAGACGAGGAGAGAAGACCAACGTGGCACGTCACGTTACAGCTCGTGTTCCACGTTGTCCTCATGCATCTGGCTGCCATGTTGATGCTCGCGTTCTCCATTCTCCTGGTGACCTGCGTGGTGACCTTGACCCAAGGTCAAGTGAGTGACATGACTCTGCGCTATGATTACAGTGAAGTGCTAAACGTGTCGCTTTTGTTTTATGAAGCTCAGCGATCAGGACTTTTACCAATAGACAACAGGTACGTATGATCGAGCTAACAGTAAAAACAATTAGCATGAATAATTTAATGAATAATCATTGTACATCTAAAATTATGACTATATATTTTCCATTCTTACAATTTATTATCCTGAATGCATCGTTGCCAACTAAAATTCTTTCTGAAAAAATCCTCTGTTAATTTATGTAAAGCATGGATATAAATTAAAGTTAATATAAGAACTGTTTGCAATAAATTATTATGTTCTCCAGTACTCTCCAGATCATAAATACCCCCCTGGTGTCTGACTGTGGTCCTCCTCAGGGTGCCGTGGCGCGGTGACTCTTGCCTCGAGGACCACGGGGCGAGGGGCGAGGACCTCTCGGGCGGCTACTTCACTCAGGGCACCACCGTCAAGTTTATCTTCCCCAACGCCGCAGCCACCACGGTGCTTGCCTGGGGTGCCCTCAACTTCGAGGACGGCTACCGGGCTGCAGGTGAGACGGAGCGTGAAATTTTTGTTGATCTAGGCATATGTTTTGTATACCTCTGAATTAATTATTTGCTATTCTGTTGAAGCACACACGTGTTACTCCGTACATTGCTTAATTATTCAAATATACAGTATATCTTTCAAATACAACTGTATGTATTATATATACCAGTTTAATGAAATATTCATCTTGTCTAAATTTCTTGTCAACTTAATTGAGGACGCAGGCTCTCATTAAATTTTAAATTGTTTTTATTTTAAGTTTTAATGTAATTAAGAGATTCAATTTAGAAATTTTTTATTTTTATCAAAATCAAGCTAACTTAAAAGTTTTTTTCTTTGCAGAACTGTTCGAGCGAGCACTGGAGGCTGTGAAATGGGGCGCGGACCACCTCGTCAAGTGCCACACGGCCACCAACGAGCTGTACGCGGTAGTCGGTGACGTGCATAAAGAGACGAGCGAGTTCTGGGGGCGGCCCGAGGACATCCACTTCCATCGGGTGGCCGTGGCGGTGTCTGCCTCGCGTCCCGGCTCGGAGGTGGCGGCGGAGAGCGCGGCTGCACTGGCTGCCAGCTCGTTGTTGCTGCGGTCCGTGCGAGAGGCGTACCTCACCCACGCACGCGAGCTGTACGAGCTGGCCAAGGCGCACCGCGGAGACTACCACCTGGCAGTGCCCTCCGTAGCCAATTTCTACAAGTCTTGGTCCGGCGACCAGGACGAGCTGGTGTGGGCCGCCGCGTGGCTGTACCGCGCCACCAGAGAACAACGCTACCTCACTGACGCCGAAAACATGTACCGAACCTTTCATATGCAAGAACGAAGACCTAACGAGTTCTCTTGGGACAATAAGGATGAAGGTGTAAAGGTACTTTTGTATCAGATGACATTGAGAAATAAATATAAGGTAAATGCGAAAGAATTTTGTGATCGTGTTAGTGATACATCATATATGAGAACTCCAAAAGGTTTATTTTTTAATGGAAATGGCTTTGGTACCTTAAGATATGCTGCAAATGCTGCTTTTTTGTGTTTTAATTTAGGTGAAACACTTCTTGCTCAAAATGAGGTTAGAGTAAATCCCTACATTAACTTCACACTAACACAAATTCATTACTTGCTGGGTGACACGGGGCGCAGTTTCATTGTCGGGTTTGGCGAGGACCCCCCTCAGTACGTGTTTCACTCTGCCGCGTCCTGCCTGGGCTCACCGTGCAACTGGGACGACTTTAACGCAGACTCCCCCAACCCCCAAGTTCTGTACGGAGCGCTGGTGGGCGGCCCGGACGGTAACGATGACTACGAGGACACGCGACACTGGAAGCAGAACGGAGTGGCCGTAGACAACAACGCGGGCTTCCAGTCGGCCATCGCAGGACTCATATCGCTCCATCAAAGGGGGAAACTGCCCCAGGATGCCTACGTGGACAGCTCCGGAGAGGGGTTGATTGACATCCGTTGAGGTCTTATTTTCCTGTAAATAAACAAATATGCATCATGCATTCTTTACATCATCCCTATGATCTGAATTTAATACGAGAGGCCGAAAAAAGTGATTGTTATCATTCTTTAAATTTTTATATTTTAATTTATGCTTTTTATTGATATGCTTCTCCCAATCATTTAAACGTTGAAGTTGCTACACCCTCTCCCCTAGTATTAATTCTTAATTAATTCATAGATTAATGCTAAAAAAATTTAAATTTCAGTATAAATATACTTATTTTATGTATTCAAGTTACGCCCTTATGTTTTGGCCTCTCAACTTTCGCACTAACATTAAGTGCAATTTTGTAACATGCAATTAGTTTTAATAATGTCAATGTTGTATCATTAGTATCGAAATTGCTCCATGTACCTAAGCCAATAAATAATTGCAATTTTATAAAAAAAATTATATTACATTTACTAATTACCTGCATCTTGCATCGTTTTGAAATATTACAAAGGAAACAATTTAAATAATCAAATATTGTTTATTGATTTTTTTCCTTTCTGTGACATGAAGTATCATGTATTATTATTTATACTTAAGTAATTTGTCATAACCTTGTTGAAACTTTTTTTTTAAATTGTTAACACTTATACGGTCTGCTATATAATTTAAACAAACGACACATTGAAGTAACGTAACTTACAAGTTGTCTGAAAAAAGAAAAAAGGACATCACCATTTACAGTACAAAAAAAGTAGTTTTTCAAGTTATAAAACGAAATAAACATGAAACGATTATAGGCTTGACCATTTGAACTGCAGATTCAAGATAAGAAACTCCGACAAACAAGAAGAGGGGGGCCTCACCGTTACAAATTACCCCTCTTTCGTCTGCTCCATGTATTCAGTGGTCACAGTGCTACACCAGCAGACGTCCATAAATGTGGCGGGTCATCCTGATAGTGACCTTGGTCATGACCTTGACCTCAGGTCAACAACCTCTGAAGCGTGTGCCAAGGGAAAGTCAAACTTTGAAATATGATTACAATCAAGTGATAAATGTGTCACTACTTTTCTATGAAGCCCAAAGATCAGGAGTTCTACCACGCGATAACAGGTAAGAGATTACCGTCGTAGTTAAGATTGAGGACTTGGATGTACGTACACCCTCCTTAGCCATAAGGTTAAAATCATAATAATCATAATCGAACCACTCATTCGTCAGCTTTTATTTTCTTCTCGTCACCTAAACGTTGCAGCCACTGCATTGGTGACACAAAAATGTTCCATTACCTGCCATCGCTCGTCACTCGGGCCCTAGCGACGACTTCTTCTTCTTGATCCGATTTTGAGAATAGGCCAATAACAGCCATGCAGCCCAACGACTATTTAAATGTAAATGTATGTAAATAGTTCTTGCATGCAGCCAAGCACAACCCTAGCGATAGCGACGGCAGTCAAGGTAACATTTTGTATGAAAAAGGCAGTGGCGGTGACGAGGAGAGAAGAAGAGCTGCATGAGTGGTTGAACTATTGATATATTTGTTAAGCAAAGTGCTGTATTGTTGTAAGATTTATTCCCTTTACGGAATCCGAAATGTTATAGTAGCAGAGAGAGAGAGAGAGAGAGAGAGAGAGAGAGAGAGAAAGTTATAGCTATAACAATTCGCATATTACGTCTTCAAAATGTATTTCATTCAACCCCTAATATCCCTATACACTATTTTACTGACCGCATGCATTTGATAATTTTTCCAATTTTAGGGAGTTATGCGAAACAAATTCTGCGTGAACGATAATCTTCATTTTTTTAAATTGCTAATACTTTGTTATATATGTGGATGACAACTGAAAATAACAGGAATGTAAAACAACACAAAGTTAATTTAAATATAGTGCATTTAATGTGAATAATTATTATATATAATGTATAATATTGAACCATCAGCTGCTTCAATTAAAAAAAAAAAAAAATAACATCGACCCATTGTTTTTTATATAGAATTAAAGCAAATTTAAATATGCAATGTGGGATTCTTTCAAAGGAAATTTCTGTACTTGAAAATTCACAGAAACGGAAATTAATAAACAAATTAAACTCGTTTTGTACTAATTTGAAGCAGCACTTCACAATTTACTTGACTCAATAATTGGCTGTATTATTCTATTATTACAAAGAGAAGAGGCTGCAACACATATACGAAGATGCTTTTCATGTACAGTCATGCTATTGTATTTGCTTTAAACTTATTGACCTAATTTTATACACCACACAAATAATTATAGCAGCTTTTAAAATAGCTTGTGTATTTCAATTCGCAATTATACACTTCAGTTTTTATTTTTTGTTAGTTTCATTAAAAAGCTTCTGTGCATTTGTACATTTTATAATTTTTATTGCTATTCAAGTGCAATGAAGTCATCAATTAGCATGCAATAGAAACTCATAAAAACCTTGTAAAATGTGTGCATGCTGGCTGAACTTAAAACGTAATGACTACTTTTTTATTTCACTGGTTTGTGATATAAATTAATCTATGTTTCAATATTAATTTATGTATACGTAAATTAAAGCCATATCAAATTAATTCATTTTCATTTTCCTTTCAAATTTGCATTCATCACTAATTATTAATTATTTATTTCCAACATTACAATAATCTTTATAAAGTTATAGAACGCGTACGTGCAGCACAAATATTATCATCCTCTTCCAGTCTTGTTGGTTAAGTGTGTACAAATGATGGCTACAAAAAGAATGGATATTGCTGTGCAATCTTATGTTCGGTAAAAACTTGTTCAAACTTCAAGGATATGATTACACAGCAATATTCGTTACAATGAAATTTTATTAAGTAGAGGTTGAAACTGAAAAAGAATTATGATCACAGGCCAGTATGGGTAAAGATTATAATAATATAGTCATGTCAATTTCACTATAACCTATGATCTAAAAATCTCCCTCCCCTTCCCCTGCATTAATTACTACGTGTATAATTTTTGCATTCTTCAGTTAATAAAGCGTCCTAGGCTTATCCTCAACAGTCTATATGGTACAATGGTACCCCCTGAGGTCTGACTGTGGTCCTCCTCAGGGTGCCGTGGCGCGGCGACTCGTGCCTCGAGGACCGCGGGGCGAGGGGCGAGGACCTCTCGGGCGGCTACTTCACTCAGGGCACCACCGTCAAGTTCATCTTCCCCAACGCTGCAGCCACCACGGTGCTCGCCTGGGGTGCCCTCAACTTCGAGGACGGCTACCGGGCTGCAGGTGAGACAAATCAGGTGCAAAACGTAAATAAAATATAACAACAACGTAACAAAACTTATATAAGTTAATACTATAATATTGCTATCTTTGTGCTATCTTTGTATCTTTGGGAGTAAGGGTATACTATATACAGTATATCAGGATATGATTTGAGAACAGATGGACCTACCTATACATTTAATTTTCTTTTATTCGCAAACAATATATCGCCCAATAATTTTAATAATGTATCCCAATTTTCAAGTACCTTTAGTTTGAGATTTTATAAAAAATTGAATTAAATATTCATATATTTACATTTCTTTTCGCCTCCATTACACTTATTCAATAATAAATATTATTAAAGGAAACATGTGAAAAAAAAAAATACTGTTTATTTGAAGTTATGTCCATTCCCCCCCCCCCCTTCTCAGCACATTAACGTAAAGCGAGAAAACACGAAGTAAACAAGAAATTGTAAATTAAAAACCACATAATTCCTGATAAAATAAAAGATGACATAGTATATAAAATTTATTTTCAATCATAACTCACATTTCAACTCACCGGATATGAATAAAATGTAAGAAAAGAAATTCATCTTAGGGTCGTTATCACCGGCGGGGAAATTCCCCTCAGGAGCAAAATCCTCCGTACATAAATCATGGAGTAACAAATTAATGCGGTCAGTACAGCATAATTTATAGCCGCCATCTCTTTGTTACACTACTGAAAGTATAATGTTTAGGTGCTTTATGTGGAGAAAATTTGTCTCCATCTTTCTGATCTATATATTATGCCAAGGTTGATAGCTATTCTTTAGAAAATCTGTAACATAATTTTTATCAATAGGCAAGAAAGACGTTACAAAAAGTTTGTATCTCGATCTAGAAAAGTTAAAATTTTTGCTAAGGGAAACTTATTCGTGACGTACACTTCTATACAGTGGCGTAACTACAGAGGGGGCCGAGGGGGCCAAGGGCGCCGGGCCCGGTCATCAAAGGGGGCATTTTCATGCAGTTAAGCTCATTGAAGAAATTTCAATTCAGCTTAAAAAAAATTAATTAATAAATAAATGAACTAACTTTTTTAACTATTAGGCATAATTTATTTATTTATTTATTTTCCCCGTGTAAAGAAAAGTTTTTAAATGTTTGTCACAAAATATGAAGACCGGGAGCGAGCATTATCATTATCACTTAGGGATGGGGAGAACTACCATGCATATATTCAGTTCACCATGATGTCCATGTCGTCGAAGCACGCGTGTGCAGTTCAAACAATCATATTATAGTTTCTAATAATTAAAAATTGCGCTTATACATTACTGACATTTTTTTATGCGTTTTATGTGACATTATGCATTGAATGCAAAATATTTCGAATCTGCAGATATAAATTAATAAGGAATTTATAAATATTGCGCAAATCTAATGGCATTAAAATATGTCATTTTCGTAATAAAAAATATATTGCCACGCCTATATAGATTTTCTAAAAAAAAAAAACGCCTCCGGCGGGGATCGTTATCCCCCCCCCCCCCCGGAGCCACCACGCTACGCGGCAAAGGGGCCCGTATGGGCCTTCAGCCCCCGGGCCCACATTTTGTAGTTACGCCACTGCCTTCTATATAGAAAGCCTGAACTTTACGATTAGATTTGTAATTTGGATTGAGGTATGGATTCTACTTACTATATAACTACTTCAAAAAGAGGAGTTAAAATTTAAATGACCAAAAAATAGAGCATATATGTAACATTCAGTCTTTCTGTATGTGTACAGCTCTTGACAAAAATGGAACGCGAATATTGTTAGCAGCAGTACATTACTAAACAATTTAACCGATGACAAGGTTTTAAAATTTTCATGCATTTTATGCCATACTCTCACATTTCCCACAGGGCTTCAGGACAGAGCACTGGAGGCTGTGAAATGGGGCGCGGACCACCTCGTCAAGTGCCACACGGCTACCAACGAGCTGTACGCGGTAGTCGGTGACGTGCATAAAGAGACGAGCGAGTTCTGGGGGCGGCCCGAGGACATCCACTTCCATCGGGCGGCCGTGGCGGTGTCTGCCTCGCGTCCCGGCTCGGAGGTGGCGGCGGAGAGCGCGGCTGCACTGACTGCCAGCTCGTTGTTGCTGCGGCCCGTGCGAGAGGCCTACCTCACCCA
This sequence comes from Siphlonurus alternatus, assembly GCA_949825025.1. Taxonomy (NCBI): domain Eukaryota; kingdom Metazoa; phylum Arthropoda; class Insecta; order Ephemeroptera; family Siphlonuridae; genus Siphlonurus; species Siphlonurus alternatus. Next base: position 20,023,718 of record OX463781.1, on the reverse strand, counting down.
CGCACGCGAGCTGTACGAGCTGGCCAAGGCGCACCGCGGAGACTACCACCTGGCAGTGCCCTCCATAGCCAATTTCTACAAGTCGTGGTCTGGCGACCAGGACGAGCTGGTGTGGGCCGCCGCGTGGCTGTACCGTGCCACCAGAGAACAACGCTACCTCACTGACGCCGAAAACATGTACCGAACCTTCCATATGAGTGACAAACGACCGAACGAGTTCTCTTGGGACGATAAGACAGCAGGAGTCAAAGTCCTTATGTATCAACTTACACAAAAAAAGCAATATAAAGATGATGCAAAACAATTCTGCGATCTTGTCAGTAGCACATCTTACTTAAGAACCCCTAAAGGATTATTTAACAATGGAAACGAAATTGGTTCTTTGAGATACTCTTCAAATACTGCGTTTGTATGCTTTGATTTGGGAGAAACTTTATATACATTAGGTGAAGTTACCAGTAATCCTTATATTGCTTTTACTATGAAACAAATTCACTACGTGCTAGGCGATACGGGGCGCAGTTTCGTTGTCGGGTTCGGCAACAACCCTCCCACTCGCCCCCACCACTCAGCGTCGTCGTGCAGGGCGCGGCCCGCGGTGTGCAACTGGGACGACTTCAACGCGGCCTCCCCCAACCCCCAAGTTCTGTACGGAGCACTGGTGGGCGGCCCGGACGGTAACGATCACTACGAAGACACGCGACACTGGAAGCAGAACGGAGTGGCCGTGGACCACAACGCGGGCTTTCAGTCGGCCATCGCGGGACTCATGTCAATGCACGAACAAGGGAGGCTGCCCAAGGTGGCTTACAGCAAGTGAGTGATAGTCGAGGATTTGTAGCAAATGAAAATATATCGAGGGGAAATGTAAATTAGGGAGGCTTTTGGAATATTGCAGTTTATATGCTGATTTTTTAGCTTTTAAAGTCACGCGCGGGAAATAATAGGAGGATGGGTTGCAAGTTGCAATGTATGTGGGTTGTGTATTCTTCGTTCTTATAGAGTAGCTTGCAAATCAGTGAATTCATATTTGCAATGGTGTTAAATTGAGTGAATTATGTGACACAATATTGCAATCAAAAACAGATTTCATTAGAATATTAAAAAATATATAAATTAACAATCGATCGCCATTATAGTTTATTGTTCAAATTTATTGCAATAATTTTTTTTAAAAAGGACTCGAAAATTCAAAAAAATATATTGTCACATTTTAAAAAATCAGTAAAATAATAATTTTTTTTTTTTTTTATTTAATTTTTCGCTTTGCTTATTATTTTAATTAAATTAAATTAAATTTATACTTCTCAAAACAGTAACTACCTAGGTTATTATTATTATTATAGCATTTACAGACCAATTGCGGTGCGATATTTGTTTTAACAAACATTCATCATTGTTTTATTTCGTTCTAAATTGTGATTGATATTGTATTTTTGTATCCATTGTTACAAAATTAAATAAAATTTATATAATATTCAAGCTAAACTTTTCCTTATTTTTATTTTTAAACATACAATTTATTATAAAACAAATTATAAAATTTTAATAAAATTCATTTTAGATAATAATTCACATTGTCAGTGTAGTAATTATACTTGTATTTTTAGATAGACTTAGACTATACAGAATTCTAAAGGCATGTTACAGTGATTTTTATCTGCGAGTTTCATTAAAACGCAAGCTGACTAGCTGGCAAGCGACTGTTAGTCAAGTAAGCTTTTGTGCGTGTAGAGTCGTTGATAAATTACAAGAGATTTTGCAGAGTTTGCAGAGAAATGAGGGACACATTTCACAGGCTGTAGGGGTTTGTTCGTTGGTTCTACTGCTGGCCATGCGACTGCTAAATTATCCGCATCACTACCTCTGATAGAAAACCACGCATCGTTACCTTAGCAACCTACCAACCTACCAACCACTACAAGTTTTTGAGAAAACAGTTACCAAAGATACCATTAAGTTTCTATCGTTTTTAATAAATGTTATGTTATCAGAAAGAAAATATTTCATAATAAAAAGAAACCATAATAAAAAAATAAAAGAAATTAAAAAATATTGAGTTCTATTTTTGTTTTGTTGTAGACAGAAGCTGTATATTTTGGTATACATATAAAAATAAATCCATAGAGAAAATTGAATTATTTTAATATTTTTTTCTCTTTTTTATGTTATTTAATAATTATTGTATTCATCTATAATAATAATAAGTATTCGAAATATAACATGCATGTATTCCAAGTGCAAAGAAAACGTAATTTTCAGAAATTTATATATATATATATATATATATATATATATATATATATATATATATATATTACAATAACTTGTTCCATATTTAAGCTTATACACATAGGGGTAACCTGGTATATGGCCCAGTGACATTCCACTATAAGGCTATACTATCTTCTCACAACGACCATTCAAACCAAGTTTCCACGGTTCTCTTAGCAAAATAAATCGGTGTGCTATAAAGTAACGTAATTAGGGTAATTTCCATCGTAGTACTATAAAACATACCATATTAACTAAGATTTCTGTGTTTCCTTAATAAGTTTGTAAAAGTCATGTCAAATTGAAAAATGTGTTAGCACAAGCGCGTGCTTCTACAATGTGATCTAATTTGCTGATATTTATTAAGATACGAAGAAATGCACAAATAGCAAGTAATAACGAGTTATTTCAAACTTTACACCAGTTTTATTTAATGTTTGTTACAAATCTATAAAATAAATTATATGAATTTTCAAAAACTTTTATTGTGATGTTAACATTAGGTCATCTTCAACCACAAACTAAATTACAAAAAACAATTTTTACACTAAAAAAAGTTTTATTATTGTTACGATAGAAATCCCGGTCATAAAGTTTACAAATATACATTATCCTTCTAATTTAATGACGAAGAAAGTAAGTTATTGTTATCATCGTTTAGAGTGATAATTTACCTGTAGGTGTATTCCAAAGGATGGTTACAGGTATAATGGCTTAGCCAATACGTGACATCATTACGTGTCCACAGCAATATTGCGACTTGTGTCTGCCGGCCTCAATAGCTCACCGAATGTCCACTATGCAGCCAACAAATCTAATAAAGTATTATATGATGGCGTATGACATTTTTCCACACTTTTCTAACTAGGTTGTATAAAACTTTCATACTTTTAGAAAAAAAAAAGTAAGTAAAGTTTATGATGTTTTATCATTTTATTATTTTACAGTTGATGTTACGTCAGTAAAAATGCTCAGTTTATGCCACGTATTTTTTTATGTACATCTTAATTATTTTGTAATTTAAGGGCATTGGGTGTAGCACCGGTAGTTGGCAACACTAACGTATCTTCACCATGTTAATTTTTTATCCTTGCTCCTCGGAGTAATTTTTATGCTAGAGCTAAGCTGATTGCTGTAGTATCAAGATAATTAGTAGCCCAAGTGCACAATTTGGCTAAATAAAGCCTGATAAAGAAAAGTATTTTTTAGTAATTTTTTAAATTTACATGCATTTTTCTAAAATATAAAAAAATACTTTTCTTTAAATCAGGCTTTATTTAGCCAAATTGTGCACTTGGGCTACTAATTATCTTGATACTACAGCAATCAGCTTAGCTCTAGCATAAAAATTACTCCGAGGAGCAAGGATCAAAAATTAACATGGTGAAGATACGTCAGTGTTACCAACTACCGGTGCTACACCCAATGCCCAAAATTAACGAAAACATACATGGAGGTGTTTATATTCACAGTAAAAATAGTTTTTCGTTGTTTCCGCGACATTTTTCATATTTTTTTTTCTTAAGGGCATTGGGTGTAGCACCGGTAGTTGGCAACACTGACGTATCTTCACCATGTTAATTTTTGGTCATTGCTCCTCGGAGCAATTTTTATGCTAGAGCTGAGCGGATTGCTGTAGTATCAAGATAATTAGTAGCCCAAGTGCACAATTTGGCTAAATAAAGCCTGATTTAAAGAAAAGTATTTTTTAGTAATTTTTTAAATTTACATGCATTTTTCTAAAATATAAAAAAAATACTTTTCTTTAAATCAGGCTTTATTTGGTCAAATTGTGCACTTGGGCTACTAATTATCTTGATACTACAGCAATCAGCTTAGCTCTAGCATAAAAATTGCTCCGAGGAGCAATGACCAAAAATTAACATGGTGAAGATACGTCAGTGTTGCCAACTACCGGTGCTACACCCAATGCCCTTAAACAACATTAACACTGCATGTGAGAAGAATTTAGGGGAATCATTACTTTAGTAAATGTTTTTATCACAGCCTACTCTTATCATTTATCATTCTTATCTAATTATCAAGCGTTATCAGCATTCCATCATTCATCTTATGGTAATGCAGATGGTAATGAGAATTATTTTGAGATCGCTCATTGCAAGATTAAAATTTGAAATATAGAGCTTCAAAACCAGGTGCATATATTTTAAAACTTTTTTTTACTAAGAAATACAACGTTTTAATTATAAATTTATGATTTTGTATGAGATACTTACTCTCCAATCTCCATCATATAACTTGATTTACAGCTGTATAATAGGGGCAATGGGAAAGGATACTAAATAGCAGGTGTTGTATATAAACTGATTCGCATAAACTTATTTTGTAAACAGAGTATTAATATGTTTCTTCTTAACGTACTTAAAGTTAATGTTAATAAATAATGTGCGTATTGATGTAATAACATTATTACATTTGAATCATACGTGTTATAATATATTTACAAAGGTGGAAAATTTATCGTTTAGTTGACAAATTTCAGATTAATCAATCAAGTATTTCATTTTGTTCACGCGTCACTTCATACTGCTACAAAAAAGATTGATGTATTAGTAGGAAATTTAAAACTTGAAAATATTATGTACTCGTGTTTCTTTGACGTGATTTATGTATTCATATATATAACACAGCTTATCTAGCAGCTCAGGAATACTAAATGTATCCTGCTGTTGAATTACGTTGAAAAATTCACAACAAAAAACTTACATTTTTATTTTAATATTTATATATATATATATATATATATATATATATATATATATATATATATATATATATATATATATATATATATATATATATATATATATATATATATATATATATATATACTTTTGAAAATAAAAAAATACATAATATAAAATAAATATTGTAAAAAAAAATGAACTAAATAAAATACTAAATTTATACAATTTGACCAATGTAAATTAGTCCCGGAAGTAAGAAAAGAAATAAAAGGTTTCAAGATTTTCTATTTTTATTTAAATGCTAAAATTATGTTTTTTATTAATTAGGATTCTCGATCTCTTCTTTAAAGGTACAGAATTTCAATGTTCACTTAATAAATAATTATTCTATATAATAAATAATTTCCTGCTATTAAATTTCCAGGAGCATTTTTACTTTGTTATTTGTTGAAAAATTATTAATTTTTTAGTATTATTTTTAATGTGGATCTGGAGAACATCGAACCTTGTTAAATTCATAATGAAAAGTTCAGTAAATTTTGATACAAAATAAAATCATGTTGGTTTAAAATTATAAAAATATATACATCTATAAATTATCTTCTTTTTAAAAAATAACATTGCTATTTTCATAAAAGTTTTTGTTGTATCTATTCAAGCAAATATGAAATTGTTTACATTTAAAAACAAAAATACGAACTCAATCTTTTGCAATGTATATAACAGAAACTTTTTTTTATCCTATACACCAAGTTTTATTTTATGCTAATTATAAAAAATAGTAGCCATGTCACACATTTTACATTTATTCATACTGTGGTACAAAGTAAACATAACAAAAATAAATAAAAAAATAAAAATACAGAATTTTTGCTGCTCTAAAGTTTACAACATATTTACCCACTAAACGTTACATAAATCTGATGTTTAAAAAGTACCACAATTATCAATGTTTTATGTTATAGCTAATATAAATTTTATTTTTTAAATATACGATGGTATTTTCTAGGGTTTTTAAGGGTTTTTATAGTTGGTAAATAAAGCTTTCGTAATCGGTAAACAAAAAGCTGCAGCAACGTTGAGTTAAGGTTTATAGGATGAAACCTACAATTGTTGAGATATTTTAAAAAAAAAAACAACTCTGACTCAGCAAGTTTGTTCATAATTGTGATATAATGTTGCAAATGTTTCGTGAAAGAGTAATTAATTTTGAAGTTATAATAGTGACTAGGAGTTAGTCATAACATCAATCATTTAGCTTTAACAATAATTGATGTATATTTAACAAGTCAGTTTTAGGTTTGTTTGTTATTATTTAATTTGATTTAGATTTTAAATTTATGTATTTGATATCGAGAAACAACGTAATAGTAAGTTAAAAATATCCCCTAAAAATCCCCCTTGAAAAGAAAGAATTACGGGACATTTTCCAGAAAAATGAATCTTTTCACAAAAATATATAAAATCATGTCAATTAATTATTCCTATCTTAAGAATCATCCATCACTGTGTGGACTGATATTACATTACCGATGCATTTTCTTTTAATTAAAATGTCTCCTTCTGTTGAAATTAAACATATTAATTTCAAATAAATAATAAAGAAGAAAGCCTGAACTTCTATAATTTCATAAATTTATGAACTGCAAAGTTCACTAAATTAGTATAAATCATGTGAAATAAAAAAAGCTGCATAATTATAATATTAGCTTGCTTTTTTTTTTTTTTTTTTTTTACAAAAGTTACATACAATAACATGTCCAGGCAAGATTACATTGAACGGCTGGTGAATGAAATACATTGTATTTTATTAATTTCCAAGCTCAAAAATTTACATTCACAAACATCAAAAATATTGTCTGGTCAGTATATTCTCTTCAATAGCTCTATACTTTAATTTAAAAAAAGTCTAAATTTTGACCATCAAACTAGGAAAGTGCTGCTGTACAAAAAGAGTCAAATACAATTAAAAATCCTCTATCTTATAAAATATTGTGCTTCTATATTGCAATGATAAATAGGTAGGATTTTATAGAAGCTTTTAAAACAATAATGTTTGACAGATGACACTCTAAACTAAAAGTCCTCACCGAATATTTCTGTTGTAATATATAACTTTGAGAGACGTAAAAATAAAGATACATACGAGTTTTAAATAAGCTTTTTGAACATTGTAAATGACTTTATGACGGTAGGAACATGTTTGTGTCAAGCAGAGCTCACAGTTCAGTGCAGAGAGGGACGGTGGGAAAACAATCGAGAAGCAGCAAGCGAGCCGCCCACCACACACGTCAAGAGCCTGGACATGACAATTTTAATTTGACGAGCGAAGTGCGCACGGAATTGCTGGCTAGTCTGCTAGCTTTTATGTCCAGGCACATCCGTACTCATCAAAATCACAATCTACCTTTTTTTTCTTGTTTTTATTTTGGAAAAGCAGACTTTATGACAAAAGAAAAATAATAGCACCACACGTACTTTTTTTCTTAATTAAAATTATTTTCATTGGTATAAAAAGAGTGATGGTAAATATAAAGCTTTTTTTACTACATAGAATGTACTTGTTAAAAGCAATACTGTTTCTTGACAAAATATTTTTTTAACAAAAAAAAAAATGTTTACATTGATCTCTATATCAAAGGAGTTTCTTATTGCTTTTCTATCAGTCAACTGAAGATAAATAACAGTATTTGCACGCTGTAGTGTCGCAATACCAGCAGGCGCGGATCTATGTAGAAAAAAAATGGGAGGCCGAGGCCGGAACTTCAGACAACAATTTTTTACGCGCAAAAAAAATGACAAATAAAAAAATGCCCTGCGTATTTTATACAAGTGAAAGAAATACAAAAAAGGATCAAGCCTCTACTCTCTAATTGATATTTCATAAATTTTATTTATATTCAAACTTTATTTAATGTGGCATTATTTCAGGAAAATAGTATAAAAATATTTAATTTTAAATATTTAAATAGAGGTAAATAATAAATAAATCCCTTAGTTATTATTTAAAATTATTATTCTATTTACAATTGTAATTTTCATTAATTTAGTTTACTGTGGTTTTATTTGAGGTTTTTAACAATACTATGAATTTAAAAATAATTAAACAAACCATTTTTTTTATATAAATAATAAAATGTTGGTTTACTTTAGCAAGCTCACAGTCATCAGTTTGGTTGTGCAGCAGCAGCAATTAATGACAAGAGTGTATATGGCACGTATTGATTATTGGAGTGGAGCCAATGATGCATAAGCCAACCAACCGTGATCAAACATAGACCTGAAAAATTGCTCGATAGCGATCTTTTGTTTGTATTATTTTTTTTTTTTTTAAATATGTATGAAAAACAAATCTCGCCTTGTTCAATCCATACCTGCTTTTGATGAATGACCTATTTATTTATCAAACCTTTTACCTTTTTTATCAGCTTCAATCAACCTTTAATTGTTAATTGCAATTGATTGTGCTTTCAACCATTTTAATGATCTTTATTGATTTAACTACTTTTTATACGTCAACTTTAATGATATATTATTTTGCGTTTTAATTAAAATTGTTTTATGATGGTCAGATATAGTAGTTGTTTTTATGGTATATTAAAAAAATTAAAATATATTAGTTTATTACATTTTGTTGATTAAAATGGATTATAAAATATAACATAAATGAATTCTCATTAAAATGTTGATTGATAACTACAAAATACTCAAAATAAAATATGTGTGTAAGATATTAATTGATAAATGACTTTAATGGTACCTTTTACATGTTCAATATTCGATTCATTAATTAGTAGTGAACTGTACAGTAGAAATTAAAATATAAATTTATTTCAAAATTTAAACATTTATTATTTATATAATTATACAAAAAAATCGTTTTATAATTTATTAAATTTTTATGACATCGTTATTATCATTGAATTTTCAATGTCTTAATACTGTACTTATTTATGTTTAAAAAACTAAATTAACTTAATCATCGCTTTTTCTGAGTCACATCTTTGTAAATTCTTTTTCATATATATTAAATTAGGCTCACGCTGTTATAAATTGTAAGAGGACCATATTTATACTTTCGGTTAAAAAAAAAATGTATGCACTTCTTTTTATGAGCTTTATTTAAATGCTATATATTTGACTGCACATGCCTTTAACCCCACAATAATATCTTTTTATTTAGAATTATATTTATTCTAAACAGACTTCTATTAATATAACACATAGTTTATATTATATAGTTTATATTATATAAATTTAATATAGTAGACATAGATCTATATGTCTTTACTAATATATAGTAATGTTTTTATACTTTCCATCATGGACTTAGCACCTAAATAAAAATTATTATATCCTGAGTGCAATGTACTGTAATCATTTTACTGCATGCAGACAAGATGTTTATTTTATTTTTTTTTTCTTTAAACTATCGGAAAGCACGTTTTACAGCCTATGTACGTTGTATGTATTTTTTATCAATAGGGTATTATATCTGGTCATCTTGAACATGCTAGAAAATAATCAAGTTTTAAATAAAACCAATAACAATTTAATCAAATTTTATGTAGAGTAATTAATTTTATATCCATATTGAAACGATATTTATATAATATAATTTTCTTTTATATTCCTGTATCCTGTATAGATAATTAATGACTTATTTTTCTTTAGAATATGATTCAAGGTTGAAAAAAGGTCGCAGAAAAAAAATGGTAATTTAATATTTTTTTTTGTTATTAAATTAGATTCACTAATTTGATTTTTTAACTCTAGAAATGATAAAAATGAAGGCAATTTACAATTAGTTAAAAAATGTGATAATTTTGTCAGAATTTAAAGGTCTATTTCAGTAAGTATACTTATTGCAAACTCTACCTCGTCCTTCTATCATTTGTGCTCCGTACACTTCACATTACTAAAGGACCTTCACTCCACGTATATTACAAATGCAGAATACATTATACACCTTCCTTATTTCTGTGAACACAAGGTGGAATATTTATGTTATTCCCAAGTACCAGTCTAGAGCGAGCTACTATGGCAGTATTACAGCGGCATGTATGAAGATATCATGTCCATGAGAGTGTGTGTATGTAAGTCGTATCCTTGGTTACTCTTTTGTGAATAATGTAGAAGCAAAAGAAAATGGATTTTTGTGGCCAAGACGGTCTCAGAAAATATACGGCCGGAGTTTCGAGCAAGTGGGAGTGAGGCGGGCTGCATCTTGCAGGGGACGTTCGCGTTCATGCGCGCGTTGGCTGGCAAATATTTCAGTGTGCACAGCCACATAAAACGGAGGGCATCTCACCCCGTCGCCGCATTAAATTGAGCTAAAACGTATTTGCTATTGAAATATGTGTATACATAATATTATTTATGTTTTTATTTACAAAAAATACTAGTATGTATTTTATATCATAAATATTTTCTTTTATTTTTTTTCTTGGCAAAACTCTTGGATAGTAAAAATAATGTTATATTTCACATAAAATTCTATTTAGTTAAAATTAACTGTGATAAAGATTCATATTAGCCTAAAAGCTTTCTCTTATTATATAACTTTAGAGTAACTTATGCATTATTATAATTTACTTCTGAAATGTGTGTTATTAGTATACAAGACACTTAAAAGTATAAATCAGACATGCAAAAAATATTAAGTTAATGTATGTTTTATGTTCAATTTATATATGAATTAATTGGAGTTTATAGACAATTTTCTTGAAAGAAAGACCAACAAAATTATTAAATAATTTATGAAACTTTATAGAATATTACTTTCATCAACTCTATGTTTTCTATGAAAAACGTTTAAATTGTTTTATATTATAGATGGGCTTCTTTCCTAACAAACTCTATCTAATGGAAGAAAAATAAATTTTTGCAAATTTAACTATCTAGATACTATGAAAAGTTTCATTCACGAACCATTGCAACTCATAAAAAATATGACACATGATGATGTATGAATGTCGAATAAAATTTATTTACTATTTATATCAATTTTTGTGATGCTTATTTTAATAAAATAATTAAAAATTATTTAATACTATAACAATAACTTTATTGATACAGTATTAATTAACTATAATATAAATAAAACTAATCCCATTGCCAGTAACTATTAACTATTTTGTATATACCATATACGTAATAAATTGATACGATTAAGAATATTATATATATTTTTTAAAATAAAAAAATTAATCGTAAAATATAATAGTATGGCATTTGTATTGTCAATGTATTTTAAAAGTCAATACAAGATTTATTGCACATGCACTTAGAAATAACAAAAATTGAGTTGAATTAAGCTAATTCTGTAACTAACACAAACTATAAGATTAAGTCTGCATGATAAAATCTTAACACAAGATGTCTTAGTATAATAGATTGGAAGATTGGAACACACATATCCCCCTCCCCCCCTCATAAGTTTCCAAACCTCACCGTTATATTATCTCAATATTGTCATGCCTTCATCATTTTAGGGGTGTTTTACTGAAAGTCAGAAGGTCAAAGGTCATACCTCCCCAAAATTCTTAATCACACTTCTAATGCAGATAAAATAGGTGAATCCTAGAAACTTATGTAAGAGGGTGCAGTAAACCACGAACTATACCCCTGTTCTGTTTGTACGTAGTCTATAGAGGCGCGGTGAACTAAATTTTTTTTTGGGACGGCTGGACTATATATATATATATATATATATATATATATATATATATATATATATTTATTTATTTATTTATTTATTTATTTATTTATTTATTTATTTATTTATTTATTTATTTATTTATTTATTTATTAAATCTTTCATAGGCTGAAAATACAATAAAAGATAGAAACATGTGAGCCTATGGGGCAAATAGAAACGGCTGCAGAAACAACCAAATCACTATACAGTGTCTATTCACCTAATTAAACAAGAACATGGAAAAGCAGAAATATATACAAAAATAAAACCAATAAGAAGCATAAACAATTAGGCTGCCCAGTAGAATTACATAAAAATTTAGAAATTAATTACATATCAAAAGGGAGAGGCATTGAATTAAACATCTTAGCAGCTCACGGGAAATAAGAAGTAGCATATGCGACACTATTAGGCTTAGCATACACCAAGGAAAACGGGTTTCCTCTTCCGCGAGTGCGATGTTTAATTGACAATCTATCTATATATATATATATATATATATATATATATATTGTAATATATATAATTACAGTCTAAATCGTTGGGCTAGAGTGGCTAGATTGACAGTGAGTGCTCTTCTTATTAAATTTCAAAACTGCATCTCTTTGTTTCTTGGAGCTGCAATGCTAGCATGTGAAGCTGCAGAAGTAAAGTTTATGCTGTCAAGAGGTGTACATGCTTTCCCCGTCTCTCTCTACCACTATTTACGACCAAGGTGGGTATACCTTTACCCACCTTGTTTACGACAAACACTGTACAAAGCTGGTTCCGTGCCGTCCTCCCTGTTAGGGCGGATTTGCATGCGTTTGTCTCCAACTATGATAGCTGGTATTAAAGTTGGATTTAATGCAAATTTTTATTTAAATAAAAACGTATGCTACTTCACGTTTCTGTTTTTTTTTAATTAAAACCACTAACCTATTAAGTTTGTTTAAAAAAAATTGCTCGCCAAGTAACTAAATGCTAACATGTATGATATAGATTTATATATTATAATAAATAGTTTATGTTATGAATGTTAGGTAGTGTATCATGGTAAAAATTAAAAATAAATTAAATTAATTATACTAGTTATAGGTACCAGTAACATTTTAAATAGAAGATTCTAGGCCACATTACAAAGGACATTGTTTCATAATAAAATTAATGAAAGGCATTTTATATATGATTAAATTGACTATTTGTGTGGTAAAATTTTAAATGGCAATATTTGTGATATTTCTTTGTTTTATTTTACCTACATGATATACTAGAATTAAAAAGCAAAAATACAAAGAGGTATTATGTGAAGAGCATCATAAAATGATTTATGATTAAATTATTAAGGCAGATCCAAGCTTGGGTACAACCTTATAGTCGAAACTGTTCTGGCATACAGGATTATTTCACCTTTTTTAACTTATACTATATGTGGTACATCATGTAAATATACCTTTATTAGCTTTGTCAATACGTGACTCCAGTGTTCCATACTCCACACAGCTACAGGTGATTTCATGTAACTTTCTCCCCATATTTCCATATTATCAATGTTGGAAGATAGGAAAATGATCCTTTTGTTCTATAAAGCCAAATTATTGAATAAATTATAATTAGAACTTCAACCTATAATATGATAGAGGGTCAAAAGGGCATGGTGGTATACGTACAAGCGAAATTAGAAAAAGAGCAAGCCGATCTAATTGACGTTTTGTGACTCTACAGCATGAGAGAGAGGGAATATTATTTGTGTATGATGTCCTCTGCGCTAGGTAAATAATTACTCATTTATATATAGTTTATCAATACAGTCTATTTAACGAACATAAATAGAAGATGAATAACATTTCAGTCATGCTCAATCAAACACTATACACTATAGTATGATTAATTTATAAATAATGTTAGGGAGTTTTCTGTATATATAAGAAATTTAATAAATATATTCACAGGAAGCAACGAACAATTTATAATTATTATTTTTCTACTGTACTCTTATTAGCTATCGTAAGTTCTTACATTTATTGCTTAAGTCGAGTAAAGATATCAAATATAAATTTTATTATAGTTTAGAAATTTTCAGAATTTTAAATAATTGTTGTGTTTTAAATTAATTATTCATTTCATAAAAAACGTTGTTGTATTAAGATACAACAATTTATTTGGAATATAATAAACATAATATCAAATAACGAAATTAATTTTCTTAATACAAAGAAAAAGATGTTTTAGCGGTGAAACACTTCACTATTTTTTCCTGGAAGACATTTTGTCGTAAATTCCAAGGGTATTAATATCACCACCGCTCGATGAAACATTTGGTTTTATTGGAAAATATCTCATTTCTCTCCTACTATTGTCAAGAAACCATATTGACAGTAAATAATAACAAAATTGAAAACAAATAATAGCTTCATCTTACAAATTTTCCCTAGCAACAACGGTTGCCTTCTATAGCGATGGTTATTTTACAAATCAACTTGTTCATTATGGTGATAATGTAAGTTCAAGTGGCAGTCGCATTTCATTTACACCTAAATACAGTAGGAACGTTACCTGGTTTTAGCTGGGATAATATGATTGTTATTATTATTATTTTTCTTTATCTATCCTCCCATGTTACTGTATTCTCTATCAAAATAAACAATTATTATTATTATTAGCTGTAGGTAAGAGGGAACAAAAATGCGAAATAATTGGCAGAGATAATTATATTCACCACGCCTTCATAACAATGCCCAGAGTCGAAGTACTGACAGTGGTAACTAGAAATGCATCAAGATAAAATGTATTATAGTTATAACGGCCGATTTTCTAGCGTTGCAGCTAAACAAGATCTATTTTTGCATTGTGATTTAATCACTGTATACTGCCTATTTCTAATTTCTAAAAAAAGTAGAATTTGCAGATTTTGGAAGATAAGCAGTCTCATAAAAAAATTATTGGCTGAGCTACAATGGGCATAGACAGTCTTTAGTGATGTACAGAGCAATGTAATCCTTCAAATTACCGCAGAAATGATTTTACCTTGAAAATTATAAAATAAAAAAACACGTCAGTGGTATTATACTTAACAAATTTTTATAGTTTAAAATTATCTAAACAAAATTGACGACTGAAAATTTTGAGAAAAAAATGTAAAATTGTATATGTATATTAATATATATTGCAAACAATAAGTTTTTTATTATTATTATAAAACCTCAGTGTTACTTTTCTTTTTTTTTTTTTGTATTATAACAATAAAAACTGAATACTATTTAACGGTTGGATGAAGTGGGACATTTTAATTATACATATGATATAAAATGTTTGGTTCATTTCATTGCTCCATTGCTGTAGCTACGTACAATCGGAATGTGGAATGGCACTGTAGAACATGTTTAGACCATTTGCAACTGAGATAAACAATGCTTTGAACACAGAAGCAGCAATATAGCAGCAGTTAGTGTATAAATGCTATCGAGTTTGTATGCATGTGGACAATATGTGAAGTAGTATTATTCCACATTTCACACGTTCAAAACTTCTATGTATAATATTGTATCTCAGTGGCATTGTGAACTAAAAACATTAACTTTATACTAATATATATATTATGAGAACGTAGTATGCACATTATAAGGTAATACAAATTATTTGAATTTTTAATAGAAAATATAATTAATAATGTATGATAAAAATGTTGATGTATAATTTAAATATAATTTTACTGCATAATAAATTTATTTGTAAATTAATATAATATTTATCAAGTTATCAGAACAGTTTGGCATATAAGTAATGCTATTTTAAAGTTTTGCCAAATTTGTAAAGTAATATCACACCTAAATTGCTGTAAATTGCTACATAGAGGCATACATGGACGTGCTGCAGAATTTAACGTTGGAGGAAGGGGGGGGGGGGGGGCAAGGAAATTTTACTTTTTTTACAATTGTTAGAATAAACTAGAATGGTTATTTAATATTTCTCCCCGTTGACTATCATTACCTACATAAAAAGATGTGGCAATACCGGAAAATTGAGGTGAGGTCCATATGCTTGTTCACTTGTGAAATACCAACTTCAAAATTAAGTAACAAGAATTATAGTATTTTGTCGGACTTGAGATGAAATTTTAAAACTTTATTGTCGATGCAGTCATTCCTTCTCTACTGGCACAAAAATAAATAAGGATTTAAAACTGCAACCAATAAAATTAGAAAGTTGGCACTAGTAACCACGTTTACTAGAAATTGTGTAACCGTTATATTTTTGGAAGTCAAAGTTTACAAGTTTTTCGATAAAGAGGTAAAATGAATAGCTTTAAATATTGATTTTAAATATGAGCTTTCATACTTTATATAAAATGTTCAGAACTAATAACAAAGAAAAATGTTATGTAAATTTTATTCGTATTTTGAAATATGCACACAAACAAAGCAATAAAAAAATGCACCCTCTTTTGTTTGTGCGCCTGCATTTATTGGCAGCAGTAGCATGCAGAGCTCTGGCTGTTTCTTTCACGTTGATATACTGACTTGAAGTATTTTCTAAATGGCTACATGGTGCGGAGAATTTTAGTCTCCACAAATCTCCTTGATAATTGTCTCTCTTTAAGTCGTTCTGTTAGTACTGTTAAGAACAACGAATTCAGACTGTAATGTATATTAAAGTCCTATTACACACTCTATTTCTAGAAATGAATCGGTTTGAATATAAAGTGAATGAAACGTTAAGAGAAAATGTTTATTGTTCTGATCTGAAAAACGTTCATGCAAATTAAAACCAACTAAAATCTGAAAAAAAGATCGCCCGGATTGCCAAAGATCCCAAACAAATTGGGCGCGATTTACGAAGATAACCAGCTTTTTTACCATATAACCACGGTTAGCATCATTTTAACGGTTAGAATGATGCTAACCGTGGATTCTAACTTAATGGTACGCACAAAACGTTGCTAGAAACATGGTTATATATCTGGATAACTTTGTCGTAAATCTAGCCCATCAGTTAGACTTCTCCTATAGTTATATATTATAACACTGCATGATCACCGAAATGTTAAAGTGATACTCCAGTTTTTCATCTTATTTCAAATTTTCTAACAGCACATAATTATATATTGATTTAAATTTTATAAAATATAATTTTCCTTAGGTTAGTACCAATATCATCTTTAAAGAGATTACACGGTATACATAAAGCTATTCATAAAGATGAAAAAGGGATTCTTTTTCGTCCATTTAAGGAATAAAATCCGTGAAAATCTGAGTTAATATCACGATCTCAATTCAATCTAAAATCAATTTTGTAAGTAAATAGCTTTATTATGTAGACCTCCCGTTGTCGGGAGCTTGGTGTGGTGCTCGGTCGGTACCACAAACCTCCGTCGTCCAGCCGAGGAACTTTCCTCCTCACACGGAACATTAAATCTCAAATATACACGACAACCACGCCCCCTTTGCTGTAAAATTGCAACCGATTGTTATCCGTGAACTGAACGTGATTATTGGAGAACTCGATATTGATTACATTTTTTTTCTGTACCAATACTTTTTTATGACATACATGGAGAATATATTACATATCTCCGATATAGTAAAAAATTGCTCCTTTGCACTTTATACATTAAAATAATGAGATTCGTTATTTAAAATTTTGTTATATATTTTTTTCTGGTTAGAATTTTATGAATAACAATTTTGCCAACAATTTTGTCTCGTTCACTTATTTTTTAAATATAAATTTACGATTGATTGCATATTATTTTTTTGTTACTCTGTAAATGTCATACGTGTATATGGCTTTTCTCTGTTCATATGTATGTAAATATAATCCCTGAATAGATCTCGTTAAATTTATTATTTGAAATATTTATATTATATCCATTATGTCATAGAACAGGCTTTCATCAACTGCACGTACTGATGATCATATTGTTGTTCAAGTAACGATTTAGTTTAACAATACTCTTTATGACCACATAAGCTTAATCCTTTCATTGTATATTTTGATGAATAACGGAATAATTAATTATTTATTTTAATATATGATTGTGAATAACGAGAGAAATATGAATAATTATAATACGCAATGTATCAAACAAAACGTGACACATGTAAAATATTTAGTTAAAAAATATTTGATGACCAACATTTCCATCATATTTTTTTATCATTTCTTCGTTTAAAAAATTTTGTTTGATTTTTTCTCTGCTTTTTTTCTTTTCTATTACTTTGAAGTGGAAACAAGAATCTATAATATATAGTGACATGTTCACCTAAAAGACAGGAGAATTGTAACAACCAATATTTTTTACGTACCTTTTATTCGATTTGTTTTCGTATCTACAATGTATATTGAGTTTTTTTCACTATATCATGATACACATCAATATTGGGTTACATATGCGTCAATAAGGTTCAGCTTTGACTGTAAACCCGACAACAATCAATAAACACTTTCAACTCAGATTGTAATTTTTCTATAAAAGAGTTAAATTAAGATGAGAAAAATTACTGTATGAAATTTCAATTTACTACAATTAATTTTGCAATTCCAAATTTTGAGTTACATTTATTTGAGATATGAATTTTGTGGATCATTCTTTATATTATTATATAGCTAATAAAAAAAAGCTACAATCAATTTATGAAATAAATTTAATTAGCTACAACATCTTGAACTTTTCTTTAACTTTAATATTGTAAAGTTACGAATCAAGTCAGCTAAAAAATAATAATAAAGAAAAATTCTTATTGAATTGATTTTATTTGACCCATGATCTATAGGAGTAGATTTATGTTAGCGCATTGTCCAAATCTCCCTTTTATATATAAAAAAATATAGGTTTCCATGTAATCGTATCTAGAGAGCTTCAGGAGAGAGTGAAAAATCGAGAAATTGAGGATTTAAGGTTAGGCCAGTTTTGGTTGACATGGCGCATAAATTTGAGTCTCCCCATAGCAGATGATACCATCCACGTCAAATGTAGACAAAGCTGCATGGTGGAGAGGCGAACCGTGAGGGCCAGCAGCAGCAAATTGTTCTTGCTATGGCTTTACGCGCCATTTAAGCAGCCAGCTGTGAATAGTACATACATACTGATGATGCAGCTTCCACAAAATTGTGTATATATGTTTTTCATATCACAGTCATACGAGAGAGAGAGAGGATGGTGGCGGCTCACAGGAACATAACGCTGGCAATCTGTCTAAATGTCAACCCAGCAATCCTCTCTGTACACTGCTGGGTATGTAGAGCGAGATGGCACTAATATGTCACATACAGCACACTAGTGATATCGTAAACTATAATTATAAAAAACAAACAAAAAGTATAAATTTACATCATTATACTGCGTACATTTATAAAAATCATGATATTTTTATGTAAAATAATAAAATAAAGATATAGTTTGTAAAATTAATGAGACATATTATAGATATAAAACTTCCATATTAATATATTTTTTGTTCTTTATGAAAAATGAATGTCATGAATATTATAAGCTACATTTTATGATACAAAGTTCATATAAAAAACTTGAACGCTCCTTTTTTTTTAAACTTAAATATAAAATATTGTAAATTTATTTTAAAAAATGTATGAACTATTATAAAACAGTACCCAGCAACTTCATGATGTTAAAAGTTATATACAAAAAAAAATCTTCACTTTCTTTATCTTAAATTATAAACTATATACTTGCATTTTCTTTCACGATGGAATGAATTATAAATTGAATTCATAATATGGTTAAAAAATATATATAATGTTACAGCTTTTACCTTATCTTTATGAACAATTTAAATATAAAGCAAGTGAATATTTAATACTACCCCGATCCTTGAGTTGTTTTTTTCTTTCCTTCTGTGTTTTAGAACTATGGGAGTTTTAGTTTGTGGTATAAATATTATGTCATTGTCTTATATAACTTGAAAACAAATTAATTTCAAATAAAATCCTATCTAAAAATAAAAAGACTTCCTTTATTAGAAGGATATTACTTTTAGCAACAGGTTCATATTCTGTTCTATGACACAACATTACGGTTAACAATAAAAACTTTTATTTTTCTCATAGTGCACTTCTATGAAACTTATCTCAATATCTAACAGCTGTGACTTGCGTCGTCAGATTGTTATTTGGCATCTTACTGAAAATTCACCCCAAGGCAAGGACATTTGCATTAACATGACAGCCCTCTTCAGATCGTTTATACAGAAAAAAAAAACACATCAGTGATTCTTATATTTATTGATTCATTGTACTTTTTTTTTCAGTTGGAAATTTAATATTGAATAAAAAATAACTTTAGTTTTTTGTTATATATTTTTCAACTGTAGTTAAGTCTCATTATTGACATGTGGACAAGAAAATTGCTCTAATGTAACAGCTGACAATGAGTCAGTTGACGTGTTATATATTTTTTATATTATTATATTTTTATAACAATAAAATAAAGTGAAAATTTAATGATGATATTTTCTCAACATTATTACGCTTGAAAAGTTTTTTTTTTTTTTTTTTTTATTAACATTTTTGGTTTCAATATGAGATAGAAAAAAAATATAATAATATAATGGTTAGTTTTCACTTTTCTTTAAAAGAAATTGTTGCTGAAAATAATAACAGAATGTAAAAAATATATATTTTGTACAGACACAATCATATAAAATTGAATTATGTTTAAATGAAATTTTATAAAAAAATAAATATATCACGGTATTAAACTCTTCTGTATCTGTATAATTTAAAAGTTCTGTGTATTTTTATTTTAGGTTTTATTAAAATTTAAAATACTTTTTTAAAGTATACTTAAGCTAATATAAAGTGTTTACTAGATAATAATTTTAGCATGAGCTTAGGCAGCTCGTGGCACCAAAAAAAAAGGGTTAAATCACCATCTGGAAACTCTGTTTTGATGCGGAGCAAATTGCCTAACCTCAGGGTGAAATGATGGCAAGGCGGACAATTTATCTCGACTTAACTGTACCTCGATCGTAACTTTACAAAAATTATTTCAATCTAGATCACAGAAATACATGAATATAGAATAAAATTATTGACAAGAGGAGCAATTAATACCTTGTATTAAAGCGTGAAAAAGGCGCCTGTCAATGAAATTGGTGAACTCGTATCGTTTATTAGGGCACATGTAGCAGGAATAAACTTTCTTATAATACAGTTTGAAAATTTTTCTGCAATTATTATGCATCGAAACCTACTTTTTAATTTTAAAACTCTCTGTTTTGAATATATATATATATATATATAATATAGAAATCTCAATTCTCTTGCCTATGTATGTACATTCAGTATAACAATAATTATAGGAAAAAAAAGCTAAGAAAACTATTTTTATTTCACACTTTAAGAGATAATAAAAAAAGGGAAGGATGAAAGACTATAAAAAACATAATATATTATATTCTCTATTCACCGCCAGCTATACTATAGCAGCATAAGAGTTGTTATTTATTTGATCTTTAGCCAGAGATTGTAGTAACGATATTTCAGACATGAAAAACTTTTTGTTCCGCTCTGCTTGAACATCACAAGTTTGCTTTAGAATGCACCACCTCACCTATGTTTAATGCGGTTTTGCATTCTAACAGTAGTCTAACTTGTGATTGAGGAAGACAGGGAGGGTGAGAGTTACACGGAAGAGGTGGAGATATACTATCAACTCTATAGGGGGAATATTCAACCCCTAAAGTCAGATTTGCAAGAGGGAGAGAAAGAGACATGATTTTAACTCACAAGTATATATAAAAACTATGATGACTTGTATGTAAATTAGTTAACAATGTTTTACCTGAGAACGTCCGATGAAGAATCGCCTGCAGGGAGGATTGTCACCTTGCGTGGCTCACAAATCATGCGGGATGGTGCTCAACAACAATCGCTACAAACGAGCGTTCTGACAATGCAATGATCACGCCCAGGGAGGTGCAGCCATTGTTGTGTACATCGTAAACATCATCCAGCTGCAGCCACTGTTATAGTGCAAGGGGTTGGTATATATAGTATCGTTTAATATCTCATGTACCAATCCGCAACTTGTCTAAAGCTTAAATTACAAACCCATGTATTTGTATCTATCACTTTATGTAGTAATATATGGATTTTACATGTCATATAGTACACTAGACATTAACAAATTACATTGCATACTTCAACAAGACATATATAGGATATATTATATGATTTTGATTGTGTTCAATATATATGTAAATGTCATGTTATATTACTCACTTAAATTGTACTTAAATATTCTACATTTTAATAGTATTATGCTCTAGTATATCTCTCTGATTAGTTATTCATTAAAAATTTTAGTACATTATTTTTATGGTATATAAAAATAAAAATGTATTATTATCAAATGTTGTTTAAATTTTTAAATACAGATAAAATGAACATTGTAAATTTTAATTAAATTGTATACAATATAGAGACATAAAATTTTGTAATTTATATTTTTAATTATTGATAGTACTGCAGTGCTTTGATGCAAATGAACTTTAGGGTAGTTAATATTACATGAGGACAGATGTACTGGCTCCGGTACAAATTTAGTGTGCGATACACGCGTTGTCAGTGTCAGAGTTATTGATCAAAGGTGGAGAGGAAACATTACAGCTTAGCGAGCACTTAGCGACGTGAGCTGCCCCCGTGTCACCGCGAGCACGCAACCCCCCCAGCGTCTTTATTCACAAGGGACTATTTTACTGAAATAACACCTTGGTAGGTGTCTTTACTGAAGATGAAGTATACAGCCCCGTGCTTGCCATGGGGCACGGAGATGTTACGCACCTCAAACATAATTCTCTTTCTTTCCCTCCACCCTTCATTCTCTTAACAGCTCTACTCTTAATTAACAACATTTAAAACTATATATTATACACATACATTTTTGCTTATATAAAATACACAATGAAAATGAGAATAATAAAGCCAATTTAGTTTTATAATTTTAATTATAAGATCAATTTTAATCAAGTAAAAAGTATACAATAAAGTTTTAACATTTAATTTATTCTTTGTCTTTTCGCTTTTAGTTTCTTTCTTATCTCAGTATTTTATTTTCTTTCTTTCTTACTTCTCTAAAGCTTTTCTCTTTTTTGTGTTAATATTTTAAAACATTTTACTTTGTTTTGCATATTTGATGATGATGAATTTTAGCTTAATAATTATTTTAAAGCATTATAAAAATTAAAGTTGAGCTAATGAAACCATAAAGTTTAAAGCAGTAACTTTTTAGATAAACATTATACTTTATTTTTTAGGTATATATATATATATATATATAAAATAAATTAATGATTACCATATAACAAAATTGGAAATTAAAATTTATGTGCATGAATTAAGATTTTTATGAAAAGAGAAATTGAGATATTCATCACGTTAAATTAGCAATGTTAACGCTTGGTTATTTTAATGAAAATGGTTTTGAATTATTTCTATTATATTATCTTATATTCAGACTTTTGCTTGTAGTTGAAAGTGGATTTATATTTCTTTATTTCACACTTTGAGGACTCAATATGGACACATAAGTATTCCAATTGTTGATGCAGAAAAGATGCAAGTATTCTTACAAAAGTCTGTTACCAATGTTATTGTCTTGTGCTTGTGTAAACTGCTGGGATCATGGACATGCATACAAACTGCATTGATTTTCAATGCAGTTTTTTGCATTCTAGAGACACGGTTACAAATTACAAACTGCATAAGGTGAGAGTTTGCCAACGAGTATATACTGGCCCAGTATATAATTCTTGAGAGTTTGCTAGCTATTTATGTATCGATGAAAACATCAAACGAAAAATGAAATATTACACGTAATAAATAGCACATGGCAGGATTCAATGCTTAACCCAACTTTCCTTAGAAACTAAATTATATAAGTGAGAAGGATTGGTGGTTATGGTCTGATTGTTACACTATTGTAACTGAGGAAACTGTAGTAAGGATGACCATGCAAATGCAAACTCGTGTTAAAATAATGAATCGAATAAAAGGTCAGGGCAATGCGCTCACGACATTCTTTCTGGCCAACAATCCACTTATCTAAGACAACATTACACAAAAAAGGAGACCATTCCGTGATGGAAATCAAATCAATATTACTGACTAAATTTATTTCTAAATATTGCATTTTAAAATTCTGAAATGGCCAATTCAAATGGTTCACAGAAAAAAATTTAGTCATTTTTTATAGATATTTCTAACTATATACGGATGATGTGATGTTTAAAATAACCAAGCTTTTCTTATTTTGGTGTTTACATTGTAAATTGTCTTCAAATTTGTGCTCATATTGCGTTCTGATACAGTTTTAGTCTAAAAGCTGGATTATTTTTATCACAGCAAGTGTGTTTTTAATGTTTTTAATATATATATATATATAATATATATGGTTAAAACTCGTTGAAACACTTCATTTAAAATTATAACATTTTAATTGCATGCTGAATGGCTTGCATAATAACACAGTTTCTGCAGGCACAGAATGTTATTTGTAATAAAATGTTACATTAAGAATGTGTTAAATATCACACTCTCAATGTAGCTTACAGTATTGTATTATTTTTTTTTTAAATAAATACGTCATAAAACATATACCTCATAATTATTTCTTACTTTCTTGTAAGCTAAATAATTTTATACCATATAAAACCACATATTAAATTAAATAAGAAGTTGACATAATTTCTACAGTAGTTTAAATATATTTTCTTAATAATATGCAGTAAAAGAGATGCTACTTGAAAGTACATTTACTATTATATTACTTGAAATATAATATAAAATGTAAAACCCTTAAGACTAAAAAACAAAGCAGTTTGTTATACACGTATAAGAAAGCTGTATTCAGTATATAGTGGAAATAAGAAGAAAAAAAAAAAAGAAAAATTTCTCCTTGAACATTCTAATATGCACACCTTTAAGCAACAAATCAAAACAGTTGGGTGAGTGTTGCATACTTTAACCTACCCCTAAGTCTCCCCCGTATGCATGCTGTTTGAAACTCACGTATAATATTATGTAGAAAATTTCCTCCTTCCCTTTCTCCCAGACTGCCTTTGTTTCTTCCTTACTAAAGCCACAGTAGCAAAAGAGGAACGTTGAATGTATATAATGATTCAATTATGCATGTTAAGGGAGAAGAAGTAGGAAGGGAGAACATGCATATACACATAGAACAAGTACAGTTGAAACGTATTAAATAATCCACCACAGAGAAGTGCTTTATACAGTAAAACCTTGCTATACTAATATATACACAAGTTCAATTGTAATGTAAAATTTCATATACAATATTATATATTATTTTATATAATAATATAAATTTATAATAAATGCTAATAGTAAATGAATACACCACGAATATATTGTGATTTTTATACAATTTTAGATTCAAAAGAAATTGACTTCCCTGATAATTATTACATGATAATAAAACTTAACAATACTTCGATCGTGATTATAAATTAAGTTAATTTTAAAAATTCTCTGAAGCTTTAATTTTATTTTGTCTTTACTTAAAATTTGTGAAATTTAAATAACTATATATCAGTACAACAATATTAAAACAACAAATTTTACAGTATATAATTGACATAGATATGATTCAATGACATATTTTTCCATAGATGTAAAATTAAATGAGATTTTATTTTCTGCAATTCTTGATATTCTCGGTGACGTTTAATCATTATTGCATAACATAGTATGACGTCAATGCAACAAATAAAAATATATAAAATGCTATTTTTTTAATATGAAATATAGATTGAAAAAATTGCATCATTGAATGCCTTTGATACGTTCTTGTTATCATAATACGATATTATAAAATCTTATAATTGAAATTTGATACGATTTCTATAATAGATTTTCAGTTGCTACTTCCTATGTTTTATTATTATTATTATTATTTCCATCGTGAATATAGGTCAATAATGTTATCTGTTATGAATTATTTATCTATAAATATTTTTTAAAAAAATAATAATTGTAGCTATCTCGATCTATCCTCTTCAAAAACTTAATATTTTAAACTTAATTAATTCATTACAGTTATCAAAATTGTCATGTTATAGGCTATAGCTGATAAACCTTTTTCCAGTTAAAAATTTTGTAAATTGCACAGAGCAATAAATATGCGTCTTATATTACATTAAATTACATCATATGTATTGACTTGATAAAAGCACCAACAGATGGCATTGAAAATCTTCTCGTTGGAGTCAGTATGAATCACCACACATGCACTTTAGCCAGCTATTAAAGGTTCAATTTTTATGTGTATTAAATACCCTTTACTGTTACAAATTAAAACCTCTTTGTACTGCAAGTATAATCCCCTTTGTGACGTCATAATTTTGTCTTATTCTTCGGGATTCCCCTCGAAGTATTTGATCCTTTAAGCTCGTCTGATCATCAGTAGATGACATCGTATTATCTGGGATTTAGAGTTGAGAAAGCGAGGGGATGAAAATACAATAACTCCAGCAGTAGACTTGCAGTGACCAAAAACATCAGTAGAAATGCAGTAAGCGAAGAGAAAATTTAATTTTTAGTGAAGAGATTTTTAAAAAATATTATTTAAGATATGAATTTGATAAACTGAATTATACTTCTTTGTAAGATATACATTAATTTTATTTTCATCGTAAAAGAAAGCCGAATAATTTATTTTTACATAGATAAGAAGATTGACATATGAGGGTGTTGTCATCAAGCCATACTCAAAAGTTCATTCACCTCGATATTGTGTACTTGAAGCAGAATGAAGGATAATAATAATCCCATCAAATGACACAACATCATGTACATTTTTTTTTCCTTTTATTATTATTATTATTTTTTTTTTTTTACAATATTGTTGTTAAAATTCTTGGCACGTTATATTATATAGAGAACATATGAGATCTGCAAAATATCTGTGGTAAGACGAAAGAGGCTTATAAATAATTCATATGTATAAAAAAATATAACCATCACTCTTTTTATAAAGTTTTTTTGTTTTTGTTTTTATTCTAAAAAGTAAAGCTAGCGTGTTGAAGTGAGTGACTTGTGAAGTAAAGGAGCTCTTCTCATCAAATATCGTTAGATATCATGCACGAGAGGGAAACTGTCTGAAGGTTGATGAAGCTAGCTCGGTGGTGGTGGTCCATCTGAGATGTAGCCTATAGTCGGAGGATGCTGTGAGGGAAAAAGACACGCTCACATCATTTGTCATCGCAGCCTCCCGGGATGAGCAGCATCTGACATGGACCGCTTTTGTCTCCAACTCGCGTGTTTTACATCACGACACGTCATCTCAGTTAACTCTTTCTAAACCACGACTGTACAATTTTACAACCGCAATATTAGGCAATAAAATTTTTTTCATTTGATAAATAATTAATGTTTTATATATCTAATTATTTATAATTTATAGTGAGTAAATAAAAACTTTTCTGTTAATTTGTTAAATGAAGAGGGTGATATTTTTTGTGTACTAGAATTGTTTTCTGTCAAAGCTTGAGTTACTGTAAAGCATTAAATTGTTAATCATTTTATATAATCACATTTAAGAGAAACTTGTTTCTAGCTCTATACTTATATAGAAAGGCAGATGCTACTTTATTACTTATACTTTATGTAACAAAAAATATATATTGTTTAATTGCTTCTCAACTACATTGTTTTATACAAACAAAGCATTTTTTTTATATAAAAAATGAAATTATTTTTCTTCATACTTTTTGTATTCACTGCCTTATTACTTTTCTTTGAAACAAAATAACATCGCATTTTTTTTAATCATATTTTGAAATGACGCAATTTTTTCTTTTATGCTGCATTGCCTGATTTAAAATTTAATAAAGGTAATGAATTTCAAAACTAATCATGGCGTACAAAATTACTAAAAATTAAAGTTAATCCTTATAAAATTTGATCCTTATAATATAAAAAAAAAGTTCTTTCAAGTCGTATTTTATTACTTGACCGTGATGAAGCAAGAAGCCATATTGGTGGAAGTTTGAAGGCTCTCGGCCATAATTATTGAAGCCCCACCGGCCTGATGCATATTGGGTTTCCATTGAGCGAACATCATCACGACTCTGAACCGTTATCCGATTATTAACCTCATCCTCCACCTTTAATTACGTCTCTTGACTGGTGTAAGGTGGGAGGGAAGGGGAGGGCTCCTATAACGTTATAGAGGGTGAGCATCCCTCTGCGGTCTCAACCATACCCCTGCAATCCCAACATAGCCATGCTTCTGATCGCAATGAATAATTTACTTATTTGTTGTTTGGATATATATAGCCCGTGCTAAAAGTTTTTATTTCTATATTTACACTATACAAAATAGTTTGTTAAATATCCATTCTTACAATATTGTAAAAACCATATTTTTGGAAATATAAAAATTATATAAATTCGTGTTATGTAATATCGATTTAATTATACTGTGGAAATTTATTAAAATATTTGTATTTTAATTATTTCGTAATGTGATGACTGAAAATATCATCTATATAACACAAGTATTATACATGCCTATACATAGTGTTTTAATTAAACTTAATACCCGATGATTTGGTGTAGATTGCATGTGAAATTAGCTAAGAGTAATTTTCAAAACAATCCTAATTTATTTTTTATTAAAACTTTGTAATTCTATAGTTTTTTACCAGCATGTTAAAATATGCCATAAAAATACATATTTACATTGTATTCACTATAAAATTTAATATAGGTTATATTATTTAATTATTTGTGTCAGAATATAACATTTTAATTGCTACATTACTTGTCTTTCAGTATAAGTTTTGAAATAAAAACAAGCGCACCGAGAGATCCGCGAACTGTAGTACAAATAATTTTATTTATAAAACACAACAAAAGAATAAAAGAAATAGAGTATACCCTCATACCTCGAGACACGTGCACTTAGAATGTACCAACACACTTTTTAATTAACGTTGAATATTCATGGTAAAAGCACCCTTTAAACATATACATAAAATTACTTGAAATGAGGGTAGACAAAATGTAAATATTTTTTTAATTTTATTTTTACATTCATTTTTATTATTTTGTTACTCTAGGGTCTTGCTCGTGTATATATATATAGGTTGCAAGTACCTCTTGTCATCACCAGAGCAGTGTTATCATGATGAATACAACCAGCTATATACAATTCATGTAAAGTACATACTTTTTTTTTCTATTTTTCACCCTCATAAAATAATATGTAGTGTGAACTACTATTATGGCTATATATATATATAGCCATAATATATAATATATATATATATATATATATATATGTATATATATATATATATATATATATATATATATATATATATATATATATATATATATATATATATATATATATATATATCATAGTTTTAAATAAAACTCAAAGAACGCATTCAAGCATAATACGGTTTTAAAAACTTTTCAACAATTCTTTTTTTCTCAAAAGAAATTAAAGAATATTTTACTTTCAAATTTAAATTATATTATTTAAATATAAATTAAATCAAAATTTAAATTTCATTTAAATTATAATAGGGAAGTTTAATTTCATTGAATTTTTATAAAAATACAACGTACCAAATTATATTTAATTAAACTTTAATTTATTATCAAATGTTACTATAATATAAAGTGGAACTAATTTATCAGTAAATTTTATAATACAATTTTATTTATATGCTATATATTTAACAACGAATACAATTTTGAATTTTATAACTAGGATTTGGAGAAAAAAGCAAAATGGTTTCTAGGTTTTGAAATAGATACAAATTGGAAGAATATCATGGAGACTACGGTAAATTCAAAATGTAATCCACTCCATAATATCTATATAAAAAAAAAGAAAAAACACTAAAAATAATAAATAAAAAACTAGATTCTATTTATTTCTAATTATTCATTCAGGTTCATAGTCAATTTGTTCTTTATTTATAGGAGTAAAAATATTTTAGGTTAAACATTAGAAAATAATTAGCTATGTCCGTCAAGGGTAATGTTAATCGTTAAGGACTGTCGCTACGTAGCCGGCCACCAGAGGCGCAACGTTTGCGTTTCGAAAAATACTGATTGGAGGAATTTTGTTCCAACATTTTTACAAAACTTTAAAGGATATTTAATTTTTAATTCTATAATATTAATTATATATATATTCTCTGATGAACAAGTTAATATGGATACTGTACAGCAATGTTTTAAGGACTTTACAAGTAAGAAAATTACACACTGTATTTCCCCACTTTGTCACAAGCCCTCTTGCTGAATTTTTTTCTCCTCGGATGTACTGTGCATTGTCCCATTGTTCGGGACTGCACCTAGCTTGCTCGCCAGCAAGCAGCGAGGCAAGTGAGGATGGTCAGCTTGAGCTTTACCAGCAGCAGGAAGGGCGCCGAGACGGCTTAGGTTCTGCGGGCCCGCGCACGGATCTGCACGGGCGGGCCCGTGGGCCGTGCAGACCTATGGGCCGTGCAGACATGGGCCGTGCTCATGCAGCTCAGCATTGGTAGTCTGCACACGGAAATTGATGGCTCCTACAAGGCCTAGCTCTAGCTATTAAATTCCTCCAATAAAAAAAAAAAAAATACATAATATATATATATATATATATATATATATATATATATATATATATATATATATATATATATATATATTTATATGTATCGATTTTTTTATTGAGAGAAAAATTAATTAATTATTATAATTATTATTATTATTATTAATTATTGGACCGTAATTATATAAAATTATAATATTTATTATAACATTTATAATATAGTTATAATATTATATAACTATATATATATATATATAGTATTATATGTATAGTTATATGTATTTATATAATACATATCTATACAAAAATATAAAATATATATAAATATAAATAAATATAAATAAATAAATATTTATTTATTATTATTATTATTATTAATAATAATATTATTATTATTATTAATTATTATTTTTTTTAATAATAATATTATTGGCGCAGTGCATTGACCGGTTCTCGTTAGATCACCGAAGTCAAGCTACATCGAGCGTGGTTAGTACTTGGATGGGTGACCGTTTCAAGTAAAAAATACGCTGCTCCCTCCCTGGGGTAAATTCGTCTCGCTTTCCACCCAGTGCAGTGATGCACTTGTGTGTGGTTCCCCAGGCTTTGGAAATCGCTTTGGTCCATTGAGAAAAAGTAAAGGTGTCCGTCCTGACTGAGGTTTTCCACGTTTCCCTCAATCGCACCTCAGCGAATGCTGGGACGCGTAAGCATGCAGGCCGTGGCCACTATCCGTTCCCTACCTTATATCCCTACCCAGTACCTCGCCGCGAGCTATAAGCTCTAAGGGGTGTATCCTTGTAAAAAAAAAATTATTAATATATATATATATATATATATATATATATATATATATATATATATATATATATATATATATATATATATATATATATATATATATATATATATATATATATTATATATATAATCAGGCGCGGATCCAGAAACAAATTATTATCAAATTATTTTTATTTCAAGCATATGATTAGATATGATGAGCCACATAAAGCGAAACAGCATTATGAAGGATAGTAAATTTTAATATATAAAATTACGTAATTATTAGGATTATTACTTACAGGTTAGATTCGAGTTAGATTCATTATATATAACAAAAGGAATTAAAAAATACAATAATATATTTTATTTTTTTATCGAAAAAAAAAAAGTTTCAATGCTTACTATCCTAAAAATCATAATATTAATTCTTTCAAAATAATACATATTTGTTTATTTACCGTTACTCTCCCTTCTATTCAATTTAAAATACAATGGAATGTTGAGGCGCACTCGCAACGGTAGAGAAGGAGCATTCATCACGGCACGGCTGCCCTTCATATTTCTTTCTTTGCCTTGAGCTTTTGCTCTCTGAGTTATAGGGGCATTTTTTTAACTGCAATAACTTAACATATAATTATTGTATTCACAAATTCATCAGACTAGGAAATAGATAAACATAATTATAATGACTGTTGCTCATTTAAAAACGGTTAATCTTATTATTTCCTTTGAAATGTTGGAATTAAAATCACCCAATCTCGGACATCATTTACTAAAGACTGGTAGTGACATCTCTTTTCATTCCACTTGCATATTTTCATAGCGACAGACCTTAATGATTGAAAAATAAATATAATTTATATATATAAATAAATTATGATGAATGTATACATAATATATTATTATATATTGTAATAATTGTTTTAAAATCTAAATATATGAATTGAAATATTTGAAATGTTTACTGAACGCCTACAATGCCTGAATGGAAAAAAAAACACAAAAACATTTTAAAATGTATGTATAGTACACTATAATATATTAATTACACATCGCAACTAATTGGTTATTATTTGGTGTTCCTATGTATAAAAAAATCAACGTTACGATCAAAATTGTTAGCAAATATCGATTGTTGAGATTCATTGCAACAATCCCAATTGGCATTCACTGGATTACATCAACTTTATATAACAAATAAACTTAAAGGTATACAGGCCTCAAATTACAAATTAGACAGACATTAAGTGTTGCTCAAGTTTATAATCAACATACGTATTATTTTTACCTGCGCGCGGTGCGTCTGTGCGAAGTCGCGCTGTAAAGAAAGTCCTTGCTGACGTCACAACTCACAGCTAGCACCGATTAGCATTGAGTTGTGACGTCATCAAGGACTTCGTGACGTCATCAAGGACTAAATTTCTTACTTTTAACTACGACTTCGCACGGATGCATCACGCGTGGAAAAAAATGATGCGAATGTTGATTATATACTCTAAACCCACTTGGTGACTGTCTAATTTGTATTTTGAGGCCTGTATGCCTTTAACAATTGTAGTTAATAATGAGCTACATTGAACACCATAAAAAAATGATTTTGTTTTCTTCAAATTTAAATTTTCATTGACTTTGTATATTATTGTATCTGAACTTACAATGAATTTAAATAACAAAGCATTGATCAACAATGAACTTTGGTTGGTTGCTTGCTTACTTTATACTATATTATAATCACTTTGTAGTGCACAGAGTTGATTATCCCATAATAAAGTATTGAATAAACAACCATAAAGTTACGTTGAGTTATAGTTTAGCTTATGTCTCTTTTTTAAGCCATCAAATAATAAAACATGCTGTGTAATAAACAATCTCATTACAAACTATGGACTCTCGATTATCGGATATTTTAATTGTGATTAAGGCTCTATATTTTGTAAAATGAATGTATTTCCGAGAAAATTAGCGAAATGAGTGAAACATGAACCATATTGGAATAAAAAAATGTTATTGTTGGCCGAAAACAATAAAAAATATAATACAAAGTAATGTATTGTTATATTATTCAAATTCAATTTTTTACTCAAAAATATAATCATAAATAAATATAAATAATTATAAATTTCATCATTGTTATTAAAAAATAAATTTCAATTCCATGAAAGATATAATAATAATTATTGTTATTATTAAAATATTTTACATTAATTAATTCTGAATTTCACTCTATTGAAATATTTTAACTTTATTTTAATACTATACATTTTAATGCTTTTTATAAAAATGTCATTTCTAATCATATAACTACTACATAAAGGTATGTACAGTACACTAGACCTACATACACGTGTACTTTTAAAGATAAAAGCATTTCTGTCTCCCCTCTCTAGAAAGGTTAATTTTAGTAATAGTCACCGACAGCTCATTGCAATTATATATCTCAACATTGAATATATAGAAAGAGAAAAAAATTATGTCACTAGATACGTGTCTATATACATCTACTTCATAGAAGCGACTGTGACATTATAATGCATGTCTATATGGTACTCTCAGAGAGATGTGCTGTAATGAGAGTGCAAATGCAACTGGAAGTATAAAGCTATAATATCAAGAATGTTTTCACATAGAACGGAAATGCATTTTCTATAAAAGGATTTTGTTCTGCAGTGCAGGCGGTGGTGACGACGGAAGTGGCAAATGTCAAGAGAAAGGAAGTGACACCCACGGTAAGGGTTCTCCATGCACATGCACTACTTTTTATAACATGCTATAAGGTACATCCACTGGCATAAATATTTAGACTTCTTAGCTGTTTTCAGTAGTCTTAAAGTTGCCCTAGTTGAAAAATTACGTCTTCAACTCATTGTTTACACGTCTAAACCTAATCTTTTTACCTCTAAAACACATCTTATTTCCTCTTCATTCAAATTGAGAATGAAATAAAGATAAAATTTCTAATATTTTATCATGGAATAAGATCCTTATGATTTTATGCTCAAGAAGAGGAAAAAAGAAGTAATCTCGTCTTTTCCTCTCTTTTTTTCTCTAAAATGGTGCAAAATAAGAGGAGAAAAGACGAGAGGAGAGCTTAATAGCGAAGAAAATATATGACATTTATTTCAACTCGGGTGTAAATTAACTATATCATTTTACTATAACATTTTAGAAAATAATAGAGGTTTCAAATTTTTAAATTCTGGATTTTGTCCTTGAGTATAAACAAAAAGAGCTGGGACTCAAAAAGGATAATTTTAGCGGATGGATGTATACCTCGGGACAGCACGAATGTTACTCCTGCCTGACTTGCTATAGAGCTGCAGCTCCAATAGACAAAGAGATGCAGTTTTGCAATTTTGAGGAAGGTAAGAGCACTCAGTCTATCAATATTAAAAGAGTTCAGCTTCACCACGTTTCCATAAACTGCATGCGTTGCGTGGTAACACCCACAAAACAAAGAAAGTAGAGTTCGTGGTGTCCAGAAGTGTACATTATGTAGCAATGTGTCAGGCAAATTGGCTAATTACATGTAACAATTGATTTACTGAAAAACTCACCAGGTGAAATTATTTTAATGATAATAAAATAAAATTATCAGGCTCAACTATATAAGATACAAGTTTGATGCACATTTTATAATTACGTTTACTGCTATAGAGGATTTGTCCAAATT
Organism: Siphlonurus alternatus; assembly: GCA_949825025.1. Classification (NCBI taxonomy): domain Eukaryota; kingdom Metazoa; phylum Arthropoda; class Insecta; order Ephemeroptera; family Siphlonuridae; genus Siphlonurus; species Siphlonurus alternatus. The sequence goes on along the minus strand of OX463781.1, from coordinate 19,989,006 downwards.
TATCTACTTTATATAGTTATTATTGTTATTACTTGACATTTTGTAGCGTCTCTTCTCATTGACGGATTTAGAACCGAGCACCTACGAAATCACACGATGAAAGCCGAGCTTGACCTGGCGGACGCTATATAATAGATTTCTAATAATTTTCTATATATATAGATTATAGATTATATACAGTAGATACTTCGATTATTATATTCACATATAAGAGACATATGCAGAAAATTTTCATAAATATTATTATTATATTATATATCATATTATTTTATCTTTATATTTATATATTATATTTATTCATGCCATGTATTTGTACAAAAACATAAAGAGCAGCATATTATGAATTTGCTTTATAATACTTTTGTATTATAATTATACATTAACAATATTATCACTCTTATATAATATCACAGGTATTTGTCAGGTATTGAGAATTTTTACAACATTTTTATAGTTTCTCCACGCTAATTATTAAAATAAAAACACGTTGATTTTCTTGTATAATAATGTATACAATAAATTTGAACCTAAATATTAAAAAATGTAATATAAAAAATATATAACAAAAAATAAAAATAGTGTTAAGTATAAAAAAATAAATTAGTTAATTAACAAATTTATTAACACTACTTTATTCATGTATTTTTTCATGTATATTATTTTATATAAAATTTTAAGACTTTGTCAACTTTCTCACTTGGAAAAGAAAATCTATGACATGGAAAAATAAAAAAAGGAAAAAAACTTTTTACAAGGTATAAAAAAACAAAGCACGTGTATATAGAAGGTGTATTGGTTTACAAAGACAGTGCTTTGCCGCATCCTTTGATGGAGAGTGGCAGTGAAGCATGAGTACCAGCAGGGATAAGGAAGAAGCTGTGTCTCCACAAGAGTGAAGTGCGGCCAGCCAGGAAAATTCCACACGACGCCTCACGCGTGCCTGTCCGCGCCACCTGTTGTGTTTAGGCGTGTCTACCACAACAACACACCAGAAAATGTCACCTCATCTCGCCTCATTTCACCGCAAAAACTTTTAAAAAGGATATAAAATGAACACTACCTGTCATCAACAAAATCTTTTACATAAACGTTTAATTGTTAACAAAATTAGCCTCAAGATATAAATAACAAAAAAAAAAATATGTAAGCTTTGTTTACAGTGATGGGAGTTTTATGTAATTTTGTTTCATCAAGTTGTAACTTGTTCTGTGAAGTTTTAATTAAAAAATATTTACAATCACATGTTGAGTGCATGATAAATGCAGAAGCCAACCTATCCTGACCACTTCAAATAAAAGTATGTTTCTGTTCAAGTAGCAATTGTACATCTAAACTGTCAGAGAGTTAATGAGCTGGAACTTTGTTCTTATGAATTTTTTTTTATAAATGCTTCATTTAATGAGTTTTTAATTATTTTACAAATGAAATTTGATTTATTACGTTTAACAATAGTGATTTTACAATTGTAGATATTATTTCCAAAGACAATAATTTCATCATAGTCAATACACATATACAAGTATATGTAGAGTTTAATTATAATTCATGATGATAATTTGAATAATCAACTCAAGGTATTGTTTTGACAGTATTTCATATTACACCATATCCTATATATAGGTATAGGTAGATATGATATTACTCGTATTATGTGATATGACTGATATCATGTATCACATATTGTCAAGTGAACATAATTACCATATTATATTATATATAGTATAGTAAATCAAAGTTAAAACACATATGATATGAAACTAATGAAGAACTGATGAAAAGCGTGTATCTAAAAATTGATAATAAGAAATCATATCGTTTATAATTTTTTTCCGTGCACAAATTTTGATTATAATGCTAAAAGAAAAAAATAGCCTAACGTATTTATATGTTTTAATAAGAGAAGTCATAATCTAAACTTATATTTATTTATAGATGACTATACTGTAATTATCGACTAGATTACAGTAATTTTCACAGCAATTAACATTCATTCATTAATCACCTTGATATAAATTTCCTGAATGGACGTTTAGTAACATGAAGTGACGTTTCTCTGATGGTGATGGCTTTGACACTTTCGTTGTAATTTCACCTTGGATGATTATTGAAAGGAGCAGCAGAAGTTCAGTCTTTGGTGTATAATATAATATCAGTGAAATTCACTGGCTTATGTGATCAAATGATACTTGAAACTTGTTTGAGATCAAAGGAAGATTTAATAATTATTCAAAATGTTTGTACATACATATATTATATATGTGTGAGTGATAATCAAAGCAGCGAAATTGAAGATATTATTAAATTTTGTAGATAAAATGATTAAATCAAAGGGTTATAATTAATGTAACTAATATTAATCATTAATTATGCATAGAATATTAATTTATTAATAATTTTAATGTTATTTACAGTACTTAATAAATAATAATGTTACTTAATGTAAATAATAACTTTCGACATTATTGCAACACATATGAAGGACATCGAGACAGAGAGAGAGAGAGAGAGAGAGAGAGAGAGAGAGAGAGAGAGAGAGAGAGAGAGAGAGAGAGAGAGAGAGAGAGAGAGAGAGAGAGAGAGAGTGAGTGAGTGAGTGTATCATATTGACGATTTTTTCAAAAACTGATATTTATTATAATATTGAGAGAGAGAGAGAGAGAGAGACAGACAGACAGACAGACAGACAGACAGACAGACAGACAGACAGACAGACAGACAGACAGACAGACAGACAGACAGACAGACAGACAGACAGACAGACAGACAGACAGACAGACAGACAGACAGACAGACAGACAGACAGACAGACAGACAGACAGACAGACAGACAGACAGACAGACAGACAGACAGACAGACAGACAGACAGACAGACAGACAGACAGACAGACAGACAGACAGACAGACAGACAGACAGACAGACAGACAGACAGACAGACAGACAGACAGACAGACAGACAGACAGACAGACAGACAGACAGACAGACAGACAGACAGACAGACAGACAGACAGACAGACAGACAGACAGACAGACAGACAGACAGACAGACAGACAGACAGACAGACAGACAGACAGACAGACAGACAGACAGACAGACAGACAGACAGACAGACAGACAGACAGACAGACAGACAGACAGACAGACAGACAGACAGACAGACAGACAGACAGACAGACAGACAGACAGACAGACAGACAGAGATATCCCTGTTTATTTGAAATTATAGAATTGAGGGAATGAATTAATATAATTTAACCTACTTCAACAAACAACGTAATACAAAGGGCTGTGAAATATATTAAGGAAACAATGACAACGTTAAATATGTTATTAAGATTAACATTTAGTTTGCTTTGCTGAATGCTAATGTTAACCGTATACTAAATTTGCATTAGATTTTAATTACCATGCGTATATTTGGGTAATGAGTACACTACACACCACATAATATATAACTTTGTTTGCTCCATAAAATTGATTTACTAAAACTTAATGAACAGATATATTGTTGTAGCGTTAACATATTATATTAAATAATATTTAGAATATTCCCAAGGAGGGGGCTGCAATTAAATTTCTGCGTCAGGTGTTGAAACTTCATCAGTGTTTGCAGGTGATTCAGGGATTAAATTAAAAGCACCCTATAACCCTTTTAATCCGCCACTGCTTATTTACTGTGCCGAATAAGAAAAATGGCAACCATGGATAAAAATCTGCAAGATTTTGTTTTTGTATACTTAGGTATACATCGAAAAAAAAAAATTTTTTTAACTCTATATCACCTTAAGGGTAAGGTAACGCCACCAATGTTAAAAAAAATCCCTCACACAAAAATTCTGAAAAAAATTTAAATTGTTCTCCTCTACACCCCCTATCAGTAGCTAAAATATCAGGTATACAAATTCGATATAGTTTTTGAGTTATGAATTTTTAAAGTTGACTACTTTAACATGGAGAAATGGAAATCCCATGTTAAATTAGTCAACTTTAAAAATTCATAACTCAAAAACTAGATCGAATTTGTATACCTGATAGTTTAGCTACTGATAGGGGGTGTAAAGGAGAACATTTTAATTTTTTTTTCAGAATTTTTGTGTAAGGAATTTTTTTTAACATTGGTGGCGTTACCTTACCCTTAAAGGGTCGAGTTGAAACACAATTTTCGCGTAACATCTTTTACTATAATATAATAAGCTTTACAGGACAGGCTTTTGCAGCATGCTTTACGTTAAGGTCTGTCGCTATGAAAATATGCAAGTGGAATGAAAAGAGATGTCACTACCAGTCTTTAGTAAATGATGTCCGAGATTGGGTGATTTTAATTCCAACATTTCAAAGGAAATAATAAGATTAACCGTTTTTAAATGAGCAACAGTCATTATAATTATGTTTATCTATTTCCTAGTCTGATTAATTTGTGAATACAATAATTATATGATAAGTTATTGCAGTTAAAAAAATGCCCCTATAACTCAGAGAGCAAAAGCTCAAGGCAAAGAAAGAAATATGAAGGGCAGCCGTGCCGTGATGAATGCTCCTGCTCTACCGTTGCGAGTGCGCCTCAACATTCCATTGTATTTTAAATTGAATAGAAGGGAGAGTAACGGTAAATAAACAAAGATGTATTATTTTGAAAGAATTAATATTATGATTTTTAAGATAGTAAGCATCGAAACTTTTTTTTTTCGATAAAAAAATAAAATATATTATTGTATTTTTTAATTCCTTTTGTTATATATAATGAATCTAACTCGAATCTAAGTAATAATCCTAATAATTACGTAATTTTATATATTAAAATTTACTATCATTCATAATGCTGTTTCGCTTTATGTGGCTCATCATATCTAATCATATGCTTGAAATAAAAATAATTTGATAATAATTTGTTTCTGGATCCGCGCCTGATTATATTTATATATATATTAATAATTTTTTTTTTTTTTTACTAGGATACACCCCTAAGAGCTTACAGCTCGCGGCGGGGTACTGGGTAGGGATATAAGGTAGGGAACGGATAGTGGCCACGGCCTGCATGCTTACGCGTCCCAGCATTCGCTGAGGTGAGACTGAGGGAACCGTGGAAAACCTCAGTCAGGACGGACACCTTTACTTTTTCTCAATGGACCAAAGCGATGCCCAAAGCCTGGAGAACCACACACAAGTGCATCACTGCACTGGGTGGAAAGCGAGACGAATTTACCCCAGGGAGGGAGCAGCGTATTTTTTACTTGAAACGGTCACCCATCCAAGTACTAACCACGCTCAACGTAGCTTGACTTCGGTGATCTAACGAGAACCGGTCAATGCACTGCGCCAATAATATTATTATTAAAAAAAAATAATAATAAATATAAATATTTATTTATTTATATTTATATATATTTTATATTTTTGTAGATATGTATTATATAAATACATAATATGTATTATTATTATTATTATTATTATATATATATTATGTATATTATATAACTATACATATAATAATATATATATATTAGTTATATAATATTATAACTATATTATAAATGTTATAATGAATATTATAATTTTATATAATTACGGTCCAATAATTAATAATAATTATAATAATTAATTAATTTTTCTCTCAATAAAAAAAATCGATATATATATATATATATATATATATATATATATATATATTATGTATTTTTTTTTTTTTTTTTTATTGGAGGAATTTAATAGCTAGAGCTAGCTAGGCCTTGTAGGAGCCATCAATTTCCGTGTGCAGACTACCAATGCTGAGCTGCATGAGCACGGCCCATGGGTCTGCACGGCCCACGGGCCCGCCCGTGCAGATCCGTGCGCAAGCCCGCAGAACCTAAGCCGTCTCGGCGCCCTCCCTGCTGCTGGTAAAGCTCAAGCTGACCATCCTCACTTGCCTCGCTGCTTGCTGGCGAGCAAGCTAGGTGCAGTCCCGAACAATGGGACAATGCACAGTACATCCGAGGAGAAAAAAATTCAGCAAGAGGGCTTGTGACAAAGTGGGGAAATATAGTGTGTAATTTTCTTACTTGTAAAGTCCTTAAAACATTGCTGTACAGTATCCATATTAACTTGTTCATCAGAGAATATATATATAATTAATATTATACAATTAAAAATTAAATATCCTTTCAAGTTTTGTAAAAATGTTGGAACAAAATTCTTCCAATCAGTATTTTTCGAAACGCAAACGTTGCGCCTCTGGTGGCCGGCTACGTAGCGACAGTCCTTAACAGAAAAAATCTGAATAAATTGACAATTCTTAACTCGAGGTAATAAAATTATGCAATAACAAAATTCCATTTATATACTCATTTGATACTTGAAGGGAAGAAAAAAAAGTAAAATTAAAAATAGACTTTCTGCAATATATATTGTTGCAATTATAAACTACAAAGATTTTTTTACAAAAAAAGTGTAAATAATTACACAAATTATATATAAGACATTAAATTTCATGACTTATTATTTAATAATTTGCAACTCGTGTGAATCACCTTATATCTCAAAGGTATGACGTAATACAAAAGGTGATACACATCAAACGTAGCTTCAGTTATATGGAGTGCCATTTACCTTTGGTCACCACAACAATTAGCAGACAGTACGTTGTTGAGTGCCTTGCCACAGTGCTTGACAGTTGTGGTATAATACACGGCAGGTATACCAGTACTGACAATTCCTGTATATACCTGCTGTGTATACCGCGCAACCACCGGGCAATCAACAACTAGGGCTAATATTTGATGTGATACATCGTGTTTATGTACATTAAATTTAGTACCATCTAAGGCACATAAAAAACAGTTTTCATGATGAAATATTGATTTTATAGATTTAATACAATGCTAGGAAGGAAGTTTAATTTCAAGAGTAAAATGAGAGCTGTAAAATTTAAAATATATACCAGCTTTGAAGCTGACGATCTCATGCTCGCACTCCACTTTTAAGATAATACTATTTGCTTACAGAGATGAGAGAGGGAATTCATAAATGGATAAATGGTAAATTGATTAAAATCGTCCTTTTTCCAAGTAATACACTTAACTCTAAAATTTGTTTTTTTCCTTTTTTACATTAAAAAATTAGTTTTGTGGTACATGCATATATACAATCTGGTTATCTTGTATATAGGTTTGGTCAAGAGGCTCTTTTTTTTTATCTACGCAGACAAATTAGTTTAGCAAAGAGAGTATTATATAACAGTGGATATATCGAGCATGTTATACGAGGTACACATTTTTTTAATAATATAATAACCATGATACACTTTTTTTTTTACTCATACTGTACAACATTTTATTAAATCAATCAAAGGTTCAAATAAAAGGGTGAACGAAACGTATATTTATAAACAAAAAAAAAAAAAAAAAAAAAAAAAAAAAAAAAAAAAAAAAGAACAAAATAAAATGAACAAAAAGTATTATTTATGATCAAAATTTTTATACAAAAAAGGGTACGAGAAGCAACACAAATTTCATTTTAACAATTTACACCATGCGTATAAAATAAATATATTCATTGTCAATCATTAATATTAAATCATGTATAAAATAATATAACAAAAGTTTGCAGCATTGTAACATTCACAATAAAAAAAACTGTATTGTTATTATATTATAAAATTATAAAATAAATGCATGAAATTTTAATAAATTATATAACAATATATATAGAGTATTTATTATTATGAAACGATATTTTATTACAAATTTTTTAAAAGTAAAGTAAATAAAAAATAGACGTAAAAAAATACTCTATTTTTTATTCTTTATTATATATGGTTGTACTATTGTATCATTCTAATTCTACAAAATTTCTGTAAAATTATGATGGTACACAAACTATTCTGATGATTTACAAAATATTTTATTCAATTTTGTACCTGATTATTTTAAATATTCATGTAATTAAAAATATTATAAATAGATTGAATTCCTATTAAAATCACTTAACTATAAATTATTAAGATTTTTCTTTTAGTTTGTATAAATATAACAAAACACTTTTTGAAGAAAAGTATGTATATAAAAATAAACAGAAATTTACATTCTGTACTTGACTTGACTATACATACAAATCTTGAACGTAACTAGATAACCTACTGTACTGATTTAACAATAGCCTCTGCTACAACAGTAGACACTTGTAGCAAGAGGCCGACAGGGTTCAATGGGACACTCGATGTAACGGTGATAGAGTCTTGACGTGGTTCCTTCTCGTTACAGATTCTCGTCTCGTTCTAACCCCCCATCACCCCCAAGCTTCCAGTGAACCTCCCCCTTTGCCCCCCAAGGGACAACCCCCTACCCTCCACCAACCCATCGTAGTTCTCCAAGTTGTCGACGACTGATTGAGTCCGCCACGCCACGTGCCTTCGGGGACTTCCCAAGGTACACTGACGTCATCTTAACTATATAACAATCCAATGATTTAGGAACTACTTCAGGCTAAATTTTTAACTATATAATTTTTTTTATTTCTATGATTTAATAGTTAACATTAAAAAGGTATATGTGTAATTTAGATGTTACAAGATGCAATCTGATATCTGTTTATGGAGCGTATAAATAATAATAAACTATTGTTGCTTTTATATATAAAATACAATGTAATATCTGTAGATTTCTCTAGAGAATCTATATATTTTATATTATATATGTGATGATATTATTAGAAACGATGATGAAATTTTTCAATACGGTTGTTTCTATTCATCCAAACATTTGCGAATAAGTTTGGGGCTAACCTGCAAGGTGGAGAAAATTTAAAGGACTTATTTGAAAAATCTGACTATAAAATAACAGACCAATTAGATATCAAACAATAACGAATTCTTTATAAAATATATATTATATATATATGTGTGACGCCATCATAAAGATTTAACATGTGGGTTGAAATGATCCCTGTCCTATCAAAGAGATCTCGATAATTAGAGGTTTAAAAAAAAAGTGTTAAAAATTATATATTTGAATAATTACATACATTAAAATTTGTATATATTATTAAATAATTATTTTTTGCATCAAGAGAAGAAAACAGAAATCTAATGAGAACATAATAATTATATAGATAACAATCAACTTCGTAACCAACAACAACTACAGCTCTGTTCTATAATAATAGTTCATCAACACATTAAAATGTGGTATGTACCTTGTTATTTTATCTATAATATTTAATAGGTTTCGTACCTCGCACCATATAAAATAAGAAGCTATTACATTGTATATATACTAAAAATAAATGGACTCCTTCTCTCTCCCTATATATTGTATGTGGTAAGTCGATTGTTATATTTATACTTCGAAACGTTAAAATACAAATAGCTAGCAAGGTGTTTCAAGCCAGTTTCCATAGTTACGAGATTTATACGTCTCTTCACATCACTTCTTAAAATAGATTTACGTGTATTGAACATAAAAATAGTGAGTGATTCTGAGATATAACAAAATCAACGTTGTATATATGAACATAAAATAATACATTCAATTTTATGGTACGGTGACATAAAGAATGGTCATAAAAAAATACAACAAATTTTGTACTCAAAGGTGTGCAAACTTTTCTTTTACGATGAACCTTACGACACATTATAAAAGTATAGAGAGTATTATAACACACGTGTTTCTTCCAAAAATATCCTCGTCCCATAACAAGGAGTGGTATTTAAAAAAGGAGGGAAAAGAAACTAATAGTGTTAATTTTAGGACGTTGCTCTTGGACACGGAGATCCCTGAGAATGATGTCCATTGATTAATTATCACCTGCATGAAAGGATAAAAAAACATAAACCTGATGAGGAGTGTGTTTTTATTAACTGTAGGCCATAGGAATTTTAAATAAAATATAATAATAATTGAGAGGCTATATTTTACAGTATTAAATGGTAATGGGTGCGATTCACAAAGCAGTTAGCCATGCAGGTTTCTATACGTTTAGCTTAACCACGTTTAACTAAGGTTGTCTAATACGTAAACGGTAAAACAGGTATAGTTAAACGTGGTTAAGCTAACGTGGTTAGAAACCTGGCTAACTGCTTCTCTGCTTCGTAAATTTTGCCCATTATTTACATAGTTTTGAAATTTTCTATTTTTAGTTTTGATTTTCAGTTTTTTAACATACAATATAATATATATAATTATATATAATGACATCCATCTTAGATAATAATTATATTTTTTATGAATTATTCTTGTATTAATCTTTTAAGTAATACAACAGAACTTAAAGGGTTCACTAATAATTACAATTTTCCATCTATGCTATAATGTAATAGTATGGTGTGTGTACCAGCAGGTGCTCAAGAAATGTCTATATGTATATAAGAATTGCCTGTATATGTATATATGTAAGCATTTCAGTACTTATTCCAAAGGTCAGGGCAATTTCTTTGATTTATATAAGAAAGACAATAATGTGAATCGTTAGGAAATGTTTTCATAGGACGACGCACCGAACCAAATCAAATGGTTTGTCCCTCCGCTCCATGGATATATAAAACACATAGACACGCCTCCCTGCAGCTGTTATGCATGAAAGCTTTGAGACAATACGTTATAGTGAACCTTTCAGTAAAATGAAAAAACATGTACGCAAAGTGATTAGATGGATTCGTTGCAATTTAAGAGAAGTGCTTAATTATTTTTTTTAAAAAAACATTCACGTACAGAGTTTTTCTCTGTGAAGTTCAATTAATTGAAAGTATGTTATCAAACGATCTGTGTAATTTGTTTTAAACTATTTTTTTTAACTACTCATCACACGATTGAAACTCATTTTTAGTAGTAGGGGCGGGTAATTACAAAGGACTCAGCAACCATTTTAGTTTAGAAAATTTTAGTACTGCTGGAATTCAACTCAATATAAAATATTAGTACTAAAAACTTCTAGGCTACGCCAAGTTATAAGTACCTCCTCTTTTTTTTTCACTAGAAATAGTTGAACGTGGCCTCTCCTTAAGAATTTATGTACTCCTGAAATTTGAATTACAAATGTTTTCCTTAATTAACAAATGGCTAAAAAGCATTTTTTATTATTTTTTTTTCATAAATTTGTGTGTCTCTTGCCCTTAGGACGTGTTTTACCCATACATTATGCTTTTACGCCTGTTTTTAATAATATATTATACATTAATGTACAGTACAATTTAGAATTTGACAAATAAAAATAAATTTGATATTGTATAGCAAAATAAAATTATGAAGCCAGTTATTTTATTTTCAAAATTGAAAAAAAAAATCATCAATAGAATCCCAGAAGTTTTACACACATATATATGGTGTGGTGTGTTTGTTTTTGAACGACTTTGCATTGAAAAAATATTTTTCCCTCGACTTCTCGTAAGAGATCTATTTCGAAAACGTCCATGGACCTGACACTGCTGAAAGCTCGAGGCTTACAATCGATGTTGGGTGGGTTGCCGACACCGCGGGCCGCTGCACTCTGAAAGAACCAACTCAGGCGACTCAGGGAATGAAAATAAAGTCTTAGAAAAGAGAAGACATGAAGAAGATTATCAGCCTCACAGCTGTGAACTAAAATAGGGGGATTGAAAAACGAATTGCATCAAAATGAGACTGAAATTTAACATAAATTCGGGTTTTATTTATATACATATAATATTATTAATATAAAATACCACATGTGATAGATATTTATCACGGAAATAACAGGAAATTGAAAAGTTTGGGGGGATTTTGTCTAGATTTGCAAATTTAGAAGGGAATAAAAAAATCTGTCTACTGATAATATAATCTTATTCTAAAGTTCCAACCCCCGAAGGTACACGTGTGACAAAAAAGATGCCTCATTTCCGGTTGGATCTTGAGATTTGTATTTTTGTACTGCAGCTAAAAATATAAGACAGAAAATATAATAAGATGTTATTCTAGATGGAATTGAAAATGTTGAATAATTTTAATATTTTCTATCGTTATAATGAAAGGCATTTCGATAAAAATATTATAAAATTTTACATCATTCAACTTGCATTTGATTAAAAACAAATTTAAATTATTGAAGCAATCAGTAAAATTTCTTTTATATTGATTATTCAAATTAGATTCATTTTTCATTTGATTGATCATTATAAAATTTATTGATATAGATTTAAAATATTATTTAAAATGCAATTAAAATTTAATGAAAAGTTTGAAAAACAAAAAAAGAAGGTAAAGTAATCATTAATCAATCAATATTCATCATAAAAAAAGTTTTAAGATTAAACTTAAAAATTGAATCTTCATATTACAAAAATAATCTCAAATCATTTGCTATACTTTAATATATGTGGTGTTATCTAGTAAATATTTAATAAATACTATCATTACTTTGCTTATTTCACGCCCATCTTAACATTCGTAGTGATGAAATAGCTTGGGGGGTGGAAGGGTGAGATTGAGACGGCTCGGAGGGTGAGATAATTAACTTGGGGAGACAAAATGATCCATATATACAGTAGTCTGTAATATTACGTATAACGCATCTGCGAGCCGCACCCCTACAGCATATCGCTACGCTGTAGCATTAAAAATGCATATATAGTAGTGATCTACTATACCATTCTGATCCGATTACTTTATCCATGTTACAGATAGAAACAAAAAAATGAAGAAAAGAAGAAGGGGAGGGATAAAGGGGAAAGTTTGGTAACGAGATATAGGGGTGTGATTTTATACGCTTCGTATACTAGGGTAGAAGGTATTGAGGAATGGAATGACCTTTTTTATATTATATATACTATACGGCGTATATGCAGGATATATCACGTTAGTGGATGTAATGTTTAAGAGTAAACTTTATGAGTCACACTATTATATATTATAGGATAGTAGTTAAAATACATAAAATTTAATGTTAAAACCCTTTATTGTTAATTGCTATTTTCTTAATTAAGAATTGAAAACACGTAAATTTTAACTAATTAGAATACTTTATTATATAAGAGGAAAGGGGATTAAAAAAAAACATGAGTCATTATACTGTGTGTTTTTTTTTTATGACTTTAAGAGTTATAAAGTCACATACACATATACCTTTTATAACTCGTAAAGTCATGGTATTGCGTTTTGCTAAGTGTTGGAAATGTACATTTTTTATTACTAATTAAAAAAGTCAATGTGAGAAATTTTAACATTTTATTTTTCAAAGAACATTCATATTTTTGTGAGTTTCTTTTTAAATAAAAATATACATGATGTTGATTACACTTCGTAAAAGTATAAACCGTAAAAATACTTTTAATAAAATTAAAAAAAAAAAAATAGTATAATAAAGAAGTAACATCAAAATTGTTAAGGGTGTGAATGTTTTTTTTTTTTTTTTTTTTTCTTTTTTAATAAAATACATAATAAAATCAACGCAGTCTTGTGTACGTATTATAATAAACAGAATAATTTGAATGTATATATTCTATAATATTATATATTTTTTTAAATATAATAAAGCTTGTTATTGCTGACTCATATTGCAATTAAATTTTTCATTATTTTAATTACACTATATGGTTTTATAGAATCACGTACATGCTATTATATAATATATAGAGCACTTAAAGCAAAACAAAGAGCACGTACTGTGCGTGCTTTTGACTTACATTCAGAGAGTATATTCCATACATCATTTTCTTTAGTAGTATTAAAGTAGATGAGTCACATGATATTCGGGGTCATTCCTTTGACATAATAATATATTTATAGAACAACTATAATTTATTATATTTTAAGCGTTAATATATGTACTAAATTTTTACCAATGTATAATTTGTTATGGCACCTATTTATATATTGTAAAACCACTTGAGGTTAATAACTAATAATTAAGAGGAAATCCCACAACAAGAAGTAGTGGAGAAGGGGCGAAGGGGGGAAGAGGAGAGAGAGGTGAACAACGATAACTCTAATTAAACTGCCGGCATGATTGGACCGCCAGTAATCCAAACGAGATTTCCCTTCCACTGCTTCTCTGCTGCTGTCAGGTATTACGTATATATACCTGAGCAAAAAATTTTATTTTTATTATATACTGAAAATTGGCAATCTCCATTTTTTTTAATTTATAGCCCCAAGTAAAAAAAAAAATATTAATATTATGATATATTTACAACGTAATGATTTTTTTTTTATATAAAATATAAAAAAATATGTTTGTAAAAATTAAAATGCAATTAAACTGAATGTTAGGTTTCATAACAACATTATATAATATACAAGGCAAATTTCTCGTAATTAAATTTATTGCATGTAACAGTGAGCTTCAAATATATAGAGTGGAACGCAGTAAACATTTATGTTGTGATCCCTTTTATTTTGATATGTAGATCAGTGTGCTAGCATTATGGAATAATCCGAATTTATAATTTTATAAACATACACTTATAATATGTAAAAGAACTTTTTTCCCTTAGGCAGTATATGTTTGTTTTTTTAAATTCCTTGTGAGAACAAAATAAAAGGTGTTAATGATCTAAAGTGTTATTTTTATTATGATGAATATGTTGTAAATATAGCAGTAAATTTACTATTCAAAACCTGAACAATAATATGCATGCTTCATAGTATACGTTTTATTATATAAATATGTGTAAAGCACTGTGTTGAATTTTATTTATGAATTTTAATTTTATATATGAGATCTGATAAGTCACTCTGTACCTCAGTGCTTAACATGCAGAGCGTCTGATGATGTGATTTTTTAAAAGAAAAATGTTATTTTCTGTTGCCAACAAATTTGATCCATGAAAACAAATTATTATTTTACGTTTCATGCGTACAGTTTGTTCTATATTGAATTCAGCACTTACTAATTACATGATTATATTATGTAGTGAATATTCACTAATTTTAGCTATACAGTATACACGACAAGTATAAATTAAGTTAATGGTACTTAATAGAAATGCATTACATTATATATTATGTTCCTTTTGACTTTTCCCTTTCTTTTATACAGTATATTATATACATTGGCATCAGAGAGGTCATGTCAGAAAAGACGAGACACCATTCACACAAGACGGTGGAACTCTTATAACTTTCATATGAATGAAAGTGGTATGATGAATGGATCACAAGGGTAGTGAAAAAGCAACAAGGTGGTGGCCGTTATATAATTTTTGTCTCATAAGTTTGTGGATTTCCCTCTTATTTGCTCAGACTGCAGAACGAATAAAAAACGTGAGACAGATTTGAAAATTTGCTGTCGGTCTGAAGGTCAAACTATTGATCCCTGAAGCACCCCTATATTTGTCAAGTTACTTAATTTTGCTTTTAATGGAGATTTTTCATTAGAAATGCATGTTTGTCATATAAGCAGTTAATTAAATTATAATTGTAATATAAAAAGCAACGTTAAATGAAATTCAATTTTATCAGAGTTTATTGTGTTATTTATAATATAGTTGTAAATTGTAAAAGTGCATTATATAAATATTTTCCTGTCAGCATCATTCCACTATAATATATTTATATAAATATATTCAGAAAATATCACACTGTCATCATATAGTGGTTATATTTATGACATGGGACGAGTTTTCAAAGGCGCGGGCTTTGACTAACCTGTATGTACCGTACTTGTTTTGTTACTCGTTTAATGTTACCGCAAACATGTCATTGCATGTATCCCCACAAACTATTTGTCTGTATTACAATGCAGCAGATATATAGTTATAGTAACCTGAATTTGTTGTTTGTTGTGGCTGTATAACAAAAACAGTGCATTTATAAAACAACCTTGATACATTAAATTTATTACATATTGAAAACATTATAAACATTGTTTCATTATTATTATAGTTTTCATCATTAATTGAAATTCACTGAATATTATAAACATTTTCTTCTCAGGAAAAATATATTTAGTAAGCCTCTGATAAATAATAATATAATGTTTACTTTTTCAGAGAATTGATATTTTGAAAAGAACATGTAGGTAATTTTTGTGTGTAAATGTTATTTGATTAATTTTTGATTCGTGTTTTTTTATTCATTTAAAATTATTACTCTATAATTGATAATTTGAAATTTTAATGTATCAAACTAATTAATTAGACAATCAGTTAATGTTAATAAAGATAGGGAAAACAATTTCATTTGTAAGTTTCCAACTTCTTCGGCTTCTTGCTGGTACAATTTACTAATCATTAATTATAATAAAATATGATGTTAATTATGTATTGAGTTCGGCACCGCCAGTAAACTATATGCGTGCCATGCATGTATTAGATGAAAAAATATAAAAATATTGTTGTATGTCAATTAAAGTATTGTAATATTAGCAAAACAGTTTTTTCTATAATTAATTAATTGCAAATCAATGTTTGAAATATTGTTTCTTAAGTTCTATTCTATCATCTATATCCGAAGAGGAAGTTACAAACTCAAGTCGTATTCAGCTGTATTTACCTACTAATTATTACTTCATAGGTTTTTATGTTATAATTAGCAATTGATTTATGCCTTTTTTCCTGTTATCATGACATTGCATTATTCCCAGCTGTCACTAATACAGTCTATATAGTAACATAACAATAAAACAAGCCAGTCAGAATATCAGAACGAATGTTCGTCCACCTGGAATGATCTTATAAAGCTCCCATAAACCAACAGTAAATATATATAAAGGTGTGTATATATAAGAAGTTACTGATGCATAATACGGCCACAGCGTTTATGACAGGTGAATACACTGTTTTATAGGAATATATATATTCATCGTTATCTAGCGCTCTAAGCATTTAGATACAACGTTCCTTCTCCTCAAAACACGAAGCCCTTCATGCTGCAGATTACGTTGCACAATGTGGCTGGGAAGGGTGAGCGGTGTACAGCGATATCTCCGACCTCAGTGACGCAAACTCGGCCGCTTTCAAAACGCGGGCGACTCCCTCAATTTACGTTAATTCGCGAGTCGAGCTGAGCCATTGATTAACGTCGTTCTGTATTCCACACGACGCCTCTCTCAATGGATGGCTGATATGAATGCGAAACTCCACGCAGCCATGACATTAAATGTGTAGCTCTAAATCCATCCCTTCTTGTGTGCTACCTCCCTAGCAAGGAGATCTGCTTTGAAAAATAATGAACTCTCTTAAAACTCGTCTATAACAGAGTTTTGAAGAGGATTTGAATCTAGATAAGTCTCTCACTTTCCTTTTTGCAATCATGTGAGCTTATCTCTTATTAAAGGCATGGAAGTGTTTGAGTGAAATATTTTACCAAGAATTTTAAATAAAGTCTTCTCAATTTTTCATGTCTTTTATTTTTTAATTTAATATTTCCTTAATGTAAATAAAACTTATAATTCTAAATATATGATAATATGAAAATGATGAAATGTTTAAGATTTATATTTAAGCCGTGG